>OZ038495.1:99121066-99223566 GCA_964036315.1 Acanthosepion esculentum | reverse complement strand
ATATATATATATATACACACACACACACACACACACACACAGTATATCTTCATTCAAGCATGTTTCATTAAATAATATAGACATTATTTTTATAATAATCCATTCTAATTCACTAATTATCTTCTTGATGTTAAATTGAAATTCATCAAGTAAGGCAGTGTATTTTTTATTAACCAAAGAACTTCCAATGTCTTCCATGTTGCAATTTACCATCTCTGGTTACCCCCACCAACTTTGCATTAGGAATGCTTGTTTGCAAAACATTCTAACTACAATGGTTAATTTTAAAATAATTATAACAGAGTACGTTCACGCGTGTTTATAAATATCACCATCACAAGAATCACAGTTACTTTAAGTTAATCTTCGCAACTCAGGACGATCTCAGGCGATTGAAAGTACTTGTGTCAACAGAAATTATGGTGTCTTCCTTCATGAATTTCAATTTAACTTCAAGAAAATAATTAGAGAACTAGAAAGGATTATTATAAAAGAATAGACATAATATGTCTATATCATTTAATGAATCTATATATATATATATATATCTCCAAGTGTAAGGCAGGTTAGTACCAATGTCCAGATATATATTAAAAAGTGTTCAATACAGAGTAGAGCTTAATAATACTAATAATATTTATTAACAATTATAACAAAAAAAAACAAAACATATATATATATATATATATATATATATATATATATAAACATTTATAACTAAAAACGTCATAAACTGCTACATAAATGCAATTATGTTTTGACACTGTATGCGTCACTTTAGGTGGTGCTGAAAATGCACAGTGTCAAAACATGATTGCATTTATGTAGCAGTTTATGGCGTTTTTAGTTAAAATTTTTAACTATATATATATATATATATATATATATATATATATATATACACACACCATGTATTTCCTGACAATTTTTTAACATTCTTTTTCTCAATAAAAAAGATTTTTGAAAGATTATGTGTCCTACTATTTTTCTTTACCTCATTTTAATTTTTTTTTTGGGGGGGGGGGGTGAAATTAAAAACTGAGGTAATTCATTGTGGTCTAGAAATACATTTTGTGTGTGCGTGTGTGTTTCGTATGTATTTCTACGTACACCCACAGTAATTGCTGACTCTCAGTATGTCCTTGTGCACATCTCTGTGAACATATACGCAAACAATTAATCATTTTAAAACATGATTTTTCTTTTTCCAAAGACCCATGCATAACATTCATTCGTTGTCTACGGTTAATGACAAGACATTCATCAAAATGAATGGCAATGAGATTGATGGCATAGAGATTTGGGTTTGGGTGCGACAGCAGCAGTCATCACTGAAAACATCACAAACAAAGCTTCTGGCTGATGCCAAAGCAATAGTGAAACCATTCAGCAATGCACCATCGTTGTATATATAAATATAGATATGTATATATACTTTCATGGTAATCGTTTTATAAAAGATGCATTTCAATGATCATCAATTGATTTCAGCTTCTTCAGATCAAGATGAATGATAAAAAAAAAAATGTTGAGATTTTTGATACAAGAGGGGCTATAAATTAAATTATAGCTTTCACACTTTGTCTCATCATCTCCAATTTTGTCTTGGACACTATTATACATCCTACAAACACGTGTGTGTGTGAAAATGCACACACATAAAAATTACATTTTTATGACATCTCTGTAAGTATTGATTACAGATGTTGTCATAAAACAAACAAAAATATATATATATATATATATATATATATATAAAAATAAAAGGCTCAAACACTAATATTCTGTGGTTATAATTTATTACATTGGAATCGTAATCACAATCCAAATCATCAGACCTCATGATTCCAATGTAATAAATTATAACCATGGAATATTAGTGTTTGAGCCTTTTATATTATATTCTTGCTCTGTCCTGAACATTAAGTTCTACCTGGATTCTATCCTCTTGGGAATTTATATATGTGTGTGTGTGTGTGTGTGTGTGTATATATATATATATATATATGATAGATAGAAAGTAAGTGAAGCATATAAGAGTAGGTTTAAAGTATCTCATACTGCAGTATATTTGAAAATAATACAATAACTAGTACACCTGCAATGTAATCTTCCACATTCCATGATAATTACTAAAGAAAAAAAAACACAAAAACAAAACCTAATCCAATTTGAGAATAAAGAAAAGCCACAAAGGATTCAAAATTTTACTTACAAAAAACAAGCACAAAGCCAAATAATCACAAAAAAATAAAATAAAAATTTGCATTATCATAATTTCAAAGATCTTTGCCGTTTCAGAGAACAACAAACCCTTTTGTATAACGTGCACATGTGTGCGTACGTATTTTTAGACAAGCTAGAAATTAAAGCGAGAAAGAAATACTAACTCTTCATGGCTTTTGTTCAAAGAAGAAGTGTTACTACTAACGATATTTCTATAGCAACAGTTCTCTTTTGTGAGTATGGCGGATATGTTTTTCACTTAATTATCACAAAACTAACATTTGTAAACTCCAAGAAGAGAAATAGTTCTCTTCTGTTTCAAACACAAGTGATGACACGATTAAATGATTTTTTTTCAATTCCACCCACCCACTGTCATAGTGCTTATTTGGTACGAAACATTATTTTGCATATAATTTTCTTTGTGGTGCACTTATTTTGTTAGTTTATTAAAAATTCCCAGCAGAACGTTTATTTCAACCAGAACGCTTATTTTATAAGTTGAAAAATTACTACAAGCCTGTCCATTGCAGAAGGAACTTATATTCGATAGGAAAAAGTATCAAGTCAGAAATACTATTTACTTCAAATACATTCATTTCAGTTTTATATGACAGCTCATATCAATATTTCTTCATGGATCACCAATGAAACGCTAAATTGTATGATTAAAAGTTAAAAAAAAGCAAAAACAAAGAAAAATTATTATTTCTATTATTTCTAGCCACTTTTCTCCCAAAGTAGCAAATATTTTGTCATCTTTTATCAAAAAAGCCTTTTTTCATGATCCAAGTCTTGATTATCTCCCCTTTTTTATTTTCTCTAATTTAAATTCAATACATAATGTGACAAGCTATGAAAAATTTCCACTGACCTGACTATTCCAGACATTGTTTGTATTTGGTTCAAAAGAGTAGAGCAATAAACATTAAAAAATGTTACTACTTCTGTGCTACCATCGTTGTTACATTTAGTGTATAAAATCTGTATGCAAATGTATCAACTATTATGGGACAAAAGTAGTAATATTTTTTAATGGTCTATTTGTCTACTCTTGTATACTAAATACAAATGCCAACCTGATTAAATGATTTCCTTTAGTCATTTTTTTTATCTTCACCCCAAGCAAGGCAATAAAGACACAATGGTTTACTGAGTGTTAGAGAATATGAAAAAAAAAACTTTATGGATAGAGAACACTACAAGAGGAGGAATTGAGAAAACAGAAAATAACAATTGACATTGCATTTAAATTTTTGAAGATCAAAGTTGACTAGAAAGTAAAAAGTTGGAAGGGAGCTCCACAAGTGAGAAGTGTGAGAGAAGAAACTGTTAGCACAGAACTAATGGTTATATCTAGCCATTTGAAATGTAAAATGATGAGACCCAGCTGCCAATCTAGTACTGTATTTAAATTTATAAAGTCTTAGTACCAAAGAGGAATGCTCATCAGAAGAATTAGCATGAAAATATTTATAGAAAAGGCAGAGGGAAGCTATATTATGGCTTCAATTCATAAAGTCTAGGTACCAAAGAGGAAAGCTCATCTGAACAATTAGCATGAAAATATTTATAGAAAAAGGCAGAGGGAAAGCAAATTACAGTAATGGGAAAGTGAAATGTTATTTATTTGGTACAGTGCACTTATTTTTCAAATAATTTTATGATAACAATTTTCCTCTATTTATAAAAATATTTTCCCTATAACTATTTATAGAAATAATTTTTCTATAATGTTTATTTTATTCCAGGAACCAAAAAATCTCCTCCTTATTTTTGTAAGTTGAAAAATTCTCACCATCATGACTATTCCAAAGTACACCTTTATTCAGTACAGAAGTCTACATAGATTTTTGGATAAAAAAGGAGGAAATAGTTACAGATCCTTTCCCAAAGAGGATCCAAAACTTTATAAAGTAAAAGAGCACAAGAGTAAAGAATTTCGGAAGACTTGCTTTTGACTTTGACCATTTTCACTTTCTTATATTGTTCTTCCTTTCAATAAACTTTTTCTTAACATCAAGGATCGATTCAAACAGTATAAATCGGTGAGCGACTTTCAAATCAGTTTTTGAACAACAACTCCAAATAGTTAGAGACAAAAAAAGCTTCAAAAGAATGGAAGGGCTCAGTCAATGCAAGCAAGCCAAATTATCTTCAAAGTTATTTCTACTTATTCCTGATCCTATTGTCTCATCTGAAACAGCTGTAAGTGCTTAGATGTATCTTTGAAGGAATTAAAAAAGAAATTTATATATAGTTTGGGCATCAGAATCTAAAACCATTAAATGCTAAATAATCAATACAATTATTAAACCCGACTCAATGCTGAGCTTGAGCTCTTGGTCAGTGAACTGTGAAAGGATAAACAGGCAGGTGAAGTCATCAAATAATGAGGTTCAAAGATGGAAGCAAGGTCAAAAGAGATTCAAGTAGAAGGTGACTGGGATTTATTTTTAATTTCTTTTTTACTTAAATAGTTATTGATGATTGGTTGGCAAATGTTTATTGATCTAATTGATGACAGAAGAAAACAAAATATATGATCTTAATACTTCTGAAAGGAAATATTAACATTTTCCTTTCTGATTCAATTTGGCAACTTTGAAGAGAAAATTTGTTTTTATATTTTTCAATTATTTTTCAAACTTAGGTAATCAGTTGAAATATTTGTTAATAATATAGACAAAAACATGTAAAAAGCACATTTATTTTTTACTATTTGTCCACTCAACACCAAGAGCCACTCAAGGTAGAGTTACTGAATGAGGTTTTTAAATGGAAGAAGGTAGTTTTAAGGAAGAAGTAAATGCAGATTATGAGGATATGTAGCAGTTGACCTTAAAGTTGGAGAAGTTAAGATTGTAGTGTTCAGGGAAGTAAAAAAAAAAAAATAATTTCAAGAAAGCGATCCAAAGATCCAAAGGCACATTGGAAGAAAAAAAGATCCTTTCTGAAATATTAAAATACTCAGAAATTTTGTTAGAAACAAAGAAAATGATGCTAAACTTTGGCAATGTCAGTCTTCCCAGAGAATAGTGAATGCTGAACAATCAGATGAATAAAGAAATTTCAAGCAACAGAGAGATGGTCCTACAGAAGGATGCTGAGAATACCATGACGTTAACATCTGAGTAATGACAACATTTTAAGGAAAATGCAAAGAAAAATTATGTTTATATTTATAAAGATGGAATTGAAATTTCTAGGACATGTGAGGAAAGAGGGCTTAGAGAACATGACACAGAGTGCATAGTGAAGACAAGAGGGGGAGAGGAAAACAGCAAGTAACAAGCTTGTGTAAATATGAATGGCAGAACAGGCATTGGGAGTGATAGCGAAAAGACAAAACTTACTAAGAATTACAAAGGATAGGAAGTTATGGAGAGCCATAATCACCCATGTCCTGAAGGGATACAGCACATGGAAGAATTGTCTATTTAGCAGATAGAACTTCAAACTATCTTCAGTGGCTATTCATATTTGAAATAAATGCTCCATTCTTGTTTTAAATAGTTTGTATCACGACTCTAGTCCTGCACATTCCACTCGAGAATGAGGAAATGTACTTTTCTTAAAAGAGAAAAAAAAACACCTTGCTAGATTGTTCAGTGTGTGTGTGTGTGTGTATATATATATATATATATATAAATATATATCATTTTCTTACAGAGTACTTTCGAATATCTCTACATTTTTTAAGGATTTTTCTGTCTATATTTACACAACTTTTTGTTTTTTTTTAATTCCAGCATTCTCACATTTGATGGAATCAATTTCAAGTTCACTAAAGAAATATTTTCTCAGTTTTTAACACTTCTGCTGCTATGTGCATACTTATACATCTTCAGGAAACTGTCAATGCCTGCTGTTATATATATATATATATATATATATATATATATATATATAAGGATATTAAAAAAAAAAAAAAAAAAAAAAAAAATCGCTACACAATTGCAATTGTGTTTCAACACTACAAATGTGCCAGTAGTCTCCCATTGCTCAAGGAGGCACATTTGTAGTGTTGAAATATAATTGCAATTGTGTAGCGATTTTTAACACATTTTTGTTTTACTATCCCAAAATAAATAATATTTTATTTAGCTCTACTGTTTTGAGCCCTCTTTTAAATTAAATGTTATAGACAGTGGAATTATACTCCATTTGTTTTAATTTTATATATATATATATATATATATATATATATATATATAGCGTGCCATCATATCAATCTCTAGCTTCGTGTTATAAACTAACTAGCATTTAGTACTATTTCCAAACCAGCCTAGACATATAGTAGCATACCATACAACCTGTTTTATTATGTTGGGGGTATTGTTTAGCTTAGTCTGTACTACAGAGTATCCAATCAAAACAGAAATGGCCGTGCCCATGAGATATTGTCATCAGTATCAGTTGTTGTGCTAGGCAGTTTCCCCTCTAGAATGTAAATTACATATTTGTAAGTGTACCCTTCGTCCTTGCTTTGAATATTGTTACCATTGGGAATTCAGGTATGACTAATGGAGGGGAAGTACTGTACATGCTTTCAAAATATGAAATGTTGGTCCTTCCTTAGAAACTAACTAATGCTTAGTGCTATTTCCACGCCACCATAGGCATATAGAAGTGTACAATATGACCTGTGATGACATTTTTATTATATTGTATATTGGGTGGGGTGGGTAGCTTAGTCTGTACTGTAGAGTACCAATCAAAACCAAAATGGTGGTACCCATGAGAAATCACCATCAGCATCTTTACTTCTAGTAAATGGTAACTTCCTATTTTTGGTAAAATGGGGCAGAACAGCCAGGAAACAATGCTATCACAATAAAGCCATGAAAGTGTTAACTGCTGCCCATGTCAGCAGATAGACCAACAGTTAAAAATAAGAAAAATGCAATTAGCTTCCCAAAGTCAAATCCTGGATGAGAAAATATGCATTCATTTCACATTAATGCCCTTGATTAAGGCATGTATCTATCTCATATCCACTTCGCCTATGCTCTAAGCCTTGGTTGGCAGTCAGTCTAGAAGTACAATTCCAAAACCATGAAGAAAGTAACAGGGAAATGTCTCCACTATCTTTACCAAGAACTATCATGTTTAGATATTAAAAGAGACAGAAGTTGTGGAGAGCCATGACCACCTATACACTGAAAGTATCTAGGTGCTGAAAGAGAGAATTCCAACCTAACCCTACATTGTTATATTAAATTTGAAGTTTTTCTCATTTTTTGAAATGACTAGATGCAACCGTAAGTTTTACACTAACAATTTCTTCACTCTCACTTCTTGCTTGAGGGACTCTTATGGCTTCTTGCTTTACAGTCAATTTTGATCTTCAAAAATTTAAATGCAATGTAAATCATTATCTTCCGTCTTCTTGATGCCTGTTCTTTTATTGTTCTCTTTCCTTAATAATGTTCTTTTTTCTTATATTCTTCAACACTCCTTGCATCTTAGTGGTTATATTGCCTTGCTTACGGTAAAATGATAAAAATAAATTATGTAAAACAAATTAAAACTTGACTTCTGCATACTTTCAAAGAAGAACTTTGCCTCGAACTTGTGATATCATCAGTAGGATTTATTGAATATGAAAACTTCCTTTCATTCTAATCAATTCTTTAGAGACAGCAAATACTAAAAACATTCAGTAAGTAATTAAATACCCAAATATCTGTAATACAATTAAGTGTATGAACAAATATAAAAAACATTAATTCAAAAAGTCCATCATTTAATACTTATCTATTATCTATGTTCAAGTATATGTATAGAAAATGGAAACTTCAAATGTGTACCTACAAAGTAGAATGGAAACATTTTGATCACCCTCACAGAAAAATCTGTATTAACCAGTTTTTTTTTATGCTAATAGTCTTGGTGCAAGATGAAGGTCAGTTATTTAAAAAGCGATGAATGAATGAACACCATTATTATAATATTGATTCTCAAAAAATAGAATTCAAGAATTTAATTTGGTCTTGCTCAATTTCAGGTATGAGATTTAATAAACTTGTTAACCATAACACTAAAATCATCAAATCTCCAAAAGTTGATTAAATCAGGTATTCTAATGTGTTTCCCATAACCCAAGGGCCTTAGGGGGACACACATTTACTGCAGACATAGTAGCAGTGGTGTGTCTAGAACAAGATAGCCTGATGAAACACTACTCTCTTCAGGCTGGCTTTGAAATCAGTTTTCCTTCTCCTAGATTGGTTTTTACCTCAGGTAAAAAAGTTCAGTCTGGTTTCGTGCTTTTTTCCAAGGACATCAGCACAAAGTGAATGCAACAGAATCAAGTGGAATTTGAACTTGGCAAACTTAATTAACTTTCTGTATCGATATTGATTACACCATCGGCACATCCATTCTGCTGTGAGAGACTAAAATTGCACAACTTCTATAAAAAAAAAAGAAAAGAAAAAAAGGAGATCTTTGCTTCAAAGTTATAACTTGATGAATGTCTAAGTTGACAAGTCACTTAAAATAACAATATCATCAATAGATAAAAAAAAAAAAAAGATTAAAATAAGCAAAATTCATGAAATAATAAAAGAAATGGAAATTGAATGTAAAAAATAAACTCAACTTGAGTGATCCCCTTATTTATATCCATCCAAAATGTCCTCCCATTAACGGGATAGTGCATTAGACAGTTTCCCTTATGAGACTTGCATCTGCTGGCCTAACTTATTCCAATTACGTGGAAGGGCAGATAGATTGTTCAGTAATGATCCCAATAGAAAAGTTCAAATTTTTCCAACATTATCTGCCATTTTGCTGGTCACCGAGAATGCTTGTTAACGTAAATTGACATTCAACCAGCCTTGAAATATGGATGCACCTAAAAACCCATGTTTAACCACAATAATGTTTGGCAAATGACCGACAAAGCATTTCAAGGATATCAGCTGCAAATTTTCTCTATACAAAATTTGATGTCAGTCTGTTGTTCAAATATATCAACTTCCGTAAAGATTGCAGAGTCATTTCAACACAACATTAAAAGATCTTGCATTATAATTGAACTTAAGTAGATAGCACAAAGCTCATTGTCAAACAGACTCAGCAGGTTGGGTACCAATGAGCATTAGTTCAATCTCAGTATATATAAAGCAAGTACATTTTACCATATCATAGTATTAGTTTTTAATGAGTAAAGCAACTGACTGAAGATCAGTTCCATTGGCAACATGCTAAATGGATATAATAACTAATGCCTGTTATAGGTTTCATCCAATTTCTGTCACAAGGCTTGGGTCAACAAGTGGTACATATTTTTCACACACTGGGATTGCCTCCCCAGATCAATAACACCAAGAATCTGCTACCATGGCAAAACCTGGGTAAAATGGTTGGGAAGTAAGCATTCTAACCACTCAGCTGTGTGCATAGCACCCACACGTGTGTGTGTGTGGACCGTGTTTGGAAAATAAAACATTTCTATAACTTTAGACACATACATAAAAAACCCAGACATTCAGTTAAAAATAAAAAACATCCTTGGTAATGGCTAAAAGAATAGCTGAAAGCACTTGGACATGCAGAACCTTTGGACATTTTTACCCACTTTGTGACCAGAAAAGAAAACACTTGTATGAACACAGGAAAAATTAATAAAAAGCTTGATTGCAGCACCTTGTCAGTCATCTTTAGTGAAACTTGTATAAAATAGGGATTGCTGTCCAAATACACACACACACACATATATATATATATATATATATATATATATATATATATATATATATATATATATATAGCAAGAGTGAGTGAGTGAGAAGGTCATATCATTGTGATATGATTCAGCCATTAATGGCACCCAACCCCTGTATCTTATGATCAGATGACTTGAATTGTATGCAGCACAAACAGTCTCCAATTATCTTGACTGGTTCTTGTCAGTGGATCAAGATTGTCTAATGCTTAGATTCCAGAATGTTGCACAAGCTATGCATGACTATAAATAATTTTCACAAAATGAGGAGTTTTTTCCAATTTGTAACAACCATAAAAATGCCAAATTTAACTCAGAAATAACAAATAATAAATAAAAGTATAGTCCTGCTTGTTGGCACAAATCTTGGCACAACCATAAGCATAAGAAGGTCAGAATAGATTCATTCTGGTTTTAAAATTTAACAGGATACCCAAGTCTTTTTTCATTCATTCTATATCAAAATTTATTTTTTGTAAGCAATTAGTAATATTCTGAAAATAAAAATTACATAATTTTTTTTAATAAAAGTTTTAATCCAATATTTTTGATTAAAATCTTTTATATTTAGAACATCTTTTTAATATTTCCCATTTGAGGATTGGGTCTTTGTTATTATCCTGTCTAATTTTCCATACATAGCTAGATAGAGTAGTACTATGTTTGGTTTTTTTCATTGTTAAAACTACTCATATGATTATAATATCTTTTTTTTAAATGTCCTGAGTAACTCCTATATACACTTTAGGGTTTATATCATTATTGCAGTCATCTATGTCCTTGTAAATTTTAGCCTGGTAAACCACACACTCCTGTTGACATTTTCCCTGTAGAGGACAGATTTTTTTTGTTCCTACAATTACAACTAGAAGTAGTGGTGCATGGATTGTCCCTAGTCTTTCTCTTATTAAAACTGCTAATTAAAGTCACTACGTTTGGCATACAGCAGTAACTAAGTTTAACGCTGTTTTTATTAAATATTTTGTGTAACTTAGTTTTCTTGGGGAAATTTTGTTCCAATAGGTTGAATAATATTTTACCAATTTTAGTTCTTACAGATAAGTTAAATGGAGGGTTAAACCACAAACTATTTCTATGTCTATTCTTATGTTTATTCTGGGTTTCAGTGCTATTATTTATGTCAATGTATTCTAACTTATCTTTGTGGCCACTTTTAACTAGAGCTTGTTCATAAATTAATTTATTAGCATCGAAGATGTCTTTATTCGATGAATTGGTAGATAGTCTATGGCTGATACTATTTGAAATATGTCCTATGGTATGCGCTGGGTGGTTAGATTTTACATTTAAATATTGGGGGTCCTGGCTATCTTTCTTATATGGGGAAACAGTACCATTTCTTAAATCTAAAGTGATGTCTAAGTAATTGGTGACTTTAAGGTTGGTTTCAATTTCAAGATTGAATCCGAATTTTTTGAAGAGCCAATGCAGCTTTTTCCGGATTGTGTCACATTTTCTGGGATTACTATTATCCCATATGATTAATCCGTCATCACGGTATAACCCAGGGTTGCTAAAATCTATATGACCGTTAAGCCTATTGAGCAGCAGGCACCCTACTAACTCGCACACCTCTGCTCCATCATATGCTCCCATGGGATTGTCAAAACTGTTTGCGTCATCTTTTTTTATCCATATTTCATTATTATGGAATAATAATGCTTTCCGTCAGTGTCTGATCAGGTCTATCTCGTCTTCAGAAATCTGAATATACTCTTTGGCTCATCAGAGGGCTTCGTTGAGAGTTTTTTCTGTAATCAACGGATAGTATTCTTTAATATCGTACCTAACGAATGAACACCTAACATCTTTATTATAATTCTTAAACCACCTAATACAATCATGGGACGACTGTCATCGGTTTATATTAAGGAAAGTCCTTAAAGACTCTCACATTTCCTGTAAGATAACCTTACTTATTTTACCTAATTCTGTTTTGGTGGGGTTTATTAGCCGACATTTAGGGTTACTAAAGAAATTACTCTTATGATCCTTTACAGTAATAAAGCAATTTTTTAAGCTCATTTTCTCGACACGATTACCTAAGTTAAATTTGTTAGCTAAAATACTAGCCTCTTTATTAATTTTACCTTCTATGTTATCCGGGGCTTTTTTATGTTTTATGACCTCTTTATGCAACATTTTATTGTATTTATTGGGGCTCATTTTATACAGAAATCTAGATTTATCGGCTTTTACGTAGATGTTTTTATTATCTTTATATCTCTTATATCTTTACTAATTTGTTGCTGCATATTATTATTCCTTATCTTCCTATATTTCAATTGGTTCTGATTCGAATTTATCGAGTTCTTTAACATGTGGGGGGGGGCATTAGTTTTAAATCCACAGTTTTCACTGGTTTTATTGTTGTTTAAGTCATTGTTTAGGCAAAAGGTACGCTCTCCATCTCATATTTATGATGAACTTTTCTATTTTTCTTAAACATAATTCGTACGAATGACGGTCAGGTATTGGTATGTTCTTGAGTGAATATCCCATGTCTACACGTTCCATATTGGCTGGTTTAAAACAGTGCTCGATAGAGTGACCCCTACAGCTTTATAAATATAGGTAACTACACTCGTTTCGGAAAACCTTCGGATTCTTGATTTGCCAATGATCAAATCAATATCAAAGGAAAAAAAGGTTTTAAAAAAAGAGCTATGAACGTCTGTCGAAAATAATCATACAACATACAGGTCTAAATCCCAATGAAAAAAACCCGATACGAGTAAACAACTAACTGAAAAAGTGCTCAATACAAAAGTAGAGCGGACCTAGTCAAAGCTAGTAAAAAAAAACCCAAAAAACACAACAACAGGGAGGGTGAAAGAAAAATTTATTCGAAACGGCTTAAAAGGGAGGGCGTGATTTAGAGACAAACACGGGCAAAAACGGTTAAACAACTATTCAATCAGGGGAGACGAGGCCTAATCCAATATCCAAGATTTTTTTTTGTCTTTGGTCACGTGGTCTTGGTCTTTTGTTTATCGCCTATAAGTATACCATTTTCTTTACCTCTTTAGCCAGCTTTCCCTGACGATCCGCTTAGGTGAAACCTTGGTAGGTTTGTCTGGTTCTCTAGGTTTTATTATTTTCGATAGACGTTCATGTTCATAGCTCTTTCTTTTTTTAAAACCTTTTTTCCTTCGATATTGATTTGATCATTGGCAAATCAAGAAACCGAAGGTTTTCTGAAACGAGCTGACTGCTATTTTTTTCATTTTTTGTTGTCTTCATAATAAGTGTGATGTAATTAATTTGTGCACTAGTTAGGATTGATTCGCCCACCCCTTTTGTGTGTGTGTGTGTGTGTGTGTGTGTCTCAAATGCTATGATACATATACACACCAATCAATATAGGACAATCTATTAAAAGGAATAATGTATTTTAAAATAATTCTCCAATCTTTCGAAATCTGCCATCGTTCAATTTTTTTTTCACAACCCAAAATATATTGAAAGGTAACATTGTTAAAGATTTTTGCAAAGATATCGCCCTAATATGAAACAAAGCAATTATTAATTATAAAGTAAGATAAATGCCAAGAGACTAAAAACAATAACAACAAAGACAAAAAAAGACATCAAGATCATGGCAATAACTCAACAGACTGTATTTGTTAATTTCCAATTAGAAGTTATCGGTTTTAACCAGATTTCTTAAATGCTGATTTTCTAGGCAGGCATCCCTCTCAACGCTTAAACACAATCTACCTTCAGATACTGTGATACACAAAAAGCTAATCTTGGTAAATATCACCCGCCAGTAAGTAAAATAGAGGGGTCTCTTTTCAAACCAACAAAGGCATATTCGAGGAGGTGACAATTTCGAACAGTTTTTTTCTCTATTAACCCTACATTGAAAAAAAGAAAAAGAAATCCTATGACAATGGGTTTCGGAAGTCACATCACAAAACTATGGCAACACCAGACCAGCCTAACAAAAATTTCTCAAGCAAGGAATTATGCAAAACCAAATGAAGAAAGTGACTTTGTTTTCTTTTTGGTGGGGGGGGGGCTCCCAATATAAACAAAAACATCACAAGCCTCTCACTATGTTATTTTCATTGGAAGCGTTTTGACGAGTTACATTCCTTGGTTCTACCAGCCATCACCCTTGCAGCTGGGACCCACCATTCCAGATCCACAAGGATCGAATCAACCTCATCCCCTTCATATTACATTGGTAAGGAAGAAGCTCTACTCGGACAGCTTCTTCCCAAGAACCGACTCCCGGCAGGATGTTTTCCCTGATCACTACAATCTTGACCTCTTCAGGTTTACTGTTATCTTCACAAACTGCACTTCTTGTCTTTTTTTTTACACTCATACAACACACACACAGTAACCGCCGATCTTGAGGGGCTCTTGAGCCTTGTGTGTGCGTGAACATCATTTAAAAAAAAATAATAATTTTTAAACTTATTTCCTTCTTATAAATAAAACTAAAAAAAAAAAAAAAAACCAACAATCTGGACTCATTTAAAAAAAAAAAAAAAAAAAAAATTAAAAAAACTAAACCATTTTTCTTGTTAAAAAAAATAGACCTCAAGGTAATCATTACATCTTTATAAGAACAAAAGAAAAGATACTTTACTTTTTTTTTTTTACAAAAATTATTTTCTCATCATAACACCCAAATATAGTCATAGTCGCTTCCAATGCGATGCTGGAAAATATATCTTGTGAATTTGCACAAAAGCATTAAAACAAACAGTTGAGATTGACCAAGTTGAACACTCATGAGGTGATCCAAAAATATGGAATCTTGATCATTCTGAGAGCTATAATTTCAGATAATAATACCCTGTAAATTTTAACTAACTCATGTTAGATTTCATCTAAAAAGCAGAAAAATGAAGCGCAGACTAAAGTTGGTGAATCGATAGACATGTACATCCAGAAGTTCGGACGAAGAATAAATGAATGAAGCAAATCTCAGACTGCTATTTAAAAAAAAAAAAAAAAAAAAAAAAAAACTCATCTGGGGATGGAAAATGTGTTAGCAGGTTATTTTTGAGATTAAATTTATTTCTCTTGTTAAAACCAAATCTTGGAGGGGGAGTAATTACATAAGTTGAAGAGAAAGAAATTGATAAAATTTCTAAAGAAGCAACAAGTTGAGCTTTGCACAATATTCAGTCATCCTATTAATGGCTTGAAACAGATTTTCCCTTGGATTTATAGGTTTGCTTCTTCAGAGAGTCTCAGGTATGTGAAGGGTGGCTTTTAAGTTAGTGGGGGGGGCAGTGAGTAAGGATCAGTTTTACAGTTGGTGGGGGTACAAATGATTTTGGGGATGAGACCTTCCCCATCTCCAGGCTCAAATTTGGTGATGGACCTATGCTTCCCATTGCTTCAAGCTAAACGTTTTTGATTAACAAAAAAGAAAAAAATGCTGCTGCTAAAATAAAAAATATTTGTCTATTCCCCAATTTTTTTTTAAAGCAAATTGTTCAGTGAATCAAATTTACTGCACAACATTCAAATGACTATTTTATTGACAGGTGTGACAACAAATTTCCCCCTTTTCTGTTTTTGTTTTTTAAGCCCCCCCCCCCCCACTACCACTAAATAAATTTTTATGTTGAGAGAGGTACCCAAAAAATGTCAAAATGACACGCTGAGCAGATAGGAAAAAAAAATTCAATAATAAAACAGTAATCAACAAGCTTTATTGTACCCCCCTCCGCTACAGTACGGAGACACAGAGAGTTCCTGTCTAAGAAAAACGGTTTTGATTTCTCTGCCAGAACTGATACACAGCCCCACTCACTAAAATTAATCATCACTCTTTTCATCTCTTCCACGCAAAAAAAAAAAAAAAAAAAAAAAAAAAAAAAAAAACACAACTTTATTTGTCTCTCCCACCTGCCCCTTGTATTTTTAAGAATTTTTTTTTTTTTATCTGAAAGACTCAACTAAGAGAAAATCCCCTTTCTTCAGCGTCTCCATTTCGGGGTTCCCCCTTTTTAAGAAGAAATTGAAGATCTCAATACAAAACACAAGCCCAATTATTTCTACTATATGACGACATGGTTTCAATGTGTCTCATCTTATATAAAGACAGACCTTTTTTTTCAATTTAAATCATTATTCAAACGTAAAGAATGAACAAACAGCAAAAAACCTTCAGCAAAACTAACAGCCTACGTATTCCTACCATTATTCTATTAAATTCGTATACGTGAGCATTATTGCAGACTGCTAAAGTTGTGGCTATGGCTGAATGAGATGTGTAGCTACAATATTCCCGCCAGTATCGATTTCGATATACTAAGCTCGTTACCATATACTTTATAAATTAAAATTGACTGATTACATTACAAATTATTTGTTTTGTTTTTTTAAACAGTGTGAAAAGAATTTATTATTTAAACTAAAAAGTAAAAAAAAAAAGACGATCAGAAGAGGAATGTTTTTACTACGGCTTCTTGCTGCGGTGGGTGACATGGATGGATTCAACAATTCACGTGCTGAACTGAACTAAAAACTAGTGAGGATCGAACCTGCTACCATGATCTCAAATTCATTTTCAAGTTTAACCAATGAACCTTTGTAGTAGTGTGCTTTTGATGAAAATGTTGATTTTGACTCAAATAAACGAAACCTTTTACACCCGGTCTCTCTCTTTTTTCTTTTTTACTACAGGGAGAAACATTCATTTCAATTCGGTTTAAAACAAAATCCACGGCGCGAAAAGGGCATTTTTTTTCCACTAAAATAAAATACGTATGATACAATTTTCTTATCTCTAAAACCGGGTTTAAGACTTTTTTTAGTTAAATAAACAAAATAAAACATTGATTAAGGAGACAAACTAAAATTAAATCAATATTTGAAATAAAAGAAATAAACGGTGTTTTCTTGTATGTATTGTAGAGAGAACCTGTTAGACTCGATCGTACTACGTCAAAGTTTTGCCGATTATAATTAAAAAATATACCAATTTGAATTTACGATCAAATAAAAGCCCAAAGACCTAATAAAATATGATTCGAAAACAATCTTTTCCCCCTTTTCTTTAGCGAAGCATTCTAAAAATACCCAACTCACCTTGACTCCTATAAAAATAAATAAAATAATAAAAAAAGGTGAAGCTGCTTCTTGTAACTGGAAACTGGAATCACATTTATGACGTTCAGAGTTGATCCAAGAATTCGTCAGCATCAAGTGGGGTGGGGGAGAGAACAGTCAGTTGTAGGAGGACTTAGAGGAAGAAAAGAAAACCACCATTCATGATTTTTTTTTTTTTTTAAACTACACTTCCTTTACTTTTTAATTTTATCTGATCAGAACAACCACAGGTAGAAAATTGAGGAATTCTGCTTAAGAATTATCAACCAGTCTACACACGCACCTTCGAAGTGAAAAGTATTTTTCATTTCGTCTGTGACATATTCCAATACAATTTTGGTGAGGTGTCGAATCTAAATGACTGCATTTAACATTTTTTAAAAAGAAACCTTTAAAAAAAAAAAAAAAAAATGGTTACGGGCAGAGAGATCGCTTCCCCATTTTAAAGATTTAAAAACAGAAATCCATTTGAGACAGGAGACGTCGTCAAATGACATTGCGTTGATTCATAGTCTTCGTCTTCCATATCGGTAATAAAATTGATCTTTTTTTTTCTTTTATTTAAAAAATAAAGTCTGATGTTTTTTGTATTTTTTTTGTTTAATGAGGTAACTAATTGAAAATTCTTCTTCTCCCACTTCCTCGTCCCCACCCCCGCAAAATATTGTTCAACAAACCATTTTTTTTTTTGGCTAAGGTTGAGAGATATGGAAAGGCTCCACATTTTCACGAAATAGTACACTAAGAGACAAGAGAATTTAACAGACAAATCAATGAATTTTGAAAATAAAGGACCTAAATAAGATTTACATTTTTAGTGCAAGGTTACTAAAAATTAAAAATATATATTTAATACCAAAAAAAAAAAAAAAGAAGTCTAATAAATTCATCTCCTTAAAAATAAATTTAAAAACAAAATAATAATAATAAAATCCAACTCAAACACCTGCAATAACTGCCAAAATTGAAATTAAATTTCCACATGACAATGTCGTCTCCACAGGCAGCAAAATATAAAAAAGACAATATAAATCATTCTAAAAATTAGAAAAAAAAAAAAAAAAAAATTATTTACCGGTCGGAAAAGAATATTGTCAAAAGTGTGTGTGTGTGGGGGGGGGATTTAATAGTTATTGATTTTTTAAAACTCAATGTTTTTTTACTTTTTATGTTTGTTATTACAAGAAGAAGAAAAAAACAAGAATTTGATTTAAAATTAAATTAACTATTAAGGGGAGCGCGGAATAAATATTTAAATTCTCAAACAAGTTAAAAACGTAAATGAAAACCTCCAACAAGGTTTCTTTTTAGTTTTTACTGAATTTCTTGCTTTTCTCAGAGAGAAACGATTGCAGATTCACAACAATCATAACCTGTAGAGATATTCCAACCTTCGATCTCTCTAGAGATTTAAGACAACTTCTTATCTCAAACAGAAAAACGGTAGGAACCCATGCATAAATTAATAATATTATTAGCCAATATCAGAAAAGTAAAAAAAAAATACATACCCAGAAAAAGAGGTTTATACATCCAACATGCAAAAACTTCTGTGTTATTGTGATAGCATCTAAGCTCCATGTTGTAAAAAAATAATAATAAAGAAAACCATTTAAGTCCCCAACAATTTCCCAAAACAACCTTCCAACGTTGTAGGAAAAAAGTCCATTGACGAAGAAAGAAAAGCAAAATTTGTTTTTCTTTTGGTTTACAAGATAAAAAAAAAATGAACGAGATCACCTTTCTCTTTTGAATTTATAAAAATAATCCATAAAAAATATCCGCTCAAAATGAAATTGTTATTAAAAACGACGGTGTAGTAAATTCCTTCGTTTTACTTTTTTGGAGGTGTGCGTTGTTGAACAGTGCTCCCCCAAAGCAATTAAAATTCCCAAGGTGCGCGTTTCGATCCCCAGCAGCGCAGCAACACCTTGCGACTACTAGACTTTTTTGTCATTCATATGATCCCAAACTTCATCGGTAATTATGAACGTGATAATCCATAAAAGATCCAAGCACTAAGGAAGTATAAGAAATCATTTCATGATCTTGTTTTTCGGTGTTTAAATTTAAAATGTAAACTGCGACATTCAAATCATTTAACAAATCTCTCAGCTGTCCTCTGGGTTTTAAGGGTTCTTTTTTCCTTAAAAAACAAAACAAAAAAACAAACCCTTCCACATGTGCTGAGTTGAATCTGTCCAGTGGCAGACTTAAGTGAAAACACAGCCAGAAAAAGTAACAAGGATAGATGATACTTTGGCTGGTGGGAGCGACGTAAAGGAATGGTGAATAAAAGTCAGTAGAGAGAGGAGAAACGAAGCAAGTTATCGGCAAAAGCAAGGGGACATAAATCAGTACGAAAATAGATTGGCTTATTTGGACGACGAGGAGGAGGAGGACGAGTACAGAAGGGATTTTACACGAGATTTTATTTCAACACACCCGCACTTACAAAATAAATCACATTCATTACACACATACACATGTGCACAAGGAGGTCTGCTGAAAAGTTCTCACTCTTCCTAAAATCCGAATAAATAACCAAACTTTTTTTAAATCCCTTCTTTGTTTTATAAAATTAAGAATAAAGACAAAGGAAAAAGTTTTTTTTTTTACTGACACATTTCGTCCCCTACTCATCACCCGGGGGAATAATAAAACCACCTCAGTAAAGAAAAGTTTTCCTTTATTCACAGTCTTTATTTTTTATGATATATTTTTTATTTATAGCTGAATTTTTACACACACAGTACAAATAAAATATATACATATAGAAATTTTAAATTATTTTTTTTCTGATCTGAGAAACCAGGAAAAAAAAAAAAAAAAAAAACTTTTAAAACCATATTTTTTCATGTGATCTGAAAAAAAATATTCAAACCATATTTTTTATGTTATCTGAGGAACCAGAAAAAAAAAATCACTTTACCGAGGAAATAAAATATAACCAATGGACCGTTAAGGTTGTCTGTTTTTTAATTTAAATTAAATTTATATTTCATAGGACTAAATATGAAACTTTTCACTCATCTGATTGAGGTTATATTCAGAACTTTAACTCCAAAATTTGTAGACGAACCCTTGTAATTGTTAAGTCCACTCGTCTTCCAGCATAAATATAAATTTTATTTTCATTTGCATATATAGACAGGAATGCAAACTATTATTAATACACATGGAGACCAACCAAACTATCTGTAAGATACTCGTTGATAATAATACAAATATAATCAAATCATCCACAGATTTAAAAAAAAAAAAAGCTAAGAAATAAATGTTAGAAGCATTATTTAAAAAAAAAAAAAAGATAAGAAAAAAAAAAGGCCCACACTCAAATAATAAAAATGTAACCACAATCATTTGTTTTTAACAAAACACACACACACACACATTTTATATATATATATATATATATATATATAATGGAGGCACAGTGGAGTAATGGATAGCAGCTCGGATTGAGGAATCAGAGAGCCAAGTTTGAATTCCAGTCGAACCCATTACATTCACTTATGTGCTAATACACTTGGGAAAGGTATGCATCCTCTTCTTCTCCCTCCAGATATGGGTAAAATAGCAGAACAGACTGGGTTCTATAGCCTTGGATGGCAACTGGTCTAGGAGAACGACAACTCTGAATTCAAAACCTGAGGAGGACCGTTTGGGGACCTTGTGGCATGCAGTGCCTTTGTATTTGGCCCTTCAAAAAGGGTGGATGGTTCTGCACAAAACATTCATCACTAGAATCAAATCACATGTGCTGGTGTCGGGCTGTCAGTTCTTAGGAACCAAGCTGCTTGACCCTCGAATACAACAGGAGAGTCAAAATATATATATATATATATATATATATATATATATAGAGAGAGAGAGAGAGAGAGAGAGAGACAGGATTAATGTGAGTAAAATTTGTCCCTTAGCTGATTGATGTTACCTTTAGTTGTACAAATTTATTACCTCAATACAGGAGGAACACTTCCTAAAATTTTATCCAATAACCAAAATTCAGATTTTCTTTATGAATTCCTTTTTCTTACTGGTATATTGAAAATATTCACTCACACACATGTAAACACAAGCAGTCATACGCACATAGAGACACTTGAAACATCCACCAGTACAGGAGGACCTCTGCCCAAAGTTTCCCTAGGATAATAGTATTGAATTATCCGACCAAATCCAAAAATTTACACAGAGTAATTGGCACCCATTGAGTTTCCAAGGCAAACCAACAATGAAACAGAAATGAATTATAAAAAAAAAAAAACACCTCCAGAAAAAGAGAAAAAAAAAATTCAAAACTTTTGATAATCCAGCTAAATTTGTGGGAAGTGAAATCTCAGGTGAGAGCGTGGAGACAAAAAGAAAAAAAAAAAAGGATCTCTGATGATTTTTCATTTATTCCAAGTTTACACTCCTACCCCAGCCCCTTTTGAAGAGGAGTAGAGATTTATCTCTTGTTTCCAGTTTAAAATTATGTTTCTGGTTCCTTCTAAAGTTTATTTCAATTTTAAACATCTCCATCAAACTCTGAAATTTTCTTTAATATTTATTTTTCCTATTTTATAATAGTAGTAGAGGGAGCCTATGGGTTAAATAGCAAGACAAACTGGGTTTTCTTGTTTTGGATGGCAGCCAATCTTGAAGAATGAATAATCTAAATTCAAAACCTCCCCATGTCAAAATCAACAGGAGTCCACTACACACAAATTCTGATGTTTGATTGTATTTTTGGAAATGGATCAGGCTGAGAACAGTTCACTATATTATATATATATATATATATATATATATATATATATATATATTAGGGCAGCATATTTAGTGTATTGGCTCATGACCAAACAATAGATATTCAATCTGTTATATTTAACAATATATGTTTATATATATATGTGTGTGTGTGTGTGTGTATGTGAGTGGCAACAGTCTGTTTCATTCTTGGCTCAAACTATTTATATATATATTATGATGCAAAATCCATCAGAGGCCATTATGGGTAGCAAGATAACACAAACCAGAAATACCTAACCTTGCTACCCAAGGAAGCAAGAAACAGACTGTCACCACTGTGTTGAACTCAGTGTCTACTCTGATATTTACATATGCTCTATTCCTGATATTGAGCACTTTTACCCATAAATATAGCCACACCATAAAACTAATTTTTCACACAATCCCACGTGTGTGTGTGTGTGAGAGAGAGAGAGAGCTAGACATGAAATTCTATATAGTAATTATCATTATAATAGGAATAATATCAATTTCCAATAAATAAATGCTATATAAAGTAGAAAATATACCTTGAAGGAATAATTGTTCTGTGATACTGCTTTTTCAAAGGAACTCATAATTGTAGTCTTTTACTGAACAGTTACAAATAATAATTGTTACTATAGAATATAAATGTATAGAACAGAAAATACATCGAACTACTGGCTTTTGCCATGAGAAAACAAGTTTTTGTTTTTATGCAAAACCACTAAGTACAAGCACTAAATATAAGGCTTCTACATAAATCATTTTGCCATTCATGCCAAACAAATTTCACACACACATATTTTTTATATATATATATATATATATATATATATATATATATATATATATATATATATGAATGTTTGTTTAATTAATCTGGACATATGTCTCCTCTTGAATTCCCTGATTGATAACTTAATGTTGACAGTAAATTCACTAAGGAAGGCATCGTAGTTTTTAACATTAAGTCGATCAGAGAATTTGGGAGGATTCAAATTAAAATAGCCATAATATGTACAGATTATTAAAGCAGACATGCTTGAATAAAGATATGCCACCTATATATATATATATATATATATATATATACATATATATATATATATACATATATATATATATATATATATATATACATATATATATATATACATATATATATATATATGTAGGGAGCAATATATATGCTAGGGTAATGGCCCATTCATCCCCATAATCATACTTTTTACAAAGTACACAGATACAACAGTGATCCTAAGCAGAAAAACTCTAATCTTAATCAAAAGTGTTGGTCTATACAAAAATAATGCTGTCATTTTTTATGGGTACTATGCTAGTACTTCAATATTTTCTGTGTAAACTTCTACAGAAATGTGAAATTTTTATGCATACCTTGGGACCATTAATGGATCAGAGGGTAGTAATACAACAACTGGTGACTGTAGAACCAATGAATTTGAAAAGACATATATAAGTTTCATGTACACCAAAGATACATAGGTCAGTATACAGAAAAGAAGTTTGTCCTCTTATACATTATAACAGTTGTATTTTAAATCAATTCTAATAATTAATAGCATCAATATTAGCTTTGACTTCAAACTGAATATATTGATAAATTCATTTCACTTTTTATCTCAATGTTTATTTCATATGAAGCAATTATTTTTAAATGTTATTCAATGTTTTCACCACTGATGTTGATAAGCTTCTTTTTATCTCTATTTCCAATCTGATATTTATTTTGAGGTGAGTCTATGTTAAGGAACCTCATGAACCTGGTATCTGGTTTATGGCCTTATTTGTTCTCATATGAGCCAGACCTCAACAGCTCGGCTCTAAATAGAATATTGCGAATGTCCTGACTGGCCATATGCCACACGGTCCAGATAGCAGGAAGTCAAAGCAAATGGTAAAAAAACGAACGGTAGCAGATAAACGAACGGTAGCAGTACTATGATTAACAGATATACTTACATTTGCTGCAGATTTTACAAGAAAATAATTGAAGAGAGACATGCCTAAAGTTATATTTTTTACATGTCGTCACAACTTTTACTCCCCAGTAAACAATAACTTAGACTAACGTATCACAGATTTTAGGAGCACAAGAAAAACTATTGGACATACAGCATACAATAAAGCATTATTAATTTTGCTTTTTCTTATAATGTATTCAGACAACATTATTTTTTTACAAGTTTTGCTTCATCTTATTATTGTTGCTTTTTGTAATAATATTCATCAATATATTATTTTACTACTAGTTTTACTAAATATT
Source organism: Acanthosepion esculentum (assembly GCA_964036315.1). Taxonomy (NCBI): domain Eukaryota; kingdom Metazoa; phylum Mollusca; class Cephalopoda; order Sepiida; family Sepiidae; genus Acanthosepion; species Acanthosepion esculentum. The sequence continues at coordinate 99,199,456 of OZ038495.1, read as the reverse complement.
ATTGCATTGTTTATAATATTCTCTGATAATATATATATTATATATATTTATATTATATATTTATATAATATTATATATTTATATTATATAATATTATGTATATATAAATAAAAAGAACAGTAAGATATAAAATCCGTCTTTGCCGTCCCTATAAAACTGTAAATTTAAAAAAATAAGTTACTCCAGAAATCGCTTGACGAGGAAATGGAACTAATGTCTTTAATTTAATAACAAAATTAAATTTGAAGCTTTTAGCTTCCATTTTTGAAACATGGTTATCACTGTGTAGCAAAAAAAACGTATTTTAAATCAATTTATAATAATATTATATTATATATTTATATATATATATATATATTTATATTATATCTATATATATATATTTACATTATATAATATATATATTATATATTATATATATTTATATTATATATATATTATATAATATATATTATATAATATATATTTTATATATATATATATTTATATTATATATTTTATATATATATATATATATTTATATTATATATTTTATATATATATATATATTTATATTATATTATATATTTTATATATATATATATTTATATTATATTATATATTTTATATATATATATATTTATATTATATATTTTATATATATATTATATAATATTATATCTATTTATATTATATATTTATATTATATAATATTATATATATATTTATATAATATATATTATATATATTTATATAATATATATTTTATATATTTATATATTTATACTTATATGTTTAATTTCATCTTATTGTTGCTTTTTATTATAATATTATGAATCAATATTTTATTTTATTATTAGTTTTACTTCATTTTATTCTTGTTTGTTTACAATATTCTTCATCAATATATTTTATTATGAGTTTTAATTCACTTTATTGTTGTTTTGTTTACAATATTTTAGGACAACAGTGTTAGAACAGTAAAAAAAAAAATTATCATTTTTTTTTCGAAGATGAGATTCAAATATATATCAACTGAGGGAGTTATGATAAATAAAAAGAACAAAAGGTAGAATCAAACTAATAACAATAAAAACTTTCATTTAAAATAAAAAAGCAAATTAAATATCCAATAAAGCATGTAAACCAGCGGAGTCGATTACAAGAATAAATATTGTAAACCATTTCAATAAAAACAGATTTTAAAAACAAACTCATCTAGGTTCAGTTCAAGATTACTGAAATAGTGTTGTAATAAACATTTTGGTTTCCAAGTTTATCTAAAAGGTATGTGAACAACAATGTAACCTATGAACTGTAACATTGTCAGTTATGTGCCATGCCTGATACACGCTTAGGCTTTCAATACATAACTGACGAGACAGATTTTTTCCTGCAGTAGGTTGCCATTTTTTTTTGTGGTAGATCAGTTGCTATCCAAGGCTATAGAACCCGGTCTGTCCTGCTATTTACACATAGCTGGGGGGAGGGGAAGAGGATTCATACCTTTTCCAAGGGTATTAGCACGTCAGTCAGTCAGTTATGTGTCATGCGTGATACACGCTTAGGCAATCATGCCTCTTTCGATACATAACTGACGAGGCAGATTTTTTTTCTGCAGTAGGTTACCATTTCTTTCTGTGGTAGACCAGTTACTATCCAAGGCTATTAAACCTGGTCTGTCTTACTATTTACCCATAGCTGGGGGGAGAAGAAGTTTCATATCTTTCCCAAGGGTATTATCATGTAAGTGAATGTAATGGATTCGACCGGAATTCAAACTTGGCTCTCCGATTCCTCAATCCAAGCCGATATTCATCACTCCACCATGCCTACATTTCAGTAATAACAATGTAAAAGTTTGAAACATTGTATTCCCAAAATGAACAAATGCAACTGACAAATGAAGTCAACTGAATTGCTTGATTTTAGGTTGCCATCAACTTTTAATGCATGAATGTACATCCGTACAAAAATGGCCTTTTCTTTCAGCTTTAATTTTTATCATCTAACATTTTTTTTATTTAATATATTTGTTATGGATTTTACAAGTATAAGGTGCATAGAATAAAAACTCGGCTCAAAACCCAGTGAGTTATCATCTATCAAAATAAGCAAAAGATTTGATCTTCAAAGTATACGTCCTGAAATAAACCCCTAAAGATTTACCCCCAATGAGATTTCAAAATAGTTTCAGATGCAGTCAGATAAACCCAAAAAATCTGACGACTTTCATTTTATGAAACATCAAAAGTTATAGATGGAAGAACTTCAAGTTGAGCTGCAACCCATATTCTGTGAATAATGATAAAAAAGGTTACAAGTTTGAAAGATTATATATATATATATATATATATATATAAAAAGCTTTGATTGTAAGTAAAAGAAACCATGAGAAAGCCTCTAGTTTATACTTTGCTAATCTACCACATGTAACAGCAGATTTGACTTGCTTCTCTTATCAAGAAATAGCAAGAAGAGAAGGAAGGTGTAAACAGAAGTAAGAAAAAGATAAACAAAAATTGTGTGTGTGTGTGTGTATATATATATATATATATAATAAATATGCATTCACACACAGAGGGCATAAAACCCCATTCACTGCTTGACAAGTTATTTCTGTAGCTATGAAATAACGTTGATAAAAATAACATTTTTTCAAAGAGACCCTGGAGCCCCAAATGTGTGTCAATATACAAAAAAAGAAAGAAAAAAGAAAGAAAAAAAACAAAAAAAGGGGAACAGAGGTTTTACTTTTTCACAGAATGTTCCAGACTATAAATCTATTGCTTCTCATAGCCTTTGCAATGTAGGTTAATAAGTATATTTATTAAGTTTGGTTTTAGATGGTTTTGATAATGGCTAATGACCGGATTATAGATGGGATTATATATAATTTTTTTATATATATATACAAAAGAATTAACTGTAATTGTCCACAGTTTCGCGGTACTATGTCCATTTTTCAAGGATTTAATCCGTATATGAAATATTTCCAGTTGTAATGAATATTCATTTTTTTTTTTAATTTTCATATTTGTATCCTTTTTTTTTTTTTTTTAACTCCATGATGGACAAACACATGTTTATATATATTTCCATGTGTTTCATGTGTTGCTTCATAATGTAATTTTTTCAATTATAGATTTTGTAATTTTGTCTGTATGAATATCTTTGATTGATTTTATATATGTATTGCATTTATTATATTATTATTTAATTCAAATTAGTTTCTGTTGTATTCATTATGTTATATTAGTAAGTACGTTGCAAAGTAAATATTTATTAAAATGTCTGCATTTACCCATTAATTCATTTCTCTTGTTTAATAATATAATTTGATTATTGAAATTTATTATATAAAATTTTTCTTCTAAACAGTCTACATTTTCTATTATTAACATTATATGGGGGTACTTTTCTGTGATTTACCATTTAATTTTAGTTGATATATTTTTTTCTTTCTGACTCCATATATAGTGATAATGTGTTATTTGCCTATCTATTTTAAATAACATTTTATGATTATTAAATTTTTCTTTAAAAGTTGTTTCAGTTGCTCCTGTATAATTTTTTTCTTTTGTGTCAATGTTATTTGATGCAGTTGCATATATATATATTATATTATTAGTTAGACATTTGTTATTAAGCAGGTAGTTGCTTTTATTTTGACAATTGGAATTATTGTTACTATTTTGTCATTTTGACATTATTTTTGTATAATTATTTTTATTATGTTTATTTATTATTTTCTCCATATTTATACACAACTATAACTGATTTTAATTGTATTTTTCAGGATTTTAGATAGTTTACTATTTTTAGGGAAGTGTTTTTCAAATAATTTAAAAAATATTTTTCCTATTTTTGTTTTTATTATAAAAGGTGAATTAAACCAAATTATATTTTTATTTTATTTTTGTATGTATTATTGTTCGTTATGTATTCTAATTTATTTGAATAACCAATTTTTCTTAATGCTGAATCATAATTTTTTTATTTTCATTAAATAGTTTTATATTGCTAGAATTAGTTGCAATTCTTTTAATAGATATTGGTATATGCTTAAATACATTAAGTGGCTGATTTGAATTTTTGTTTATATATATATATATATATATATATATACACAAGAAATATAGAATTGAAATAGACTTTAGAAGGAACCAGAAACACAATCCTAAACAGAAAACAAGGGATAGATCTTTACTCCTATTAAAAAAACTGGGGAGGAGTGTGAACCAGATGATAGGCAAATCTATCTGCTCCTATTTGTGACTTTGTGCTAGCACAACTATCAATGAGTAATTCAATTTACCCAACTTAACTCACAGGATCAACCTATGGCATGGTTTTCAAAGGTGCCACATGCTACGATCACCTCCCCAGCTCAAGAAGCTACCTTCCTAACAAATTGATCCTGGTAAGATTTGAACCCAGTTTATGGTCAGATAGATGTTATAATGAGTGATTAACAAGCTAATTTAACAGAATCTAACTGCAATAGAGACACTGATCCTCACTGAGTGCCCTACATGGCCTTGTGCCATACTAAACTTGTCACACTGATATATTTTTTAGCATCAGGTAACTTTAGATGAGCCTGGTCATGATTCTCAAGTTTTCGCCTTATTTCATTCTTCAAAATAAAAGTAAGCAGGTAAAGTGATCGTTACCTGAGTTTATCAATTTTTTTTTTTTTACAAATCCAGAAATACAGATTGTTTGCAAAAGATGCCTTCCAAAAGCTAAGCAAAGTATTAAGAAACAAGAAAATTTCTATTTATGAAGTCCCTCCACCCTGATAGATTAAATGAAGATTTTTCTTTTTAAATAAATTTATGCAAATTTGGACGAATGTAGCAATTCAAGTATTTTTTTTTATTTATTTTTATTCTTCTTTGTTTATTTATATTGAAACATAACTAGAGTCACTGTTGATGAGAGAGGAAGGAGGATGGAGGGGGAGAGGAGGGAGAGAGAGTTATGTAAGGATCGAGAAGTCAGTCAGTGCAAAAGAGAAAGTGACAGAGAAAGAGATAAACTCACCCAGTAGATGGTTTACTAGGGGAGGTAATCAGGTCAAAACCTGGACTAGTGACTCCAATGTGTACATTGAGAGCCACATGACCGAACACAACTAAAAAGTTAAAATTCTAAATTTGGACAGCCAATTTTCCTATTTTCATGTGAACATTTTCCCTAGTTAACCATTTGCTAAGAAATTAATAAAACAAAGAAAGAATTTTGTACTTGCAAATATAGATTGTCTTTTATGGCTTATCAACCCTTTCCTGGTTATTCAAAGACAGAAAATATTTTAGACTTTAAGAATTTTTTGGAGATAATGATTTACTCATACAAGTCCTAATAATTAACCCATAGCTTAATTCATACCATTCCCAAGAGTATTTGCATGTAAGTGAATATAACGAACCCAACTGGAAGGGGAACTTGGTTGTCAGATTTACAATTCGAAACTGTAATCTCCTATTTCACTTGCACATCCAAACTTACAGCATATGGTATTCTCAAGTGGTCACCCATTTAGTTACTGTCCACGTTTGACATTGCTTAACTTCAAGAATCAGTGTTTCAATGTGATATGGCAAAAACCTTTGCAAATATATTTACCAAATATTACCGTAATTCTCCCATGTATAATACGCAATTTTTTCTAAAAAATAATAAGTCAAATTAGAGGTGCGTATTATACACAGCTACAAAAAAAAATCTTTAAAAATTTGCCGTTTCATAGGTCGATTTCAGTTGCAAAATAACTACTCACCACAAACACACGACAACTTGACACTAACATTTGGCGATTGTGACCCTATAAGGATGTCAAATACAATCATATGTACCTAACAATATTTACAAATTTGAAATAAAATAAAAATTATCATAAAATTAAATTAGAATAATATAATTCTATATTTAAAACCATTTTTTGTAAAAAAACTTATAGCTAAGAAGAACCTCAATTGCGCAGAAATTGTCACATGATCAAGACCAAAAAGTTATAAAATCCTGGGATTTAAAAAATTTGAAATACTGTCCTGGGAATTTTTTGTCTTGGGATTTTCACCCCCTAATTCTGACAGTGATCATTCTGATAATGAATGCATGGACTAGCAGTCATAATAAGCTTCTAGTCCTGAACCTACATGTTGGCAGCAAATTACCATAATTCCCCAAAGCAAAGTAAGGCAAAACCCCCTGATGATGATGATCTCAGAAAGAGATAGAAAGTACTTGGGAAATAAAAGTGATTTTCACTGTTACAGTGCATTTCTTCCCTCGGAAAAATATTCGTGAATATGAAAGGATTATGATAAAAATAAGCAGACATAATGTTTGTAATTTATTCAATCAGACACAAACACACTATATATATATATATATATATATATATATATATATATATATAAAATAAAGAGACATGGAAATAACTAGCTTGTCTGTGTGAATGATTTTGTTCTCCTTAAAATCTCAATTATTGTCTGCCAGTCAGAATATAAAAGCTATTAACAGAAAAATTTCAGTTTCGTTCTTTCTATTAACCTTTTAAGAACATGTAACATCTCCATTATTATTCACTTATTCCAAAGCTAATATATGCATATACACGATACGAGATATACATATATTTACACATTCTCTCCTTTTATGGACAAAGTCCGACAATTATTTTAAAACATTTTTATGTCTATACATTCTTTTTATAGATACAAATATTTAAGTAAATGCTCTGTTTATAATAAACAGTATTAACAACATTTACCGGCCTGAATGTCTGAGAAATTTTCATAGAAAATATTCGTCCTCCGATAGGAATTGAACTTGTATCCTATACGGAACCGTCATATAGCCTGACATGCTTTAACCGATTGGGCTACAGAGGAGCATTCGGTTAGCAAGGTCGATTTTACTGTCTTTAAACTACAATCTTCCATGAATCTCTCATGTACATTCATAACTGCTCATGGCATATCAAATGTAAACAAATGATGTCACACATTATGAAATGGACAAAGTTCGACAATTATTTTAAGACATTTTTATGTTTATTTATAGAAAAAGAATGTATAAACATAAAAATGTCTTAAAATATATATATATATATATATATATATATATATATATATATATATATGAGAGAGAGATAATAATATTAAATGCATAAGTGGAAAGGATAATCCAAATAGGTCTTTTTAATATATTTAAAAATCTTGACATGTATTAATTTTTTTTTTCCTTTGATGTGTGTGTGTGTGTGTGTGTGTGTGTGTGGTGGCAGCCTGCTCACTGCATAAGAACCACTACTAAACAATCTACAATGGATAATGTGGCTCAACCTTTGACCTCTGAGAAGAACCCAATAATAAGATTTAATAATCAACTATAGATTTTACAACACTATATGAAGTCTTAGCTTTAATCTAAAGGGAAGGATAAGTTTAGTTAAATTGAGATTTCATATGATTTGAGTTGTCTCTTGGAAAGATACTGGCAGGGTCATTAATACCCAAATCACATCAATATGACCTCTAACACTGCTTTCAGTACCAGGCATTCCAAAGCAATCTCCCATCTAAATAGTGACCAGGCTCAGGGATGCTAAACATATATAAGAAGAAAAAATATACAGAACAGGTACCACTCTTTATAGCCATTTTGGATGCTTGTTTTAGATATGAGAATTCAAATTTATTTTCTTTCACAGCCAATCATGTGTGTTGCAAGTGCTTTAGAAATTGCTGTTTGTCACCAGGGAAGGTAGTTGACATTTCTGATAGACATGTGAGTGCAACCTGGAGATTCTGAGACCCATATTTCAGCTTTTTCCTAACCCTGTCGATGGAAAATAGTGTTGAAACTGTTGCAAAGCCCAAAACAGAGGACATCAAAACAACATCATTAATGACCATTTTGTAGAATAATAATCACAGACAACAAAAATGTTATTTAATTTCTAAATCCTTTGATGATTTTAGGAACATCTACAGGTAAAACAACCATTTATAAAATAGGTTCTATTTCTTAAAAGAACAAAGTAATTTTTTAAAAGGGAAGAACAAGTGATTACAAGGTCAACATGAAAGTTCACAGCAGTGAGACTATCTTCTTAATATGTTGTGTCCTCTCAGGATATAGGTGATAATAGCTCTCCACAATTTCCGCTCCTTAGTAGCTCTTAATAAATTTTGTCTTTTTGATATTTCTCCTAAACCCTGTTCTGCCATCCATTTACTCAAGCTCGTTCATTGTTCATTTACTTCTTCTATGTGCCATGTCTCTTCAGAATGTTGGCAATCATGCCTCTCCACAACTTCCTCTCCTTTATAGCTCTTAATAAATTTTGTGTCTTTTTGTTATTTCTCCTAAGCCCTGTTCTGTCATCCATTTACTCAAGCACATTAAGTGTATTATAGGTTGTTTTCCTGTCCCTCAATCTGTCCTGTGAATATCAGATTTTCCTAGCCTTCTTTCCTCATTATGTGCCCCAGAAATTTCAACTGTCTCTTCCTGATGTTAAGTATAGGTTCACTTTATGTTTATGCTAAAAATAAATTATGACTTTATAAGGATCAAACCAGAAACTTGGCTTCAGTCTAAACCTTTAACCACAAATCTGTCAACATTTTTAATAATACCATTCCAACAACAAAATATCAGATTCAAAGTCTTTAGGTATTAATACAACAAATATGGTGAAAGGAAACATTTGTGCTTATATTTTTTTCTTTCTTAAAAAATTTGTGACAAAACTGACAATGGGTTTACCTTGCCTCTACATGCAGTGATTAATAGTTTTTTTTAGTTTTTATCAATAAATAAAGAGTATTGTTCTTATTCAAGGCCTTTTATTAACTTCAAGTTCAAAGAGCTCTCTCAAACAAAAACAGAAAACAAACCATAAAAAATATCTTTAATATTTGATTATACTTGTTTCCGCATTTACAAAACAGATTTTTAAAAAAAAAGAAAGAAAAATATGCACTACTCTTTATAAGCAAGTTATGGATGCTTATTTTAGAGAAGATTCAAGAATATCTATGCAGTTGATGCTGGTAAAAAAAGAAAAAGAAACCATTGAAACCTGTGAAGAAGTCATGCTGCATGTTCAGAAATACAGTCGCTATCATGAAAAGATACCAAATTGTAAAGTTAGACATCATTCAAATGCAAGCATTAGGCACACAAACAGGAAATAAGCCTCACTTTCATAATTCAAATAGCCAATCAGAAATTAAGATATTTAATACATGATTTCAGCAAGCATTTAAATCTCATACATTTAAATACAATAAAAATAAGGACAAAGTTTAAATATTAGTTGTGATTTATTCTTGTAGATTCCTTTTGAACCAGAGATACACACACACACTGAATGATGGGACTGCAGTTTCAGCCAAAAATTAATTTTTTATGGGGGACAAGGTTAATAGCAATGACACTCAAATGAGACTGCCTTCAAGAGCTATGAAGAAGTGGATTTATGCCTTTTCCAAAAGCATGATTGCAAAATAAACATGAAATGTCTCAGCCAAATTTTGAACTCAGCTAGTTAATTCCATTCTTTAAATTATTAACCATCAAGCCATCTAAAAATATCAGTACATAATTGAATTTTATTCACAAAAGCAATTAGTACAATCGGGGTGATTGTACTAATTGCTTTTGTGAATAAAAAAGAAATTCAATTAAAAAATAAATAAAAAATAAATCAATTAATACAAATATTATACTATACTTGTCACATCTTTTGTTATTAACATTATTGATTGATTGATTTTCTATGGCTTATCAACCCTTTGCTAGTTATTTAAAGCCAGGAAATATATTTAGATTTTAAGAATTTTTTTTGTGGGGGGGGGGAGATAATGATTTAGTGATAAAAGTCTTACTAATTAACCACTAGCCTGTGGGAAGAAGATCAGTACTTACTTTTTTGTCAGAGATACAATCTCCCAAAGGACATTTAAACTGATATACAATGTTAGTCTTAGTTACACTATTTACATTATTCAGACTTTTATCCTCATCTTTTTGCCACATTCACAACATTTCAACCAGTGTGCACTCCGGCTGTCTTCAGGTGATGTATGTTGGAATTTCAAATTAAACGTTTTATTTTGTCAACTGTGATAGACTGTTTTAGTTCCACATGCTATGCCTCTTCTAGATATCTCATTATCTCTCTTTTAACTCAACTCTCTAAGTTTTTTGTTCACTTCTGCTGTAGCCTGGTACTGAACTCACAACTCAAGGACACATGGCACTGTGGATAAAAGCTTTGGTTGAATCCAATGACTTGACCCAAACAGTTGTGAGCTCAATACCTGGCTACAGCAGAGGTGAACAAAAACTTGGAAAATTGAGTTAAAAGGGAGATAACAGATACTGAGATATCTGGAAGAGGCATGACATTTAGAACTAGAATAATCAACCCCAGTGGACAAAATAAAGGGTTCTGTCCGAAATTCCAATCACCTAAAGAGGTCTGGGTTGTATAACAGTTGAAATGTCATGAATATGGCAACAAAGATGAGGACAACAATGTAAATAGTGTAAATAATTACCATACTTCATCTTAGAAATATGGACAAATGTTGGTCTTTTCCAAAACACTAGTTGACAGAGAAGAGTTATTGGTTTGACAACCACAACTTTATCAAGACGTCCTACACCTTATTTTTCAGATAAAAATTCTACTGCAAAATATTTAAGAAAACATTCCTGTCCACCTCCACAATACAGAAAAATACTTGTTGACGGCACTAATATACTACACCATAAAAATAATAAACAAAACTTCAAATTCTCAAGGCCCTTTATATCAAAATCAACCAACCAACACTCAACAAAATGTATTATGAGTGTAGCAGCAAAGTGTTGAAATGCGTTTAACCAAGATTTAATGCAATTTTGCATTTCTACGAATTTCTGGTTAGCTTACTTATATTGGGATGCAAAAAATTCCATAGCTACAACAGATATAATAACAAAATTTTTAAATAATTATAGCAGAGATCATAGTTACAATAAGTTTGTCTTTATAATTCACCCCTGAAGATGATCTCAGAGGAGATCAAAAGTACTTGGGTAGGAAATAACTACAGTACCATCCTTGATGAATTTCATCTTAACATCAAGAAAGTGATTAGAGAACTAGAAATGATTATTATAAAAATAAATAGATATAGTATGTCTATATTATTCAATGAAACATGTTTGAATAAAGATATGCTGCATATATATATATATATATATATATATATATTAGTTACATTTGCATACAAATTTCATAAATATAAAAGATTATGGAATAGAGGCAGTAAATAATTTATTTCAACTGTAAAAAAACAAACTGAATATAAGTCAGAGAAAATATGAAAACAAATTTTCTAACATTAAAAATACATAACCAGAAATATTATCATTAAATAGAAAATCAAAGGAAAAAGTTATCTTCTGTCAATCTTGAAATGTGGCATGAAAAATTCATAGCCATATTTTAGTAATTTTGCAATTGCATTGGTTACATTTGCTACATTTATAATCAAGGATTTTTATCAATTAACTCTGCTGTCACAATTCTGCTTTATAAATTATTAAAAGTAAAAAATATATGCATAAAATTAATAAGATCACTACCATTAGAAAATGACAGAAATATTCAAGTAATTTTGCAATTGCATTTATTATATTTTCTGCATGAGGAATCTAGGATTTTTATCTATACAATTAACTAATGCCACATTTAAGAAAGAATTCTGATTTTTAAATCATTCAAAATAATGCCAAAAGCAAACTGGTATAAAACAACAATCAAAAATCAATTTATCAGCAATCTGATCTCCCCTACTTACTAATAAGATATTCCATTGTTACAGTTACAGGAGGCATGTTTTCTTACTGGTGTCAAGCAATATTTCCTGTTATCATAACAATGAAATACCTCATTAGGAAATTAGGCAGTATGATTGATAAATATGTAAGATGCTGAAAAATTCTCAACCCAGCCAAGAAGTAATAAAAAAAAAAATCTACTGTTTGATAAGATTTTAAGTGGCTTAACTCAATGATATCCACTAAACAGAGGAAATATTTTGACAGAAGTTTGGATAATCTACATTTATATACCTTTTTGCAAATTACTTCTCTTTCAGATGATTTAACTTTTTTCTTTTTTTTTTTAAATACATTCACCCTATACAAGGCCCAAGGGACCCTCAAGCTAGAGGGTTACTGAAGGCAGTTGATGTGCGAGCAGTAAGAGTAAGGGGTGCAGTTTATGTGGATATGTGGGAAAGATAACAGTTAACCTTAAACTTGGAGAGGTTAAAATTGTAGTTGTTTGGAAAGGCATCTACCTGGGATTCTGTTCCACAAAGCAACATTTCTTGGGAAGAAGCTATTCAAGTGGAACTTACTCCTTACTAATGGAATATGAAGGGTATAAAGATAGTTCACCTAAATGAGGGTAGGTCTTAGTAGGGAGAGTTAGGGAACAAGGGAATATAGCGTGTGAACATTTTCCATGGAAATAGCAATAGAGTAGCAAGCAGCTTTTGACATTTTGTCTGTGGGAAAGGGGTTGTAACATGGAAAACAATCCATCACCCACAAGGCCACTTAGACGCTTTTAGACTATCAAGACTGAAAAGTGAAAACTGGATGATTTCAGGCCAGATATGACAGCAGTATTCCATTTTCAACCTGATCTGGCTCTTGTAAAAGAGGCGAGCCTAGCAGAAGGAGTCCGGTACTTACTGGATTGGTACATTTTTCTACCATCTTTAGCAATGGATTGTACCATTTGAGTTTTGGAGTGAATTAATGTCTTAATAGTTCTTCAAAGCATGGTGCCTCCTTCAGAGAACACATGTTTTGGTTCCATCTTGTTTTTAACAACTGCAGAAAATCCTTAAAAACATGCATCCCTGGTGAACACCATTTAAAGAAGAACGGTCTTAGCACATTCAAGAAATGATCTCCAAACTAATAAAGAATTTTCTTGAAGAAAGAAAGAAAGAAAACAGGAGAATTATAGCAAGGAAAAAAAAAGATCAAACAATTTATTATTATATAAAACAATAGTTTAGTTTTAGTTTTTTCTTCCACTTGTGCTGTTAGGCAGCATATTTACTGAAAATGGTAAACTAGACAGAGAGATCGAGACCAGATGTCAGAAAGCCAACGCAGTCAGTTACCAACTTGCTCCTCTTCTAAAATATCCTGGCATTTCCATGAGCACCAAGGCAAATCTCATCAACGCCATTTTTCTACCAACACTGACATATCAGTGCCAGACATGGCCCCTAACAAAAACCTTTGAGGAGACTGATCACTTGTGAGATGAAATGCCTGAGGAAAGCAGTGAACAAGACCTGGCGAGACAAGATTAAGAATGAGACAGTAAGAGATATGGTAGAGCAATACCAATCATACAACACATTGAACGACAGAGGATCAAGTGGTTTGGACACTTCACTTGTATGCCTATTAGCCATATAAGAAAAAACATTCAATAAATAAATAAAAAGTTCAAGTGACTTATCTGACTGACAAATTCAAGAGTTTCTTGCCAAATTGCTCAAAGTCAGATGTTCGATAAGTCAAATTTATCAAACATCTGGTCATAGCGAGCATTTCAATGTGAGTCAGTCAATAAGATAAGTGATGTGAACAGTTCTGCTATTTTGAAAAATGGTAAATTCTCATAATTTTCACATTTTTAGTTTTATTATTGTTATCTAGAAAAAAAAATCCAAGTACAGTAAAATTGTTCTATTTATAGGTGTTTAATGCTATTATAGTTAAACATTGCAACCAGCACAATAATTCCCTCACCACATTAAAACATTTAAATAAATCAATATCAACCAATCAGAATGCATATTGTAATCCTAGCGCTCTGACTCGGCTGTACTTTTACAAATGACCTTTAACCTTAAACGAAAGCAGAAGCTGAACTTTTCCATCGTGTTTCAAGCAGGGTATTTTTCTTGACCCACTGAAATTTGATAGAATTCCAAATTTAAAACATAGTTTTGTCCCCATTTACCTCAAAACAGACCAAAAAAGAAAAAAAAAAAAGAAAGAAAAGACAAAGTGCAGCAAAAAACAATTTTGTCATAAAATTGCAATGTTTGGTCTCAGGTGAAAACATGTATTTTATGCCACCCCCTGCTCCAGCCCCCCAAACCCATATTGCCATTAAATACTTACAAATGACCAATGGAAATTAACCTATTTATGCATTACAGTTAGGCACGGCCTTAATCAGCATTGGGCACCAAGTCTATTATATTATTATCGTATCATGATGAAGAATTCCAAACTGTTTGTTGCTGTTCTTTTATGTACCATTTCCCTTCAGGACATAGGTAATTATGGCTCTCCACAACCTCCCATCTCCTGCACCTCTTACCAATGTTTGTCTTTTTACCCTCCATCCCAACCACCATTCTGCCATCAATTCACACAAGCTAATCAGGTAGGTGGCCTTCCCCCTGTCTATTTTGCTTTTATATATCTTGTGAGTGTTAGATTTCCCACGTCTTCTTTCCTCATTATGTGTCAAAGAAATTTCAGCTTTCTCTTTTTGATTTTAAATATCAGTCTCCTTTTTTGTTTCCATTCTCCTGAACACTATGAGAGAGAGAGAGAGAGAGAGAAAAAAAAAAAAAAAACAATTTAAATTTTATTATAGTAAAAATAATATACTCTGACATATTAGGTCTGGTGCCCAAAGCTGATTAAGACCATACCTAACTAGTTGAGTGTCATGTATAAAAGTGTTAAGAAAAACAATGATTTTTAATTGTATCAATTTAAATAATTCTATTTGTTTTTAAATTTATTATTAGTTAATTATATTTTTTATTTAAATGGCTAACATTATTTTTATGATATTTTTTGCTTAAAAAAAATATCAAAATGGTTACAGTGATAAAATAAAAAAAGAGAATAAAAAATGAATTCAATAAACATGAGTTAGTTTGATTCAATAAAAATACAACAGTCAGTTTGTTGTGCATTAGTCATCAGGCTTCTTTCGATCATGCAGCGAACAGATGACAAGTCGAGAAATTATTCTTTGTACAAGTCATTTGTTAAGACAAAATGCCTTTCTGATCAACACAATATTAAGCAAGTCTATTTCAAGCATTCTAAAAAAAAAAAAAAAAAAAAAAAAAAATCAAACTAATCTAGAACATGCCTACAGATCAAATATTAACATATTATGGAAAAATAATCTTTTTTTTTATCTCTGATAAAAATCCATTTGCTATTTCTTGGCCTCAAATGCATTTCCATGGGCAGCTTACTGCCAGATAATCGCTTGCAAATTTGTTTCACAGATCATTAGAAGCAAGTTTGAGTTAGATCCTCACCAGGTGCTCCATGCATGTGGCATTGTGTTGTGCCAAAACTAAGATACAATAAATACATTCCATGGAAAATTGCTTGAGTACATTTCCAGAGACAAAATCTTTCTAGAGTAAAAAAAAAAAAAAAAAAAAAAAAAAAGTCTTCAAAATGCAAATAAATTCTTAAAAAATAAATTCTCCATAATATAGTTATTCATTGAACAGGCATGAGAACAAGATTAACCAATATCTTTCTAAGAGGTTTTTAAGTGTTACAGGTCATTACAAAATCCATAACATCATGCAATACAAACAATTAACATGAGGGAGTTCAGGTGAAGAGATTTTCAGGATCCATGCAATAAGTGATTACTGAGAAACAACTACACAATCTGCAGATATCTAAAACACTGTCTCCTGTAATCAGGTTACACACTAATTTGTTGTTTTACTTATGAAGCAAGTGTTGAGAAGTTTTAAGTTTTTTTGCTGTAGATGTACTTATACAACTTTATGAAAACTTAGAGTGTCTGCTGTTGACATATATACACATTTTCAAGATGCCATAAAATCTATGAAACTTATATATATATAAATTTTCAAGATATGAAGTCTTGGCCCCCTAGATTCTGTATTATAAACTAACTCTTGCTTAGTGCTATTTTCCAACAAGATGGAGTATTGCTATTATATCTGGGCTGAAGCTGCCCAATCCAAACTTTCCAACTTTGACAAAATTCAAAAGTGTTTACACAGCCTTGTGGGTGATGAACTATTTTCCATTCTACAACCCATTCCCATAGGTAAAACATTACTAGCCTCTTGCTACTATTACTGATTTCATGGAAAATATTCACAGAAATATTTCTGAGTTCCACCAGTTTACACCTTCATGGCTAGGACCCACCATGTCACATATGCAGATCTGACTTAGCCTCATTCATTTCATATTCCATTGGTGAGGAGGAAGATCCACTCTGCTACTTCCCAAGAACTGTTACCTTGTGAAACAAACTTCTGAGAGGATACTTTCCCCAATCACTATGTTCTTCAATTCTGGGGTTAATCATTATCATTGATTAATTTATTCATTCATTTTCTATGGTTTATCAACCCTTTGTAGGTTATTTAAAACCAGACAATATTTTTAGATTTCAGAAATTTTTTTTAGAGATAATGATTTAGTGATGCAAATCTTACTAATTAACCCATGGAAAAGAAGTGGATTCATGCCTTTCCCAAAAGTATTTGCGTGTAAGCAGTCACCCATCTAGGTACTGACCAGGCTGAATGTTGGTTAACTTTGGTGATCATATGGGAACCAATGTTTCAACATGATATTGCCATAAGTCAAGGGATTTTGTTGCTTAACAATTTGATTTGTCAAACACTGAGATTCTGAAATGTCTATTTACATACACTCTGTATTTTGATGTCTTTTTCTTGACTATCAAATGATTTTTAAGAGATAGAGACAAAAAGAGAGAGAGAGAGAGAAATACAAGTGGTAAGTAGATAGCAAGTGTATATTGCATATGCAATCCAGGAAAGTAATATACTTTACTTTTGGTTCAAGTTCCTGCATGAAAGAAAACAGGAAGACATTTAGAAATGAAAACAAAAGAAAAAAAGAAAAATAATCCATAATATAATCCCCCAACAAATCATTTTCTGAAAAATAAAAAACTATTAATAAATTAGAAATTCAATTATGAGTAAGTATATGAACAATAACAGGTTGGCCAGCAATTTGTTGGCAACTCATCATCTTGCACTTCTTCATGTGGAAAAATTACAAATACATTGTAGATCAGCAGGCTTAGTAGAAGATTGCAAAAATCTTATTCTAGCCAACTGTTCTGTTCCTCTTGGAGTTGAACCACTAAAAAAGAAAAAAAAAGAAAGAAAGGTACATGATCAAACTTTACATTCGTTATCCAACCCCAAGACCAAGGAATACTACACTTTACCTCAGTGTTTTCAAATTTTTATTTAATGCAATCCACAGCAAGAACCACATTTTGCATTGCGACCCATTATGCTTATGTGTAATTAATCAAAAACAAACTGTTCACCAGGTTCATTTACTTAGCATCAACATTATATTTCTTGTGATCAGCACATATTGGAATTGCATGTACCTACTTGTATGAATATAAAATTATTTCTTTTAGAAAAACAAATTTAAAGGAAAATTCTAACACAAAGGTAAAGTAGATAATATTTGAAAAAAATGTCATTTAATGAGATGGATGTGCGTGCTTGTTCATAAACAGTTGATTCCAATTGGGAATCCAGGAAGACAATGCTACATGAATATCAGGTGCTGTGTTGAGCCTGTTTCTGTTTTTTGTATTAAATTGAATTAATGTGGAAAATCCCAGTTCACTCAAGTAGGTAGTTGTAAAAGGCAATAGTAATAAAATAGCCTTTTTAATCTCTACTGAAAATTCCCTTGTTCAAACCCAAAACAAGATACATACTCAATGAGAACAGACTATATATATATTTAAAAAAATAAAATATAATACAAGGTAAAAACTACTGATGATTTATGAATGCTGTGCAACATTTAGAGTTGTTTATATTCTGCACTTTGCATATTTTTTTCTTTCTTTCTTTTTTGTTGCAACCCATATTATTTACCTCATGACCCACTGAAGAGTTTGGACCCACAGTTTGAAAAACCCTGCTCTACAGAGTGTCCCTAAAATTTGTACACATAAAAAATCTTATTGACTACATATATATATATATATATATATATATATATATATATATATATATATATATATGTATGTTGTTTTTTCACCTCTGCAGATTAAACATTGTTTTGTCAAAAGAAGTAAGAACTGACTTCTTTTTCTGGGCTATACTAAAGGAGAAGGTGTACTCAATGAAAATCACAGATGCAACACACTTGATTGAATGCATATGGCAATGTGGAGTTATTGTATAGAGTTCACATGAATCTTACAAAGCACATCAACATGGAAATCATATTGAAGATGTTATTTGTTAATATTCCAATTCAATAAAATGTTGTTGAAAATTTAATTTCTTGAAAATATGCATTTTTTTACTATTTGTCTAGATTTTAGGGACACCGTGTGCACTAACCAAAGTCATGTAATAGTATGAAAAGGCAATGGTAAATAGCACCACCATAAGTTGATGTCATGTTAATGTCCAACCTATATCATTTGTACTCTGACATCTGGCAAGCAGTCAGTGATAAGGCAACAAGAGTCTGAATGGAGCATGAAAGTGGATGCTAGAGGGATAGGACATTGTATTTCTGAAATTGTGGGGAGATTTGACATCTCTTAATTTATGGTGTTGTGTATCAGAAGTGCTTGATGGAAGGCATTTAATACCAAAATTTAATTTTCTTGAGAGCTTCGAAGTTGTAAAATATATTATTCTGTTTTCACAATTGAATACATGGTAGATGATACTCAGCTTTTGTGCATATACATGTTTGTGTGAACAGGATTATTAGAGGTGATGATATGTGTGTTTTATGTTGTAGTTTTGTTGAAGTTATATTTTGGAATACAGCTTGATTTCTTTAATTGTAGGATATTTTATGAATTAATATCATGAAAGAGTTCTTTCATGTTGGTTGTTTAGTTGATTTTGTTTAGCAGCATGGGTTATTTAATGACAAAATCTAAATATTTTGGATGCAATTGCATGCCTTCAACTAAAGATAAAATGCATTGTTGATAATTTTCACTATAAATATGTATTTTTATACTTTCGTAGTGTTTTGTTTTTGTTGCGGGGGGTACTATTTACCCATAGCTGGGACCCTAACAGATGTTACCACCCAGGTCAGGGTAGACCTGGAAGAACAGCAATTAAAATGTGGTTCCATGCTCCTCAAAACCTCCAATCTCCTGATTAGAAGTCTTGCAACAATAAAGTGGTCAGACATGGGCCCTTAAGGAGGCTGATCAAAGGCATATGACAAAAATTGTCTACAGTAACTAACAAGCAACACACTGACAAATCACATCCAAATTCAATACAGGAGGTGCTAGATGCATATCCAGCAAGTCATTTCAGCAACTTCCAGAGAATATAAGAGCAGAAGACCCACAAGGGTGCTGCTGTTAACACCACAACACTAGATACAATGCCTCACATGGCTTTGTGACATCATTCATTAGACTCTAGGGGATTGGTAATAAGTTATGGGGTCCAACAAGTCATAATTCCAGTTGTTTGTGTCTGATGGTAAGGTTTGGGTGTGGCACAAACCCAATCACCAGTTATCAACAAGGATCCATGAAAGTTGATGGTGATAAAATAATGGTATATGTATGGGTGAGGTCACATGGAATAGATTGGACCCACAGGTCTGATTATACACATTACTAAACTGTGACTACTACATTTCCACAGATTAATGCACTGTGGCATCAGGTCCAACTTGCCATGAACCGGTTTGAG
Organism: Acanthosepion esculentum; assembly: GCA_964036315.1. Lineage (NCBI taxonomy): Eukaryota > Metazoa > Mollusca > Cephalopoda > Sepiida > Sepiidae > Acanthosepion > Acanthosepion esculentum. Next base: position 99,179,636 of record OZ038495.1, on the reverse strand, counting down.
GAACATTCTGATGACTTCTGACAAATCTGCCTGACATGAGCCCAAGTGTCTATTTATGGGAGATGGAGAGATCAATACACAAGCAAGGTCCTGCACCTACAAATATCAGGGGGTTAGGACAACTATTCAGATGGCAAGGAACATTTCTCTCAAGGTCTTCTGACCACTTTTGGAATAGATAACAAGTTGTTGCATGTGACCAGGTTAGAGGGCATACTATATGAGATTATCTTCCTAGATTATCTGGACACCTTGATAGATAGGTGTTTGGAGAAGTCCAAATCTGGGATAATTAAATACCTAAATTATCTAAAAAGAATGAAGAAAAAGTCACTTTCTGAAATAAATTTAACATTTTCAAAACATCAAGCTTTTTCTCCAGTTTATTTTTTCACGAAAAAAAAAAAAAAAAAAAAAAAATTGGTGTCAATTATTATTATCTTTTCCAGGTTGGCCTTGCCTTTTTTGTCACTAACTCCCAAAGTTTGATTAAAGTAGATGTATTTGTAACCCTAACTCTATTTCCTTTTGTGTTATCCAAACTCAAGCCATTTCAATTTTAAATATTAAATTGATGAAATATAAAAAAAAAAGTGAGATGTAACTTGTTTTGAAAGTAAAACTACAGAATGAGCTGTCTCATGTTCATTTCATGTCTAGAAAAATCAAGAAAATACCATACTAGACACCTATATATGACGTTTGGCATAATATATGAAGATAAAGTATAGATGACTTTTGGTTTGTTTTGTTTGTGTTCTGTGAATTTTATATCGATTTCTTTTTTGTGTTCCAAGTGAGGGCTTGTGAAAAGGACTGTCTTCATGGCACTGAAACTCCAAATGAGGCTCCGTCTCCAAAGGTTTAATATATAAAAGTAGATAAACATATTTAAGAATGCATGGCACTCACTCAGAAATAAATCAAGTCATAAATAGCTAAAAATGACTGAAATACTCTGTGTGTGTGTGTGTGTGTGCGTGTATATATATATATATATATATATATATATATATGTTATGAAATATTATCATTAAAACATTTACACCCCACCTTTTATTTATTCAAAACAAATTGTTATTCAAACATGGCCTTCGTTTTCTTTCTTTCCCACACACACACACACAAGAAATCAAGCCAGAGATGGCAGTCCATACATCTTTGGAGAAGAGGACCACACACAACTAATGACATAATCAGAAAAATAACTTCTAAAGAATCTGGAATTTCAGAAGAATCATGAGGAAAAATTGGGGACATGAAAGATACACAAAATTTGTTGCAGACTTTAATCTCTCCTGGGAGAGAAACAGGAATGGAAATGAAAATCAGTGTACAAGACAAAAAGAATTTGGGACTTCAAAACTACCCTGAACATACCCAAACGCTCATGAGATTTACATGGAACAAACATAACTAGAATTATATTCCCCTACCGATACCATTAAATACTAATATCTGAGAAGATCCAAATGTGCTAAATAAAAATATACTAACCCATTTTTTCTTTTAATATATCAGATTTATCACTATTAACCCATATATATCCTCCTGGCATCAGTTTAAACTGACAATTTTTTTCCCCATATATGCTGTTCATTAGTGACTATCTGTGCTGATAATACAATGGTATATGGCTGCATCTCCAAAACTTTAGACACCCAGAGCTTGACAGCTGATCTCTCTTCTGATCTAGCTCTAACAACTCAGTGAGTAAAAAACTGGCTGGTCACATTCAATGTCTCGAAAACTAAACTAGTGACATTACACCATTGCTGATTGGACTCGGAACTTTCACCAGGTGTATGTTCCCTCAGGGCATTTTCATGTCTTGAGCACCTATTGGGACAGACTCAACCCAGACCTCAAGTGAAACTGATACATACGAGTCATTGCTAAAGATGTTAGAAAAACAGTTCCCTGTAAGTACCCAACTCCTCTTGCTATCCTCTACCATTTGAAAAGCCAAATCAGGCTGAAAATGGAGGACCACTGCCTTATACGGGCAGGAGTTGCCCAGTTTTCACTTTCCAGGCTAGGTAAAGTCCAAATGTGTCTCCACGTCCTTGTGAATGATGAATTATTTTCCACCCTACAACACCTTTCGCATAGACAAATATCGCAAGCTTCTCACTGCTCTATCACTATTTCCATGGAAAGCCTTCGGACTAACTACATCCCTAAGTTCCACTAGCTCTAACCTAAAACTCTCCATGTAAAGCATCTTGTAGCAAACCGCCTGCATACCTTTTGTACTGGTGAGATGCAAGTTCCACACCAGTAGCTTCTTCTCATGAACAACTGCTGTATGGAACCGACTCAAACCAAAGAGGATGCTCCCTCAATCGCTATAATCTTAACCTGTTCAAGTTTTGGGTTAACCGTTATCTTCCCCACGTATCTACATGAATTGTACCCCTTGCTCTGTAACCCTCTACCTTGAGTGGCTCTTGAGCCTTGTAGAGGGTGAACAAAAAATATCTAAGTGATATTTATAAACTATTAATTAAAATAAAATTTATAAACTATTAATTAAATTAAAATTTCACTAAAATATGCTTCCAAGCTGTCCTCTGAAATCATGAAACTAAGAATTGTAAACAGAACAGTCAGTTTTAACTGATGCTATCTTGTTTTCCATATATGGAAAAACATGTTCTGCCATCTTGTTTTCTATATATGGAAAAACAAGATGGTGTATGTTAAAACTGACACCAGTAGGATGTCAGTAAAATTATCCTCCCTACTTTTTTTAGAAAATTGACATTGAATTAAGATTATGGATTACAATTACAGGTTTCAATCACATTAATCTACCTTTAAAATAAATTAATCTTGTGGTAATGGTGAGATTAAGAAACATTCAGCATTCATTGACCAAGCAATTAATATTATAGCATTACTGTGGGTTGAAATTTTATAAAATCTTTCTCTTAAAACGTTTTGCAAGAAAAGTTTTTCAAGTCCACTGTTATCACTCTTTCTAGTATTGATGGATTCATGCCTTTTCCAAAAGTATGAGTACAAAATAAACATGAAATATCCCAGTCAAATTTTGAACTTGGCGAGTTAATTCCATTCTTTAAATTGGAAACTTTCAAGCCATCTAAAAATATTAGTATGTAACTGAATTTATAGAGTCATGGGAAATTTTATGTACAAAATCAATTAATACAAATATTATACTATGTTACATTTTTTTTGTTATTAACATTGATTGATCGATTCTTTTTCTTTGGCAATAACACATTAGCTTGTTACTTCCAATATTTTTCAATAATAAGCAATCATGTAATTACCTGACTTGAATTATTTCACATATTTTCATAGTAAACTACTAATAAATACAGAAGACAATCTGGAAAACTTCTACTTTGACATGTTTCCTCGACAAATCAGTGGCATAAAAAGAGAGAAAAGTAAAGAATTCTACTTTGCAAGAATAAACTTGACAGGGTGGTCTGAAAGTCTTGTCACCTATACATAATATAATTTTCTATTTCAACACTCTGTGGAGTATTATGAAGGAGAAACGATACCAGAATACCCATCAGTTGAAGGATGCCATTTGGAGAGCCTTTGCAACAATCAACAAAGCAGAACTTTGTAGAATACCACACAAAACAAGGTGCCACATTATTTTGTGTCACGAAAATGATGATGTTCATACTGACCTTCTATGTGTGACAGCATCAATAAAAGTGAATAAACTGAATTCAGTCCATGTGATTTGTATTACTGTCTTACTTGCTCTTCTATTGTTCTCATTACTTTTTTTTGGGGGGGGGACAAGATTTTCAGACCCCCTTGGACATTAGCAAGACAAAACCTGACTCATGTTAAGATGCTGAACACTATTTTTACTTTAACTGTATCATTTTTTAAATTAAATTTGTAAAAAAAAAAAAAAAAACTGAATAAAAGCAAAAACAGTTTTGGGTTTTTTTTTTAAGTTTAAAAATCCCACATTTTTTCAGTGCTAATTTAACAACAACAGACAATAAATCAAAATAACCTGACCGTAGATTAACTGTAGGGACTTGTATATCATAGTAATTTTCAATGCATCTCCATTTGAGTTAATTGTAGTCATTTTTCTTTATTAAAACAACATTTTCCAGGTTAAAACGGTAATCACGAATAGTTCTTGGTGGCACACTTACGAAACTAAATTTGCTACCTTACTATTTTAATTCTATTTATTTTTGTTTTCATTTTTTACGCATCCCACACAGTTTTCGTATCAACAAGAGCAGGGGATAAACTAAAAAAGTTTCAGTGGCTCACAAACGTATTGTGCTTGTTTAAGTTTCAAGCCCTTTCCTTTATGTTCGCAATTCATATTTTTTAGTTTCATTATATTCCACTGATATATTTTTAAATAAAATTATTTTTTTTTGATGATGCCGGTCCATCAGAAAAACACATGAAAATACAAATTTTCTAAATTGTCTTATATATTTTCTATTCTGTTGATTTCTCACTCAACTATGAGAATTTGATAACATAAATGAGGTTCCCACTCCAGTCCTATTTAATATTACGGTATTATTATAGAGTTAAGCAACATACAAATCCACAGAGTCTGGATAGACATTAGCCAATCAGATTTTATATATAGAAGAACCCCAGGAGATAATTCTGAACAGTTGTGTGGGGAAAAGGCTGAGAAATTTATAAAACCTCAAATAAGGTAATAATCCGGGGTAGCACAAATTCCAACGAACCATGCTGTCAATTTCACAGAGTTCTACTTGGACATCAACAACATTTTATGTGATGATTTTTGCTAATTCACAAAAGAATAATAAAAATTCATCTGATGTTATTTCTGAAATAAATCAGTGCAATATTTTCCAGTTCAAATATAAACTGCTAATAAGTAGAAAAAGAAACATTGTGAAATTATAGCTGACAGGATTTAGGAACGAGAATACAAATCCTTGGAAAGAATAACCATTCTTTTCGGAAAGATTTACCTGAGTAAACACATCAATGAATGAGTGGAATATGCTATAAGAAAGCAAAAAAAAATAATTCCGAATATATGAGAGGACATCTGCGTTATATAATGAAAAGATAAATCAATAAACAGGGGGAAGGAAAAGTAGCCAGATGGTAAATAAATATAGTTTTTTAAAAGGTTCAAAAGATAGATTGTAAATGTTATTAAAAAAAAGAAAAAAAAAAAGAGCCACATAAGAAGACAGCAACACGGACAACAAGGCCAGCGTGCAGGGCAACACAAAAAACAAGGCTGATAAGCAGGGTGGCAGAGAAAACAAGGCTGACACAGGGGGAAAAAAAAGACAGAGCCACATAAGGAGACAGTGACGCAGACAAGGCTGACATGCGGGGCGACACAGTAAACAAGGCTGACGCATAGGGCGACGCAGAAATCAAGGGCGACAGACCAGGAGATAAAATAGAAAATGATCGAGAGCTGAATGCACTAACAGTCAGGAAAATAGAAATTAATAGAACAGACGTATAGTAAAATAATGAAGAGGAAAAAAAAAAAACGCCATGAAAGTAAACAGATGCATTCATCGAGAATGTGCAAATAAATCTCGACCAGCAGCCGAACATAATTCGCAGTAGGCTGCAACGAATTCTAAACGAAATTAGAAATTCGATAACGTTAAAATACGAATAGACATATGGTATCAAGGAAATAGAACAAACACTAAGTGTCTTCAGTTAAGGTTTTCGGTGCTGAAGATAAACCACAAAGATAAACAAATGGATTGAAGAGAATTTGTTTTTTTAAAGGAGAAATTTTCTATGCCACCAACATAAAAAGGTGTGAGAAATGCATTTTATTTTTTTAAAATCTTGTCTGGTCTAAATGTCTTATAGAAAATGATAAAAGGCCAGAGTTATAGATTTTATTTTAAAGAATGATAATCTATTTACAAGATTGTTATTGAACAAGAAATGTCTATGGCAATCTTGACCCAAAAATAGTCCACATTTCAAGACTCCAACTGCTGTGTAATCAACAAAATAATAAATGAAAATGAAGAAGGTAGTAATTTTAATAAAATAATGAAAGTAAAAACACTATCAAGATTTTATTTTATTTTATTTTTTTATTAGATAAAGCACTGTCAACCATAATTACATTTTGACTCCTATTTCATTCATCTTAATTGCTTTTCATCAAAACTATTCAGAACATTGGTCTATGGGTGTTAATAAACAGTACAAACCAGAAATAGTGAACAGGTTCTCACATTTCTTTGCTTAAGAAGTCTGGTTAACCAAATCATCTGTTCTGCCAATTGAGCTACAAGAACTCTTACAACTGGCTAAAGATAAAATCTAACGATTTAAAAATACCATCAAATTTTATTTCTGTCACTGATGATCTGAAGAGTTATAAAAAAAAAAATAAAACTAATCTATATTATAAAAGAAAACCTGGTTCTATATCCGTCATGCACTGCCTGCATGTGACTACATGCACAGATGTAATGCCCATGTCTATGCTGTACATGACTGACTTCCATGTGTTTGTGCCATTTAATGTACACATATGTATGCACATCATTTGAGGGAGTTTGAAATAAGACATTTGAATAATACATTTACCTCCCCCAATTCTGTATGGACAACAACTACTCTGTTGAGGAATAAAATTGAAGTTGAAGACAAGAAAAAATGGATATCTGTTTTGCAATGGTTAATTTACCTGTCTGGCAACAAACCCTGGATAATGGAAAAATAGTTTTCCTCCTGTATTTAAACCAAATATATTATCTAATATAGTTTTTTAAATGGACAAACAATGTAGATTTTAAATCTAATCATGTTGCTGTCAGCAAATCTCTGGGTACGGAATAAGATGAAAGAAGTAGGAGTGAAAAATTAACAAATTAAAACACAGAAGACCATCAATACAATCGTAACCCGTTCAGGTCTTGGGTTAACCATCAATACAGTCGTAACCCGTTCAGGTCTCGGGTTAACCATCAATACAGTTGTAACCCGTTCAGGTCTCGGGTTAACCATCAATACAGTTGTCACCCGTTCAGGTCTCGGGTTAACCATCAATACAGTCGTAACCCGTTCAGGTCTCGGGTTAACCCTCAATACAGTCGTAACCCGTTCAGGTCTCGGGTTAACCATCAATACAGTCGTAACCCGTTCAAGTCTCGGGTTAACCATCAATACAGTCGTAACCTGTACAGATCTGGGGGTTAACCATCAATGCAATTGTAAGATGTTCAAGCCTAGGGTTAACAATTATCTTCCCACATATCTGCATAAACTGTGCTTCTTACACTGTCACATTCTACTTCATTTGACTATCGGGCCTTGGAAAAAAAAAAAAAAAGAAAAACCACCAAATCCAAGGAAAGGGACCATATCACGTATTTACAAATAGGGATGAATAATAGATCAGGTAAGTCACTGAGTAGACACTAACTCAAGAAATAGAACAGGTATAGAAAAGATATGGAAGGTTCATCTGTTAGTGCAGCAGTCACCTTTATTTTTGATTTGTGGTTGATCCTAGAAAATAATTCATAAGTTTTACTTATTTAATAATGGTCCAACAATCAAAGATGCCAAAGAAAATCTGTAAGTGCTATCTTTAAAGGGAAAAGATCAATCCCCCCCACCCCGCCAAATCTTCCATTTGTCACATAACTTTTATTTAGGTTCCTCCAAAGGAAAAAAAAAAAAAAACAATACCTAAGATTTAAAATTCATTTTAAAATTAAAAAAATCTTGAAGCATTTTTCTTTTCAATATCCGAGAGAAATACAAATATTTTTAGAGTATTAAACATTTTTTCATAAGCAAAATACAAGGCTATCAGTTTGTGATTTCAATAAAGAAGCCGGCATATCTTTATTAATTCAAAAACATGCAGAGTGAAAGACATTATTTACCCCCCCCCCCCCAATAAGTATAGAGGGATTCTAATGAAAAATAAACAGTGATGCGAGAAGTGCCAGAATTTTCAGGTCATAACACAGATGTTTTGATAGCTGATGTGTAAAGGACACAGGGTTTGAATTATTGACCTCAAGACAAAGTAGAACAAATAACATCTCTCAAAATTATTTTCATTTCACATATGAGTGTACAAAACACTTATCTATTTTTCTTTAGATTATTGGCAACACTTATTAATGAATATTCCTCCATCTGCAAATGTAACAATTATTATGGGATAGATGCAGTAATTATTATTATGGGATAGATGCAGTAATTATTATTATGGGATAGATGCAGTAATTATTATTATGGGATAGATGCAGTAATTATTCATAAGTTTGGAACATTCTTATGTTTATATTTTCCCACCCTCCAAGAAACATGAAATTCTTCTAATCACCTGGTTATACATTCAAAAAATGATCAACTCTTGTAATGATCCCTTTACCTGCTTATTTTAAGATCCAAGTTGGGAGATAATTTTCTGAGCAAATTTTATTGATATTAAGATGATCATGAAACAGGAAAATGAAGAAAATTAAACAAACATGCCAAAGAGAATTTTTTTTTAAATTTTATCAATATTTACAGTCTACATATGAAATTATATGAATTTTCTAGTTGCTAAATACCCAAAACAAATTTAGCTGCTAAATGCCCAAGACAGACTGAGTGAGAGGAAATTTCTTTAACATTTTCGATAAAGATAAAAATAAATCTTTTCTTTTTACAAAGGAAAAACAAATCTAATCAACAAATTTGTTTTTCTCCCTTGCCCTCTCACACACAGAGACACACAATAAAAAAAGTTTTTAAATAGTTTTAAAAGACAAACTAATAAAAAAAAATATATATATATATTTAATTCATAAAATGCTTTTTGGAACTATTGGCAGCATTTATAAATGCTTTTTTTTTTAAAAAAAAAAAAGAAGAAAAAAGAAGAAGAAAAAAGAAGAAAAAAAGAAGAAAAAAGAAGAAAAAAAAGAAGAAAAAAGAAGAAAAAAAAAGAAAAAAAAAGAAGAAAAAAAAAGAAAAAAAAAGAAGAAAAAAGAAGAAAAAAAAAGAAAAAAAAAGAAGAAAAAAAAGAAAAAAGATTCAATGTAATTAAAAAAAAAAAACTGTATAAACAAAGTTTTCAAGAGGAAAGAAAGAGATTACAAAAATGGATGATGATGAGAGATAGCACAGATGTTTTGACAAGTGATGTGTAAAAGAGACAGGATGTGAATTACTGACCCCAAGACAAAATCTAACTGGTAACATCTCCCAAAGCGATTTCTTAGTTCCATTTCCTGTGTAGAATGTACATACACCAAGGCGATCCTCGACATACACATGCGAACTTACAACAAATTTCTGCATGTTTGAAATCTTGATACCTGCTCTATTTTCTTGCTGGTTTTCTTAAAACAAATTCTTAAAGTCCAAAAACAGAATCAGCAAAAATGTTCTGATAAAATCCAGCTCTAATGTAATCGATCCTGACCTGGCATTTTGACTTCAATCACTTTCTACTGATGTGACATCGCTTTCCTATATCTTTTCTACAAATATTTCCATGGCAATTGCTCTGATGAGCGTTGTTCCTTGGTACCTCACCTGTAAGAATTTAAGCATTGCTTCTCGATTGGCGTCATCTAGATCTCACCAGTGCAACTCCAATTTCTTGCTTTTCTGCCACCTACAATTTTCAAAAGTTTAAATGCAACATAAATCCCTATCTTCTCTCTTCCTGTCCCTTCTCCTCACTAAAGTCTTGGCATTCTCTTTCACACCCAGTAATCCCTTGCATCTTAGAAGCATTATCACCTTGGTTGTTAAGCTTAAATATTTAATGATGCAATAGGAGAATTTCCACAAGTATTTCTAGTCATGGAACTCACAATGAGCTTATTTATTCATTTAATATGATACATCAGAAAATTCAAATAGGAAATTTTCACAGGTATTTCTAGTATCCCTTGCTTTGAAATCTCACCTTGTGTTTGCTTCACAGATCCTGCCCACTCACAAGGACAAAGCTGTCATCCTATTTAAAAAAGATCTTAATATTTGTATGTTTCATTAATGAAATAATTTTTTTTCATATCTTCAAGCATCTCTTTCAAAGTTAAACTAATGGAGGGAATTTAATTCTGTTTGACAATTGCCATAAGTTCTTTGCTAATAGATTTAAAAGATTTAATTGCAATCTCGATTATCATCTTCTGTCTGTTAGAAATTATTTAAAAAAAACAAATGATGATCTGTATTTAATCCATGTAATATTTGCTAATAATTTAGCAGGAAAATTTAAAGAAGAAGAACAGCTCAAACTCAAATGGTCATGGCTTTTACAGCCCATGCCTAAATGAGATTTTTGACTACTGGATATCCTCCAATGGAACTGCTTCAGCATCTTCTCAGTTGAAAGTTGCCCATTGTCTTTTTCTTATTTTTCCACATTATTTTGTTTTCAGTGTCAATTTTCAGCTGATAATTCATCCATACTTATTTTTTAAAATATTTTGACACAATTTTGCTTTATAAACCGAAATCATTTATTATTATAGTTATTTTAACCATTTCACCCCAAGCAAAGCAATGAAGCCTCTAAGATACAAAAGATTACTGAATGTTATAGAATATGGGGAAAAAACAACACTATTAAAGAGAGAGGAAAATAAAGGAATTAAGACAGAAGATAATTGACATTGCATTTAAATTTTTGAAGATCAAAGTTGACTAGAAAGCAAGAAGACTGATAGAAGAAACTGTTAGCATAGAACTTACATCTAGTCATTTCAAATGCAAAATGATGAGACTTTGTTGTCAATTTAGTACCATGTTTAAATTCATAAGGTCTAGGTACCAAAGAGGAAAGTGATATTTATTCTGCGAAAATACAGAAATGTGGCACAAGGCCAAAGGGGGGATTGGGGAAAATAGGACGGTCTTCATCTGTCTTAACTATAACTTAGCTAGCCGCAAACACTGACCCAATCGTACGAACAATATTCCTTACACCAAAACACCACATTCATACGTACCGTTCTTACTACAACCACCATAATACCTCACTGTCTCTATGAAAATACTGACTAGTCCCCATATGTACAATTCAATGTCTGTGGGGAGAGGGGAATAAAATAACAATTTTAAAAATTAACCCCAATGAGTATATACAAATGAATACAAAATTATTTACAAGAAACTAAAAGAAAATATTATTAGTAAATAAAACCCCCACAATAACTAAATGTGGCAGAAATACCAGTTCACTGGCTGAAATCAATGCGGGACTATTATACTATAGAACATTCATCCATCCCAAGCACACACACTGACACACACTCATTCAGACACAACAACAAATACCAAAGAGGAAAGTTCATCAGAACAATTACCATGAAAGTATTTATAGAAAAGTTAGAGGGAAGCTACATTAGTGGTGGGAAAGTAACTGAAGCCAAGTTGCCAGGTCAGAGCAAATAACATTGCAGATTCTTTGGATTTTATCAAGATATTTATCTCTAAATAGATAGCAGGAGCACCAGACCAGACGTGGCAGTAATATTCAAAGCAAGCATGAATGATAGACTTATAAATATGTAAGCTAGATTCTTTAATTCTTTAATATATTCATGCAGACACTAGTTAATCAAACAGAAGTTTGTTTTCTATGATTAAAAATCCAAATTTATTCATTTACAATCATTTACAATTATATTTAATTTACCTTGCCTTCACCAGGGGGATGAGTATGGCCAGCAAAATTGTTATTTTTTTTTTTTTTTTTTTTAAAATATATTTTAACATTATTTGAATTAGTAATTATAATTTAATCATTTATAATTATGAATATTTAATTCTGGGGGCATACCATCAGTCTTGTACTAGAAACTCTTAGGCCTACTCAATCCTAAAATGCAGGATGTTTTATGAAAGAGTTTTTTTTTTTGTTTTTTTAAAAGCGTGCTTTACATAGTGTAAAATATGTGCTCTGTCTTTCAGTACATTGGTGATCATGCCTCTCCACAATTTCTTGTCCTCTGTAGCTCTTAATAAATTTAGTCTTTTTATCTCCCCTAAACCCTGTTCTGTCACCCATATACTCAAGCTTGCTAGGGAGGTTACGTGTCATTTTCCTCTATCCCTCTTACATTCAATCTGCCTTGTGAGTATCAAATTTTCCAAGTTCTCTTTCCTCATGTGCTTTAGAAATTTAGACTCTTTCTGATATTAAGTATAAGTTTACTTTTTGTTTCTATTTTCTCTGTCATTGCTTACATATTCAGTCCATGCTATTCTCACCATCCTTCTGTAGAACCACATTTCAATTGCTTCAAGTCTCTGCTTTATCTGTGAAAAGATTGTCCAATATTCACTGCCATATAGGAGAACTGATATTACACAACTGTTCAGTACTCTTTTCCTTGTTTCTAATGACATTTTCTTGTTTCTTAATACTTTGCTTAGCTTTTGGAAGGCATCTTTCCCTATATTAGATACAAATTTTCAAAGGAATGTTCATTTTTCAAATAACAGTCTGGAACTGATAATAGTAAAATATAATTTAATTGCAGAAAGATATTAATTTATTTTTTGATAATTATTGGAAAGTGCTGTCAAGCCTTTAAATGTTAAACAAAGAAATATCCACAAAGGCTAAAATCAATATTAGGCACATAAATTATATTTATTTATTTTACAGAATCAATCGCATGACACATTCCAGTAGATACTTATCTCAGTTCAATAAGCATTCTCCATAACAATTCTAGGAATGGTCTTATCATGCCTCCCTAACATCTGCAGTTATTTTTGTCTTTTTTTTTAATCATTTCACCCCAAGCAAGGCAACAAAGCCACTAAGACAAAGTGTTACTGAGTGTTAGAGAATATGAGAAAAATAGACTATTAAGGAGAAAATACAGTAAAAGAACAGGAATTAAGGAGACAGATGATGATGATTGACATTGCATTTAAATCTTTAAGATCAAAGATGGCCAGAAAGCAAGAAGCTGGAAAAAAGTTCCACAAGCGAGAAGTGCAAGAAAAGAAACTATTAGCATAAAACTTATGGCTACATCTAGCCATTTCAACCATAAAATGAGATCTAGCTGCCAATCTAGTACTGCACTTAAATTCATAGTCTAGTTGACTATATTAAAAAGTATATAACATTTAAATTTATATAAATATCCTGACAATTGCAATGGAAATTGTCAAACAGAATTAAATTCCCTCCATTAGTTTAACTTTGAAAGAGATGCCTGAAGGTATGAAAACAAAATTATTTCATTAATGAAAGATACAAATATAAGATCTTTTCTAAATAGGATGACAGCTTTGTTCTTACAAGTGGGTAGGTTTGGTGAAGCAAACACAAGGTGAGATTTCAAAGCAGGGAAAAGAAAAGTAACTCCCACACCACAATATATGGGATGCACAGTCAATCTTAGACCACTGCTGAACACAATTAAAATCTTGTCTCAACAGCAGCATGTAGAGGACTTCCTGCCTCTTCAAGCAAATCCTTAAGTATATACTGAACTCATGAATATTCATCAATTGATAGTATTGCACATGAGCACTTTCTGCATTACAAATGGCCACCTTCATGTGAAGTACACAAAGCATCTTGCTCATTTAGCTTCATGTAAAGGAATAACAAATTGTATGACAGCTGCAAATTTATTTAGTAAATTATTGCAGCTTATTTTCTCTCTTCTATTCTTTGTTTTTAATGTAGAGATATCATTTGGGAGTGGGGAGAAAAGTTAAAATCTTCTTCAGTTTCCTTACTGATTAAACAAAAAAACTGACAGTGCATTTGACAAGTTACTTTTAACACAACTTCCTGTGCAAGTAAACAAAAAAAACAAAACCAAGAAAAAACAAATTCCTAATAAATATCAAAATTCAATTTAAAAAAGTTTTGTTGAACTATCAATCTCCAAAGACTATGCGGTCAATTTGCAGGTAAGGTATGTGATAAAAGTAGAGACCCATCACCCAAGTTGAAATAGTCACAGAAACAGACATTTTCCATCCCAACAGTTTACAAATCAACCAGCAATTTTCTAACTTATTCAAAACAAAACACACAAAATAACATTTCAATTTTGTCAACACAAACTAAATGTTACTTAAAAAAAAAACAACAAACAATGTAGTATTGATATTAACAATTTATGGCATGTCAGAAATAAACTCAGGTCTTGTTTGATAGTAAGTACTAAACAACATACCATTGACTTCACAGTAACTTTATAACAGATACAAAGTGAAGTCTATTAGTATCTAAGTGGAACATCTAATGTTAACACAGTCTCTCTCTCTCTCTTATATATATATATAGGTAACTACACTCGTCTCGGAAAACCTTCAGTTTCTTGATTTGCCAATGATCAAATCAATATCGAAGGAAAAAAGGTTTTAAAAAAAGAAAGAACTATGAACATGAACGTTTGTCGAAAATAATCATACCACATACAGGTCCAAAGCCCAAAGAAAAAACCCCGATATGAGTAAACAACTAACTAAAAAAAGTGCTCGATACAAGAGTAGAGCAGACCTAGTCAAACCATCAGGGAAAGCTGGGTTTCCCTGACGATCCGCTTAGGTGAAACCTTGGTAGGTTTGTCTGGCTCTCTAGGTTTGACTAATATATATATATATATATATATATATATATATATATATATATATATATATATATATATATATATATATATATATATTTATTTGATTAATGCATATTTGGCCAGCAACCTTTCTTTTAAGCATCTTTCATTAAATATAATGGACAAGGAAAATTTCATTATCTTTTTTATTTAGTTTTTCCAGCATTCTTACATTTTTCCATTTGCTAGGAATGAGGAAATACAAAAACTGTCCATACCATCCATTGTCCCAAGCAGTTTCAGCTACTTCCTTAGCCATTTTCAAGGGGGTTTTGTTTTTGTATTGTTACTTTCTTTACATGTTTTGACAGTCTGAGGTGTATTATTTGTGTAGGTTTGAATACTATGAGGAGCATTTTTATATATTGTCTACTGGCCTGAATGTTCAAGAAATCTTATTAAAGGATAATTTATGCTTTCCAGCAGGAATTGAACCTGTGTTCCTCAGAGTAGAGTAAGCTACTATTTAGCCCAGTATGCCTTACCAAATTAGTCACTGAGGACAGTCAGTCAGGTGAGGCCAAATTTCAGGCTTTCAAGGATGATGAAATCAGCGTTTGTTGTATTTCATCCCAGAACTACATGGGCCTCCATTGGTAAAACTATTATTAATCTGAAAACCTTTTGAGGGATAAAATGTGTAACATACGAGTTTTGTGCCATTTTGTCATTCAGTCATGTACTAGCTATGCCCCAAATTTTCAATCAACTCCCTATTTTAATAATTAGAATTTTTTTTCCCTTGTTCTAGACAACAACAAAAAAATATTCAAAATATTTGTCCAAATAATTAATTGTATCATAAAATCAATGTTTATTTTAGTCAGAAATCAATCAGAACATCAAATTTAATGCCAGGTTAATTGATTTTATAACATAGCAAGCCTTGTTGGGTGATTTAATGTCAGCCTATTTACTTACATGAATTTTTTATTCTCTTTCGAAGATGGTTGGCTGGTGATCATTGCTACAATATCACAACTGATATTTGGAAGTGAGCATTATTACCATAAGACGATTAGATGAGAGAGGGGAACACAACAGCTGACTAAGTCTTAAATGGTAAACTAAGTGTAAAAATAAAATGAATTCAACAAAAACCATTTCAGTAACTGATGAACTAATCTTGAGTTTTTCTCCTCAGGACCTGATCACTTGGATTTCAATGGCCAAAGTCCTATCAACGAAAGACAAAGATCTAACATTCATTTCCTAATTGAATTCATGCAGATAGATTTTAACACATCTGCTATAAAGTCAGACTTAATCTGTGAAAGTATTTTTTTTATATATAAACAGACCAAAACCATACTGTTGATGGATACTCTTAAACTCTATGGTGGAACTTTAATTTCAATTGAAAGTATAAATCTCTAACCTTTTCTATAATCTAAAAATAGCCATAATCACAAATGTCATTGTATACTGAAACTAGAGAATAAAGACAGTTGTGTCATTAAATTTTTATGACTTCTAATTTTTCTTCTTTCAAATAATGTGAATAAAATTTCAGTTTGTCAAGTTGATTGTAATTTGAGATGACTGAGAAATAGAAACATTGACATAACACAGAAAAAATAGTAACTGATGAAGAAAAAAAGGGGTTAATATTTACACAACTCTTAACATGAAAATAATTCTTGAATTCTGCATCCAAATTAATAAATATTACCTTCCTTGAAGAAAGTACCGCATATTCAAATTATATAAATACTTATAAAAACCTAGTGGGGGCAAAAGGTTATGCAATACCAATTGTAAACATACAATAAGACCCTCATACAAGCTTACCACCATCTATCCAATGTTTACTCACAATTGCATTTTGACTTTTGATCTTGTTGGGGTGCACTTAAAGCTGGGAAAAGGACTGCTGCATGCTCACATGGTAACAAATGAAAAGACAAATGCCATGTGGAGAAATAACAACATGAACCGTCTCCTATCATAAAATATTTGTTTTATTCCAGGCTTGCTTGGTTGGGTAGGCAGGTGACACTGGATAACTTCTGCTATACAGATCTCCTTGGTCAGCTCTTCCCCCTACCAACTCCTTGTCCGTCTATACATCTTGATATCTATTAATACCAAAGAATGGTATTGGAACCATGGGATAGTCAAGACTATCTCTCATCCAGCAGAAACCAGAACTGACTCCTTGATCCTGAGCATCTTAATATAGACCAGCAATTAGATACACCCCATGTCAAGTTTTATTGTCATCTGATCTCCAAAATACTTCTTTGTTCTCCTTTGCTCAAAATGGATGCTACTTAGAAGACTTTAAAAAAAAAAAAAAAAAAAAAAAAAAACAAACATCTGCTGGCTATAAAACAGAA
Organism: Acanthosepion esculentum; assembly: GCA_964036315.1. NCBI lineage: Eukaryota > Metazoa > Mollusca > Cephalopoda > Sepiida > Sepiidae > Acanthosepion > Acanthosepion esculentum. The sequence continues at coordinate 99,162,676 of OZ038495.1, read as the reverse complement.
ACATGTAAGATCAAGATTAAAACAACATCTCCTTTTCCTACGTGAGTGTTCATAGTATCACACGAGCAGCATTTTTTGCTGCTTCTTTCAAAATAGTTAAAAGAACATAGTTTGTGACTAAATCACAATGACAGCTTTATGTGAAGGAGGTGCTAAAAATGACCTTACCAGGCCAAGAAACTCTCAAGATAAACTGATTTTTAGTCATCAGTTCTAATTTTACCCTCTTCCTGCAACCAAGAACCAAGTTTACCTTAAACCCAGTAAAGTGCAGCAACTAAACATGGCATTCGTTCCAAGTGAACGAAAGACGTATGTAGGGATTTTGAGCCATGCAATGTTGATAATTGTTCACAGCTCCCTGATATTTGTAGGTACAGGATAATATGTACTCCACAACATCCCATTGATGCTCAATTGGGCAAATGCAGTGTTATGTTATTTATCGGAAATCTCCAGAATGCTTGGGCTAGATTTTAAAGACATGTCACATAAGAGACTTTGTCTTCTTTTATGCACCATGTCTTTAAAATATGATAAAATAAATTACTTGATTTGAAATATTTTTTTTATATTTAATACTGCATTTTAATTTTTAAGTCATTAACTTTAGTTTACACTACTTATATTCATAGTATTATCCTCATCTTTCTTGTTATTATGTTTCAGCAGTTATACTCTCCAGTCTTCCTCAGGTGTATAGCAATTTGGGTAACCTACAGCGAATTCTGAACTGAATTCCTTCTAGGTTACCAAAATCGATATACACCTGAAGGAGGCTGGAGGGCACTAATGTTCAAAATGTTATAACAACAACAAAGATAAGGACATTAGTCAGTGTAAATAATAATAACTCTTCATCCTAGAAATTCAAAAATTATATTAACATTAGATTTAAAATTTTCAGTTTTAGTGTTTAAAAAAATTCCATTAACTTTTTATTTAAAATGGGAACGCATAACTTTAAAGAAAAAAAAACTTATTTCCATAGCTCTCTTGTACAAAAAACTTCAAAGAATTAATAAAAAGAAAAACTTGTAGTTCCAACGAATAATTTATTTCATGGAAATACGTTGACTAGCTGTAGCTAGTCTTGGTCATTCATTTGAGTAAAACAATGCAAAGAAACTAGAAACGCTTAAGAATTCAAATCAATGAAAAAAAAACAAGTTGATGACTACCAACAGAGACAAGCATTCTAACTTTGATACGAACAAGGCATGGACCTTGCTAAAAAAGCATATGCTCTTACTTTGTAAACGTCATCAACTCGGTTTTTTTCCTTGATTGGAATTAAGCGTTTCTACTTTGCATTATTTTACTCAAATTAAGGAGCGACCAAGACCAGCAACAGCCAGTCAAAATATTTCCATGAAATGAATCATTCGTTGGAACGACAAGTTTTTCTTTTAATTATGCAATTACCAATGGAAACAAGCATCCTAACTTTAACTTCAAAGAAAGTTAAATTTACTTTTGTTTTAAATGCGTTTAATGTAACAATATTATTTGAAAAGAAAAGAAACAAGTAATTTAGAAACTGCTATAAATATTCAAGAATAAAAATTAAAGAAGAAAAGAAAATCTAAGCTTTGTTTGAATTTCTGGAATGAGGAGATATCATTATTTATAGTCAAACTAATGTATTCATTTTCATCGTTACTGTTACAACATTTCGGCCATTATGGCCTCCAGCCCTTTTCAAATGTTTGTCAATCCAAGTAAACTTTAGGAAATTTTAAACCCTTTCATATATATATATTTTTTTTTTTTACTTATTTAATTTACCTTCAGAGATTAAATAAAGGCTCAAAATTTCCTAAAGTTTACTTGAGTCAACAGATACCTGAATAAGGTTATAGGGGGCCTAATGGCCAAAACGGTAAACAAAGATCAGTACATTAGTTCACTGTAGATAATGTAAACAAACCTAAATTAGTATACCAAAGATAGATTTATTCAGATATTTCAACAATTACTCAATCACAACCAGAAATATTTGTAGACATGATCCTCAGACAAGCATCAAAGATTTTGCAAATTGGGCTTTTGAGTCAAAACATAACTCAATTTCCCCACCAAAGTCCCGAGATTATTATGTTTCCAAAGGGGAAAAAAAAATACTTGCTAATGTTTCTTGGACAATCTGCTCCCAGAGGAAGAAGAAACCTGAGGCAACAAAAATGTAGTTCTACAGAAGGACACTGAGAATACCATGGACTGAACGTATGAGTAATAAGGAAGTTTTAGAGAAAATGGAAACAAAAAGGGCACTTATGAGAAAGAGAGTTGAAATTTCTAGGACATATAATGAAGAAAGCAGGCTTAGAAAATTTGACACTCACAGGACATACTGAAGGCAAGAAGGACAGAGGAAAGCAGTACATAAACTAACAAGCTTGTGTAAATAGTCAATAGAACAGGGATTAGGAGATTTAGTGAAAAAGACAAAATTTACTAAGAGCCACAAAAGAGAGGAAATTGTGGAGAACTATGATCACCCGAGTCCTGAAAGAACATGTCACAAAGAAAAAGAATGTAGCATAAAGTTAATGCAAGTTAACATTGTTTATCTGATTAAAAATCAAAACAAGAAAGTAATAGGTTAAGAGGAAGCAAAACTTCAAGCTCCCATTGTTTGTAACATTTGACCTTTTGAGAAATAACTTGGGACCACATTGTAAAGGGTTTTTTTTTCTCATTTAAGGGTCAATAGCTGATTATAGAACAAAAACAACCTAAAATGTCAAGAATGAAGTGTGGTACTTTTACTTCCATCCATTCTGTGACAATTCATGCTCTTCGATTTATTTGGGTCAGAATTAGAAAAGTTCAGAAGTAGCCAATAGTCTGGTGATATCGTATTGCAAAACAGCTTTTTCAGCTAATCAAGCCATTTCGTTTAATGTCAGAAATCATAAAAATCTAATTATCGCCTTCATTCATTTGTTCCCTTTTCATAATAATTGGCTACTGTTCCAAGCAGGTGATTTTTATTTTGGGATTTTATCAAGAATCACTAAATATACATTAAAACCGGACCATATGTGGTAGAAATATTCAATGTATGGATGAATGACCGACTTATAAATATGTAACATAGATTCAAGAGAGAAAAATTGTCAAGCACAACACAGTGAACCAACTTTCCTAGCAGCAGACCTAGCAATTGATTCAATATAATCTTTCCACTTCATGTCAGTTGGGAATGTAGGCGCAACAATTTACTCACCTGGAGGTTAGTATCAGCCATAAAAAAAGTAATTACAAAGACGCATGTAAGGAAACTTTATCACAGGAATGAGAAAGAGATTACAAAAATGGATGGAGACAGAAATGTCTATACTTTATGGTCAGAGCACATGTTTTGACAGCTGAATATGTAAAAGACACCGGATATGAACTACTGACCCTAAGATAGGTAACATATCTCAAAATCATTCCATGCTTCTATTTTTCCATATGATTATAGAAACACAAAGAAACTTCAAACAAATCTTTACAGATAATCAAAAGCTTATAATGAAAAAAACATCCAATGCAAATATCAAGTTTTAAACAAGTTGCTAGGCTGGACACTTGTAATGGGCACTTTCAAGTAGATTCATGTCATAAGTGGACTGTTGTCTTTTCAAGATAAGCTGCTGAGAAAGAATCTCAAGAACACAGTAGATTTAATTACAATTACAAAAAGCAAAGTTAATTGATATGGGTAAATTTATTAATAAAGCTGGATCTGTATAAATTCTATGGGCTTTGACAATTATCTAATGCCTTGCCTCTTATCTTTTGCTTGTATCTTCTCATTATCTCTCTTAACTTTTCCGATACAACTGATATTATTTATTATCCCATGCCTCTGCTCTTCTGTCACTCTTTGCCTGTATCTTCTCATTTTTCCCTTATCCTTTCCAATACAACTAAGATTATCCATTATCTCATGCCTCTGCTCTTCACTCAACCCTTTGTTTATATCTTCACATTTTTTCCCTTATCCCTTCCAATCTTCATTTCCCAAATCTAAATGCTATCCAAAAATTAAGAATGTACAAATATATTCTATGTTCTCTCTTAACGTTCTTCTACTTTATCTGTCCCGAAATTCTTTTACATTTTATAACGCTTCCTGCATTTCATTCTTACATTACATTTCTCTTGATGTTCACTGCTGTCCCTTCCCTTTCTCTATATTTCTTCCTTTCACATGGTTTCCTTTTTATTTTTCTTATCTCCTACTTTTCATTATTCACACTATTTCCCTGTCCTCTCTTGATTTTCTCAATTTCTTCCTTGTTAATATATATTTCTGGGACAGAAAATAACTTTCCAGCTCAGAGCAACCAGTTATCTAACAGATACAACACTTTGATCTTACACAGAAAAGCAGTATAATATAGATACATTAAATATACCTTTAACGTTAACAGAAGAGTTTAGTGATTATCTTTAATCATATGGAAAGGGGGGCAATTCTGTTTTTATAAAAAAAAGGAAGCCATTTTTTAACGTTAGGTATTATAAAAAAGAGAAGAATTCATTATGACATTGAATGAAAGAGGTTTTCTTTTATGTATGCATATATACCTATATATTTGGTGCAAACTCAGCAATGCCCAGGTATTGAGTGATAAAACATCGCTCGAGAAAGATGAAAGATTTGCACTTTTTAATGTCAGACGCTTCCAAGGAAAAAGGAAAAAAAAGGAAAAAAAGTCAGCATTTATCAAAAATTCTGTATTGTTGAAATGAAAGATGTACTTGTCAATTCTGAAGTGGGATAGACTTGAAATATATTTGATGTTTTTAATTGTTAATATGTTACAATCAATATGCAGGATAATAAAAAGATAATAATAATGTGAGCCTTAATTTACTATCAAGCGTAAAAATCATGTTTCGTGAGGAAACCAAAATAATTCTCAAAATATCCAAAGAAATAGAAACCAAACAATGTTTAGTAAAAGTACAAATTTGGCATTATAAGGAGATTCCGTATGAAGAATGACCTCTATAAAACAGTTCCTAAGGATTAAATTAAAATCAAAGTTGATAGGTAAAAGTAAATGTCACTAATGTTTTCCTTAGATGATGCTGATTCAGAATATATAATTTTATGGTTTTGAGTTGGTGTTCAGAAAATCCTGGATGGATGTATACAAATATACCAACAAATCACATCTAATATATAAAGTTGTGTGTGTGTGTGTGTGTGTGTATATATATATATATATATATATATATACATACATACATACATACATACACATACAAAACTTTATATATTAGATGTGATTTGTTTGTATATTTGTATACATCCATCCAGGATTTTCTGAACAATGAATGGATATATATATATATATATATATATATTTTTATATCCACTTGAAACTCTGAAAATTAGAGTTAGCTGTCTGTTCATATACATGTCTGTATACAAATATCACAGAATACTGTAAAATCAAATAGTTTTAACATGTATATTTACCAGTATAAAATCTACATATTTCCAAACTTTTGCTGGCATGTTCAACTAAAATCAAAATTTTTAAAATAGATGTTTTGTTTTACATTTCCAACACAGTCTTTATAAATTAGCGATTGTTTTGTTGTTAGTTTTAATAATTAAGCTGCTTAGATACTCAAAATAAGGCCCTGAGAGTGGTAATTACCTTAGCATTTAGATCACAGCTTGAGTATAAAAAGAAGCAAGCAGTGTTAATATTTTTAATAGTATATTTTGAAAATCTAAGATATTTAAATTACCTTTTTATAACAGGTCATATATGAAAGGATGATCAAAGTGTTTAAAGCTACTGAACTAATTTAATTATAAGAATTTCACTATTTAACCACATAAAAAATCATCAGCACAAAAGAGGAAAGAGACCCGACTCATAAAGGTATCGTTGCTAGTGTATATAAAAAAAAAGAGAGTAGAATGTGGATGGATTCATTTTTAATGGTTTATCAACACTTTGCAGGTTATTTAAAACCAGAAAATATTTTTAGATTATAGGAATTTATTTTTTGAGATAATAATGGTTTAGTGATACAAGTCTTACTAATTAACCTATAGCTGGGGGGATATGTGGATTCATACCTTTCCCAAGGGTATTTGTTCATAAGTGAATATAACAAACCCAATAGTAATTTGAACTCAGGTTTTTGATTAACAATTTCAAGTCATTTTCCATTATTACACCACCCACACATCCAAGCTTACAATACCTTGTATTAACTTTAGTGATCATACAGGAACTGGTGTTCCGATATGATGTAGCTGTAAGCCTTTTTCTATTTATTATAGTAATAGTAGGAACATGGCCAAGTTTTTAGAACATTTGTTTTCTGACCATAAGCACCAGGTTCAAATCTCACTATGATCGATTTGTCAGGAAGATAACTTCTTGATGTTATTGGTCTGGAGGAGGCAATTCCAGTGTGTGACACTTTGGAAAGTGCCTGAAAAACAAACCACGGGTTGACCCAAACCTTATGAATAAAATTGGGTAAACAGAACCTTGGGAGTCATCGATGGTTGTGCTAGAACAAAGTCACAAGTCATCGTGACTGAGTGTTTGAACATGCTGGCTTTGTTCAGACTGTCAATCACACTAGATAACACGTTCTTTCCCAGAAACTGTAACTAAGGTTTGCTCAGTGTAGTTGCAGCATAAACCACAGGTGGCTCTGTGGGTGCTGAACAAACACAAAATGTGCCTGAGCAAACGTCTGCAATAGGGATTAGCTAGTTTCCCTACTAAATGGGCATCTATGAATATGAGTAGCCAGCCATTATTATTATAGTAATATTTAGTAATTCTGGTGGGGGATCAGTCTGTTACTTAATAACAATAGAGAACCGATCCCTCACTTTATATCCAGTAGAAATACAGGGTGTCCATAAAGTTTGTGTGCACTTTTAAAAAATTATAACTTTATTTGTATTTGCAATAGAAATAATTTGTAAAAAGGATTAGAAAGAAGTAAATCTATATTTTTTTAAGGTTTATTGAAATTTTATTTAAGTTTTCACATGTCCTCCATCATTAGCAATACAAAGGGTAATACAATTTTGCAGTTCACGGAAAACATTTGCCTGAAATCACATTAGTTATTTTAGCTATACTTAAAACTAGGTACATTAAACTTTATAACATTTTTTACAGATTATTTCTATCGCAAATACAAATAAAGTTATAAATTTTTTAAAGTGCACACAAACTTTATGGACACCCTGTATAGTCATTTACCCATAGTATAAAAAATGATAGTATATTTCATTATATCTTGTCTATATTAAAACTACAAAACATTTTTGGAAGTAATTATGATGTACATATATACAAGCCAAGTATTTATAACATTACTACACAAATATACATGACTATTAAAACTACTTTAAAAAGTTTAATACTCAAATGGTAAGCTCACTAAATATACAGAGAGGAGGGGGGTGATGAAAGTTCTTCATTAACCAAGAAGCCCTTTATTAAATAAACAAAAGTATCTGATGCCTGGTCATTTGTTAGATTTTGGGAAGTCCATCAACAAACGAAATCTATTTGGAGGAAAATCAAGTTTAAATTCAAACTTAATTTATAATTCAAGAAAATACATTTTTTTTTTCAATTTAATGACTGCATAACTTTATAATAATGCTGTACTGATTAATCCCTTGATAATTGGTATTTTAATTACTCCTGACAAAAATCAATTAAAAACTATTAAAACATTATTTAAATTTATTCTAAGATAACTGATGATTTTAGAGCCAGGGGTAAAATTACTCAGATGTAAGAAACAAGGATGACCAACACTATTTACATTATTCGGACTATTGTCCTCATCTTTGTCGCCATATTTATTACAACGTTTTAGACAGATACTGAAGGATGACTAAGTATGGAAACCAATTAAATAAAAAAAAAAGAAGTCCAATGTTGATATGACCAACTACCAATTATGAACTGATTAATTAAAACACCCTGACTTTACAGAGTAAAAAAAATGTCTAATCCACAATCCTATCTAAATTTAATTCCTTTAAAAAAAACAAAAAAAAAAAACAACAACATTGTGGTAAGAGCCAGTTACCCTCCTTACTATCATGAGTGATCCATTCATGATAAGAAGTGCTGGGTAATTGTCTAGAAGAAAGAAGATAATACTATTGCAGTGACTTGTCTGACTCTGTTAAATGTTGTGTCTTGCCAGACCCCACATCACAAAAAAAAAAAAAAAAAAAAAAAAATGAAAAATCTATCAAAATATTATTTAAATTTATTCTATATCTACAATAACTGATGATTCTGGAGCCAGAAAAGAAATTTCCCAGACATAATAAACAAGAATAACCGAAGATGAAAATCAATTAATTGGTAAATTATTTACCATTATCTTTCTTGCTGTTATTTTATCGTTCTGTCTATTGTCTTTTCTGGCCTTCCACAGGTATCTGTTAATCCAGGTAACCTTTAGTGAATTTTGAACTGAACCGTTTATTTAATCTAAACAGGTAGACTGTTCTCATTCTACTGTTTGCGTCTTGCCTAAGTTGGTTCACAAATCTGTACTACCCAACCCAGGGATTGAACTCACAATTACTATCAATCTTTGGACCAGATAGAAACTATTAAGTGGAAACACGGTAAGCAATAACTGAGTACTAGTAAACAAAGGACAAGATATCTCCAGAAGGATTTGAACTAGAACAATCTACCCCTTAGATTAAATAAAGTGTCTTGTTTGAAATTCCCTGGTGGTTACCTATATCAACAAGCACCTGATGAAGGCTCAAGGACATAACAGCTGAAACATTGTGATAACAACAACAAAGATGAGGACAATCGACAGAGAGCAAACAATGACAGCCTTTCATAGCAGAAACTCAGACAGAAATAATTTACAAATGTTGATATCACCAATTATCGTCCAATTAATCAGTACAAGCCTACTCGGAAGTCATTAAGAATAAACCGAGTCCTCACCAAGATGTTTTGAGGAAATGTGACCTTGTGTCAAATTTGGCCAACACCTACTCCCTATATAAACACATGCCACTCCGCAGGTCTCAATTTACACAAGGTAAATGTGGTTATTTTTTTTTTTAAATGCACCAGTTTGAATATTTATGTATAAAGCATCAGCTGTGTGAATTGTTGTACTCACTCACTTTAAGAGAACCCTATGATTTAAAGAGGCAAACTACAAAAAAGAAAGTTGTTCACACCAATTTGTTCTTGGATGATAACTACCTAGAAAGGAAAGCCCCCAAAGACAGGAGACAATTAAGGGTATTACTTGAGTAATTTGAATTAGAACACAACACTTAAATCTCTACATGTAACCACAAATATAACACAGTCATTTTACAAATAGTGTGAGAATTATGTATTTGAGAATGTGTAACTCATTTAAAAGGATGTGAAAACCATATAAAACAAGTTAGGGTACTTTATTATACAATAAATACACTTACAATTATCAATTCACTATTTTAGTCATGCTATCAAAGATGACAGCATATTTTATTAGTCTTTTGCTATCATTAAATAAGACAAGTTTATACATGCCATCAAAAATGACCTATTATTAAAAAGGTTTTCACAAGTTAGTCTTTAAATACATTTTTCCAATTATTACAGTAATATTTAGCAATTTTGGTGGGGGATCAGTCTATTACTTAATAACAATAGAAAACCGATCCCCCATTTTATATCCATTATAAATATGCTCATTTAACCATACTATAAAAAAAATGATAGCATATTTCATGAAGTCCTTACTATTATTAAAATAATTTCACAAAGGAGTTTATTTTTCAATTATTTTGCAGTTATCTATTGATTTATTTTCTATGGCTTGTCAATCATTCACAGGTTATTTAAAGCCAGAAAATCTTTTTAGATTCTAAGAATTTTTCTTTTTTTAGATAATAATGATTTAGTGATACAAGCCTTACTAATTAACCCATAGATGGGGAAAAATATGTGGATTCATACCTTTCCCAAGGTAACATAATTGAATATAACAAGACCAATGGGAATTGGAACTCGACTCTCTGCTTAACAATTCCAAGCTATTATACATTATACCACACTTACATCCAAGCTTATAGAATCTAGTATTCCCAAGCAGTCACCCATCTACATACTGACCAGGCTTGATATTGCTTAACTTCGATGATCATACCAGTGTTTCAACATGATGTGGTCATAAACCTTCTTCTAATTATTATAGTAGTATTTAGTAATACTGGTGGGGGATCATTCTATTACTTAATAACGATATAAAACCGATCCCTCACTTTATATCCAGTAGAAATATATTCATTTACCAATGCTATCAAAAATTATAGCATATTTCGTTAAATCCGTATTATTATTAAAAAGTTTTTACAAGTGAGCCTTTAAATACATTTTTTCCAATTAAGAGTAATATTTAGTACTTTCGGTGAGGGGTCAGTTTATTATTTAATAACAATAGAAAAACGATCCCCCACTTTATGTCCAGTATAAATATTATATTCATTTACCCATACCATTCCATGATAGCATCTTTTGTTAAGTCCCAGTTCTCAAACACTCACATTGCGAGGCAAAAAAAATTCATGTGAACCCATTTCATGCAACTGGTCTACAAAGATATGCTTGCACATCCAATTTCTACACCCCAACGATGCTCCTTGCCAATTATTTTAAAAATCATCCCGAAGGCGTAATATGCATCCTTCTCCTTCCAGATAGGGTCTGCCATGGCAGATTTTTCCACTTCACTGTAAGTTACAGCTTTCTTATATTCCTCAAATCTGACTTAAAGTGGACAGCTTGTTTCCCCACTGACATACATTTTCTGCATATGTACAACATGATAAATGCAATTCTTACTAATGTTAAGTAAATATTATTTGTCTCCATCAAAATCTTTATATTTGGTAACCTAAGGAAGATAAATGTAGACGGTAAATTGTGTTATTAATTTTACAACTTTTTTTCTGCTTCTATTTGTTTTAAACAATATAAAAAGGCATTTAATTCTGTCAAAGTTTGCTTGAGTAATATTGAAATGACTCATTCCAAGATAACCTCCTCTTTCCACATGGGAGCGGACATGTGAAGAATGTCATAAAAAAGATCAAACAAAACATAAAAAATACAGAAATCAATAGTGTGAATAACTGTTGAAACTATAGAAGATAGTTGCCGTCTTATACTGTATGATAGCAACAGATAATGACCTGTGCGGATAACACAGTATTGTCAATAAAAAGAACAGATATTAAACTCAGGCATCTGTTCACCAAGGTAACTTCCAGGGAATTTCGAACTGAACATTTTAATTAATATGAGTAAATTGTTCTCATTATGCTGTCCATGTCTATCTTGTTTTATTTGTATTTAGTACTGCTCAGTGAATGCAAATCCATTTTTTTTAGTGGCAGTGTATTTGGCTCAGACTTTCTGAGGGTGACCTTAAGGTCAGATGGTAGACAAAATAGGGATGTTGATTTTGATTGGCTGAGCTGAACATGGGAATGTTAGAGAGAGAAAGAAAGTGTTTTCAGGGAGTTAAGTTTTACACATTGATAAAAGGAGACAAAGTTATTTTGTGTTTGGAGGAACTTGCTCACCAGTGGGGGGTGATAGAGTGACCCCAGTGGCTAATTAAAAATGTACACATTGATGTGTTAATAAAATAGATAAATTTAAAATCCCTTTTGTTAAAGTTCTCATTTTACTTCTGAACAAACCAACTAGCAATCACACGGCCGGAAGATGACAAAGAGAAGAATGCAACATATGATTTTCAGACACACCTGCATCTTTTTTCAATGAGGCAATAAATAAACAAAAGTGGGACTTGCTCTTCCGGTGTGTGTGTGTGTGGGGGGGATTGTTGTTGTTGTTGTTGGTGGTGGTAGTGTTCTCATGTGTTGTATTACTGTAATAAATTTGATTTTGGTCTGGTAGTTTGTCAGGATTAGGGTTGTGGAAAGTTCGTAGAAGGCTCTGCAGAAACACTTGTCTTTATTCCTCAAATTCCATTAACTGGCCTATTAAATCTGCACACACAAACATGTGAGAGAGAGAGAAAAGTTATATATTTAGGTAGCAAGAATTCATTCAAATATGGTTAGTTAAATTCAATAAACAGGGTCAGTCTGCTTAATATTTTATTGCTTTTTGGTATAATTAGAATTAATAATTTTGGATAAACTGTCTAATGTTCATGTTTTTTTAGGGTTTTTTTAACTACTTTTAACTGCCTCAGTCATTATCAAGAAGTTAGGGTTGTCTTTTTGGTCAAAAAGATTTTGTTGGTTGTATAAACTTTGTACAGTTAACACAATTTTGATCATGGTATACAAGATTCGAAAATTGGGAAAAAACAATTTGCAAACTGACATTTTTTGTAACTTCAAACATTATTTTTAGTGGATACCAATATTAGTATATATGCACCCCCACCCCCATTTTTCTAAACAATGTATTGGCCTGTGCACTCAAGAAAACTTAATTTAAAGTCTTTCTAAAGGATGAAATATATAACACAGAATTTGTCCCACTTTGTTATTCATTTGCCTAACATTGTTCTGATATATAAAAATTTATATCATATTCTCCCATATATATATATATATATATATATATATATATATATATATATATGTGTGTGTGTGTGTGTGTGTGTGTGTGTGTGCATGCAACTTTACACAGTAGCAAATGACTCACATTCCTTGCCTATTCCATTGGTGAGAAGTAAGTTCACTCTAACAACTGCAAACCACTGTTCTGTGGAACAAACTCCTAAAAGGATGTCTCCCCACCCACCAACTGATCTCTACAATCGTGACCTGTTCAAGGCTAGGGTTAACCATTTCTACTCCTATCCACACAAATTGTTTCCTAACGTAACCCTCTACCTCAGGTGCCTCCCAACCCCAGAGCATATTGTAAAGGGTGAATATTCCTGTAAAAAAAAAAAAAAAAAAAAAAAAAAAAAATTTTTATATATATATATACACACACACACACACACACACACACAATAATCAAAATAATTTATAAAAAATAACTTTAAAGACATGACCCCCAGCTAAGGATTAAATAGAGTAGAGTGCGCTCTCTAGCTTTCAGTGGCAATCAGTCTAAAGAGAATGAAACGTCTGAATTGAATATTGTAGAGAAAGCAACTGGACATCCCTTTCGTTGCCAAGAAATCATGTCAATTCCAGATGAAGGAAAAGGAAACTCTGGTGAGTGGGATCGCTTGCATTCTGACGGAACACAGGATAAAAAACAACAGACTAAAAAGAAAAACTAAACAAATATGAAGAAGCACTTAAGAAAAAAGAAAGCAGGACTGATGAACAGTAGAGAGAGGAGGAAGGAGTAACATTAGACGGAAGGATAGGGAAGGATGTAACAAGAGATGAGTAAGGGGAGGAGCAAAGATGGCAAATGAAGAGAGAGAGAGAAAGAGAATGCGGGAGGGGGGGGATATCTACTTTATTGGAATCATCTAATCTGAACTTTTTCTTAGCTTTTGGAAATTCAATAAATGTGAAATGAGGCTGAGTTCAAAAATCGACCAGTAGGTTCTATCATCCCAGCAAGAGGCACACACATGCAGACGAACCGAACATATCAAATATCCGCACTCACCTAATGACACATTGGCACCACCACTCCCTAAAAGTCGAGCAGAGAATACTAAGAACAACAGTAATACATAACATTTTACCATGTTACTCACTAGTGGGCCACAGGGCACTTTCAGGAAGAGCCATTTTTAGGAACAGAACTGGATTGATAACTCTGAGCTATTATCCATTACACCACCCACACATCTAAGCTTACAGCACCAGGTCTTCTCAAACAGTCGCTCATCTCGGTACTGACCACAAGAGCCACTTGAGATAGAAACACAGTTTATGGGGAAGACAACATTTAACACTATGCCTGAACAGGTTAAGATTGTAGTGATCGGGGAAGCATCATCTTGGGAGTCATTTCATGGAACCCTGCTGCTTGAGTAGAACTTACATCTCACCAATGGAATTTAAAGGGAATGGTGGAACTAAGGAATGTATTTTGTCTGAACACTTTCCATGAAAATAGCAACAGAGCAGCAAAAAACTTGTGACGTTTTGTCGATGGGAAAGTGGTTGCAGGGTGGAAAATAATTTATCACCCACAAGGATACAGAGATACTTTTGGATTATCACTTGATGCCTATATTGTTGATTTTTTTTTTTTTTATTCAAATCAGATTTAAAAAATTTTTTTTTTTTTTCACTTTTGAACATTAAGAAAGCAAAAGAAAGAGTAAATCTGATACAAACAGCTTGAGCATTTGAAAGATTAAAGACAGTACAATAATTTAGCGTTGCCAAATTAACAATTTTTACCATTTTTTAAGGCTTTGGGCACATCAACATTCAACTTAGTCTTCTTTTTGTTGTTGTTTTTTGTTTTGTTTGTTTTTTCAGATACTGTCGTACAATTATTTTATTAATACAACATTTTAAAATAACAGATTAACACGGGGATCATCACCCATGTGTGATTGATTTGTACATAAATAAACTTGTAATTTTTTTTATGGGTAGTTAACTAGTAACACTGCCAGCCATTGCTGTTTTTTTTTAAACTTAGATGTAGGTTTTTCAATTCATGTCTCTGTTGTTTTTTAACTTTGAAATTTGAAAGTGCAATGAGTTGTGATATACTTTCTGCAATTAAGCCACTTCTCTCAGCAGTGACCTTGTCTTCTGGTGATGAACGAGTTTTCTCATCCTATAGATGGATTCCAAACTGAGAAAGATTCTTGGTACAAATAAAGAAGCAAAACTGGTCTTTTTATTTAAATCCATGAATACAAACACTGCCCATTTTGAATTTTAAAATTTGTTAATCGTTAAAATTTTATTTTATAGTAAAAAAAAAAATATTCATTTGATTCAATATGTTTGAATATGTTCTTCCTTCACGAAATTTCATGAAGTTACATGAAACAACATCCAGGGTATGATGATAGACTACATCTGGCAGCAAAGCCTCCTATAGGGAGATTGGAGGTTTTGTGGAGTATGGAAACACTTCTTAATGGCTGTTCTATCCAGGGTGGTAGCATCTGTTAGGATCCCAGCTATGGGCAAATAGTAAAACCCAAAACAAAAATCAACAGTACACTTTTATAGTAAAATGACCAACAATACATTTTAATAGGTACAAATTGTATATTGAAAAAAACATACCTTTACACTGAAAGCATAAAAGAAAGCATGAAGTTGCATATAAAATATTTAGATTTCAGCATTGAATGACCCATAGAGGTTGTTGATATGCCACCAAACAAAATCAACTAAACATGAAAACAAAAAAAAATGTGCTTAACTTCTAAATCTTTTACTTTAAATAGTGATTAAAATCAGTTTGGTATAAATTGAAAAATCCTGCATATACAGAGAGATTGAAAAATAACTCTCCATTTTAAAATATTATAATTTATTTATTAACTATAATTTTTACAAGAAACGGATACGAAAGGAAAGCATTTAGCATAAGGTTTTATTCAAAATTCGATATGGGCACCAGATTTCACTACCAGTTTCTCTAGCTGCCCAGGAATAACATCAATTGATTTCACCAGGATCTCTTGTCATATGGAAGACATGACTTCTTGTATTCACCCTTCAAATTCTTCCAAAGTCTTGGTTTGGTATAGTAGACTTCCTCTTTTAACCAACCCTAAAGAGGAATATCATAGCAACTTACTTTTCAGTCCCCTGTATAATACTAAAAATTGATTGTGCATGTAACAAATCCTTTAGGTCTTAAAGAAGATTAACTTCCTTACAGATTAGCATTACAGAATAATAAAGAACTTGACCAAATAACAGAAACCACATCCTTTGAACATATCCGACAGCAACAACAATCAAAATGGATAGCACATGTAACTCAAAGTTGGTTAGTTAAATTTGGTTAGCAGCATATCAACACCTCTATGGGTTATTTAATGCCAAAACCTAAATATTTGATTGGTTTGGTTGGTTGATTTTGTTTAGTGGCATATGGGTTATTTAATACCAAAACCTAAATATTTTGAACAGAGTTTTAAGGCTTCAAATAAATATTTTTTAACACAACTGTATGTCTTCAATTACAGTTAAAATGTATCATCAGTCATTTTGCTATAAAATGTATTGTTGGTCATTTTGCTATAAAATTGTATTGTTGGTCATTTTACTATAAATATGTATTTTTTTATACTTTCATACTGTTTTGTTTGAGGCTTCATTATTTGCCCAGGGTTGGGACCCCGACATGGTGCTACTACTCCGAGACAGGGCGGAGAACAGCAGCAATTAAAAGGTGGTTCAATGCTCATCAAAACCTTCAATCTCCCAATCAAAGGCCTTGCTGATGGATGTAGTTTATGATCATACTCAAGACTGGTAACTCAAAGAGAAAATGATAATCAAAATGTTGACTTTCCTCACTATCTGAAACAAAAGGCTAGGAAGGAAACCGTCACCAATACTAGAAAGACCAATAACAGACCAATTTTCCTGAAAGACTGTTTTAAGAGAAAGATTTTGCAAATTTCAACTCTGTTTGGTCAATGATTGCCAAGTCTTTCCTTGTATGTTGGTAAATTAATATTAACATTGAAGACAGAGGAACTGAATTAATGGCTCTAGCTTTAATGACAGATAAAAACGATATTTTATGTAGCCCTAAAATGTGCTAATTTAAAAAGTCTTAGCCTCAAAATCCTGAGGATTTGCAACTGAATAATTATATTGTGGGTCTGCATTTATATGAAACTAGAAAAAAAAAAAGATAAAAATATGTTTTTTCAAGGAAACCAACATAGTGCATTATAGCCAGAAGGATTTAATTAAAGTACGGCTAAAATGTGCCGATTTAAAGATTGCCCCTCCCAAACCCAAAATCTAGAGGATTTGCAACTGAATAATAATTTTGTGAGTCTGCATTTCAACTAAACTAGAAAAAAATATAATTTCACAAGTGTGCTAATTCTATGTTGTAAAATAATATTTTAAATGTTTTTTATTCAAATTATTTGAAGTACTGGTTCAAATGTTGAAAGCTATTTTGTTTCTCATAATTATTGTTTCTAATAATCATACAAAAATATGATACATTAACTGCAAAAAATTGCAGTTAATGTATCTTTTTTCTTTTTTTTTTTACAAATATCTCTTAGATAATGGTTGGTGTTCAATTTTCCTTCTATTCTAATGTTAAGTAATATACACCATATATTTAATAATAGCATTGTAGAAAAGGCTATTATTAGAGAAGTGGCAGGTTAATCAACAGGATATGCTTATAGTTGTATGACCACGGTATAGAGCAGGGTTTTTCAAACTGTGGGTTGGGTAAGCTTGTATTATATATATATATATATATATATATATATATATATATATATATATATATATATATATATATATATATATAGCCTTTTCTCATTGAGTTTTTGTATCTTGTTTGTCAAACTCATCACAGGTTGAGTGACGTCATTTTTCTCTCTCACAAAGAGGCCTCACACCAAAACTTAGCTATGAAGGTTTTGCCTTTTTACAACTGCTTACTTGAGTGAACTGGGGTTTTCTACATTAACTCAATTCAAGAAGGACAGAAATAGGCTCAACACAGCACCCGGTATTCGTGTAGCATTGTCTTCCTGGATTCCCAATTGGAATCAACTGTTTATGAACAAACAAGCACATCCATCTCATTAAATGACATTTTTTTTTTCCAAATATTATTTACTTTACCTTTGTGTTACAATTCTCCTTTAAATTTGTTTTTCTAAAAGTAATAATTTTATATTCATGCAAATAGATAATACAAGTAGATACGTGCAATTCCAATATGTGCGGATCAAAAGAAATATAAATTATCGATGCTAAATAATTGAACCCAGTGAACAGAGTTTGTCTTTGATTAATTACACATACACATAATGGATCACCATGCAAAATATGGTTTTTGTCGTAGGTTGCAGTATAAAAAAAATAAGGTTGAAAGACTGTTTTAGATGAGGGTAAATGATGAATTTTCTTATTCTAGTGTTGGTTAGTAATATATGCTACTTATCTAATAATAGCATTGTAGAAACTAAAAAGCTATGATTAGAGAAGTGACATGTTGATCAATGGTTTTTGTAATAGTTGTATGACCATGTTATAGAAGATACTTATTTATTTCCTTTTATTAGTAATAGTATACTAATTTTAGTATGAAAGATCAAGGGCATGAAAATTCATATAATTCAATGGCTTTAAGACTAGATTTTGGTGTGTTTGTATTATTGGTGACAATAAGAAGTTTTCATTTTTATAATAGTTGATCATATAGGCTTGATTTTAACAGTATGTGATGTAAATGTTTCATTATGTTTCCAACTTCTGTATAGTTATTAGGCATCTGATTACAATAAAATAAATTATTTTTGCTATGAATTATGTTTCAATTTTAGTTGTTACATATTTTATGAGTTTATATGAATTTATTGATCAATTATATAGTTTGGAAATTCATTCTTAATTGATGGTAGATGTTAGCAAGTTCTTCATAAAGGAAATTAAATGAGCACTGTTAATTAAGTTTTTAATTAAGGCTACTTTCTAGCTATAGAAATACTCACTATTTTAATTAATTTGAAATCAAGATTTTTTTAATTTTTTACATACAGGTTTTATTTAGTTATCATTGCCAGAATCATTTAGAATATCTAAGTATGGAATTCTGTTGTTAATATTAATTCTGAACTGGAGTACAGGATTATATTTTTAAAGATATTTTGAAATTTATAATTTCATCAAGGTTTTCCGCAAGCAGAAATATGTAAATATTGTCACTAAAATTTTATTCCTTTTTATTCATTTCACCCCAAGCAACATGATAATGCCACTAGGACGTAACGGATTAATGGGAGAGAATGAGAGGGGACTGAATTAAGGAGAAAGGACAATAAAAGAACAGAAAATACCAATTGGCGTTGAAGTTAAATTTTTGAAGATTATTCCACAGGTGAGAAGTGTGAGAAAAGAAGCAATCAGAATAGAACATATGGCTGCATCTAGCTAGTAAAATGGTGAGGCCTAGTTGCCAATCTAGTAACATGCTTAAATTCATGCAGTTGAGGTACCAAAGAGGAAAGCTCATCAGAACAATTGCAATGTAGAGATTTGTAGAAAAGAGAGAGGGAAGCCATGTCACGCAGGTGAAAAGGTAATCAAAGTCAAGATGCCAGGTCAGGATCGATTACATGACAGAATTCTTTGAAATTATTTAATTAGTAATTTTTATATACTATCCAGTTTTACCTTGAGTTTATCTACAAATGGTCCTCAAATCTACAAAATATTGCTAATCTTAACCCTGCTTCCAAGAGAGCCAACACCAAAGTTTATTTGCATTAAATTTCATGTAAATTAATTTTTGTCTTCTATATAATAAATGCAAATGGTATGTTGGGCTACAGCCTCTCGGAGTAAAGTTGAAAAAGTGTGACACACTGACAGTGTCAGACTTTTTCAACTTTACTCCGAGAGGCTGTAGCCCAATATACCATCCCATTTTGGAATCAGGCCAACTCTGTGAGAAAATTAAAGACATTCCAGGCCAAATCCAGACCCACAATCCTGAAATTTTGGATTCCCAAGTTTTCGTTACTGCAATTGTTTTTGGCGATTTTTTTATGTGATTTTTTTGTGACAAATTTTTTTTGTATGATAACAATTTTTATAACTTGGAAATAAATTTGGAAATAATCAAAATTGCAAAATTCAGCAAAAGTCACCCATGAAAAAAAAAAATAATTGTTTGAACAGAACGTAAGGACCTACGTACATCAAATTATCTTTAAATTATGAGGCAGCAGAAGAATTACTGTTGAACTTTTAAAAGGTAAGCTTAAATATTAATGCAATACTTAAATGCAGCGATCAATTTTGAGTTCTGTAGTTTATTGTTGCCTATCACATACGGCAGCAATATGCCTCACAAAAAGAAATCTCCGCCAACAGAGGACCAGATTTCAGTCAAAAGAACCAAGGCTGCAGCAAGGAAAAGTCCTGTGGAAATGAGAACCCAGATCAAACGGCAGCCAGAAGAGCTTCCAGTGCTGAGAATATTTTGGATTCCCAAGTTTTCATTACTGCGATTGTTTTCGGCGATTTTTACGTGATTTTTGGTGACCAATTTTTTGTCCGATAACGATTTTGATAAGTTGGAAATGAATTTGGTAATAATCAAAATTAATTGTAAAATCCAGGGAAAGTCACTCATGAAAAAAAAAAATTACCGTTGAACTTTTAAAAGGTAAGCTTAAATAGTATTGCAATACTTAAATGCAGCAATCAAGTCTGAGTTCTTCTATAAAATATTGTTGCTTATTGCATCTACTCCTCCTACCTATTGTGATGAAGGCCTAATCAAGAACCTGCCACAGGAGCTAGCTTAAATCCTGCCTGATAGGGTGGCATTTAAACTAGTTTATAATATTTTTGGATCAATATTTCATCTTCTAAAGTATTTTCATTAATGTTTGGTTTGGTTGATTTTGTTTAGCAGCATATCAACACCTCTATGGGTTATTTCATACCAAAATCTAAATTTTTTTTTTATGCAATTTTATGCTTTCAACTACAGATATTTTGTATGTAATTTTATACTTTCATAGTAAATATGTTTTTTAGATATATAGTTTATAGATAATAAAAATGTATTGCTGGTAATTTTACCATAAAAATGTATTCTTATACTTTTTAGTGTTACATTGTTGATCATTTTACTATAGCGATGTATTGTTGGTCATTTTGTTATAAAAATGTATTGTTGGTCATTTTGTTATAAAAATGTATTGTTGGTCATTTTGTTATAAAAATGTATTGTTTATAATTTGATTACAAAAATGTATCGTTGGTAATTTTTTTTTCTGAAAATGTATTACTGGTATTTTTGCTATAAAAATGTATTTTTATACTTTCCAAGTGTATTGTCGGGGGGTTTCACTATCTGCCCATAGATGGGGCCCTAACAGGTCCTACCAACCTGGGATCAGAGTGAGCCTGGGAACAACAGCAATTAAGACAAAACCTCTCATGTAGCAAAAAGGGTTAAGCAATAACCATTGGTATTATCATTATTAAATATGCAAGTTTAGACAAAATGTCAAAGTTCATTAATACAGATTTATGCATCGTGGTAAGGATTAACTGCAAGCTAGCTCAGTAAGAGACAAGAGATTATTGACTTAATCCCTAATCTGATATATATAATTGGAACATACCACAAGAAAAGAGATAATCATTTTCATTTTATTTTCAGTGGCACTGGAGTGGGGGGTTAATATTTTTGATGTTATTCAAATTTCTTTGTCAAAGATTCTGCATCTTCCATAGTTGATTGAAATCAAATGATGCGATATATTTATTTTGGGAACATAATTATACCTATACTGGTTCTGTTAATAATGCTTGCAATAATTCTTGACCCCTGAAAATCCCTTTCTTCATCATTTAGAATGCATTTCTAGAGTAAATGTACGTTTATTATACATATAATCAGGGCTGGTGCAAGGGTCTCACCCTCACCCTCGACTACATCTCAATTTTCATAAAGGTATTATTTATAGAAAATACACATTTTATTGTGCCTAATTACGTACGGTAATGGATCAGATGCAATATAGGTGAACAACTGAAAAAATTTAAAATAAATGCAATTTATTTAAATTAGAAACATGTCATAATAGATCATTCCATCTTAAATGAATCAATAATGTTTTGCAGCCATTTTTAACATCAGCTTCAGATTTTCCTTTTAAAAAGTTGAATAATTTTAATACATTCAACATTTTGGAGGGAAAAACAACGAGTTTTATATATTGTTTTTTTGAGGCTTAGCAAATGCAAAAGAAATTCATGAATTTGGACAAAAAGAAAAAAAACTTCAGAATGATGTCAAAATTCCCCAAAATTTATCTTTTAGTCAGTTGCGCCTAGTTTAATTTGTAACATGTATAAATGTAAGTAAAAAAAAAAGCAAATGCTAATACGATAGTGAGGGTCACACAAATCTCTGCCCAGGGCCCATAATTAGGCTTGTCTCCCCAACATAGGTCAGAGTGTTTGGGGGTAGTATGCACCAGCTCTGCATATAATAGCCCTATTCTGTCACTAACACTTGCATTAATTCTTGACCACTGACAATCCCTTTCTTCCATGTTTGCAATGCATTTCTATAGTAAATGTTCCTCTATTATATATATAATAGCCCTATTCTATTTGTAATGCTTTTGTTAACTCCTGATCAATTACGTTCTTTCTTCCTGGATGGAATGGAGGTCTACAGAGAAAAACAATGGAGGGGGACATATAATAGCCTGATTATATCAGTAATACTCGCTTTAATTTTTGAGAACTGACTTTTCTTCCTCATTTGCAATGCATTTTTATGATAAATGTTTAGTAAGAGTATATGTAAGAGCCCTGTTCTGTCAATAACACTTGCGTCAATTCCTGATTACTGACAACCTCTTCTTTCTCATTTGAATATTAAAATATATTGCAAACGGCATCTTTGTTATAGCTCAAAAGCTAATGTCCACAATTTGTCAAGTACATAATCCTTAAAAAATAGCAAATAGAAATAAATTATTATTAAGTTGTATTTTCTTAGTTTCAAATCAATAATCAGATTTTTGCAGCTTTGTCCAAAATGGATAATGTTGTCAAAAGTTTAAAATATAAAAAAAAAAAATACAATATATGTCAAAGCATTTGAAAACATATTTTTATGAATCCACAGCAGACAAAAATGTTTATAATCACTCGGAACTGACATAGTAAGTTCATTTTTCTAGTTTCATGTATAACCTTTAAAGTGAAAGAAAGTTCTAACGTTTGTTTAATCAAACTTATCTATCAGATAATTATTTAATTATGTAATAAAATGAAAGAAATGGAAGTGAGCTTCTCTGCTTGGAAGGGATGTCAAGTTGAATGAAGAAATACTTTAGGAATAAATCAATACATTAATGTTTGTAAAACAAAGGCATTGCATAATTCATTACAATAAAATTCACTTATGAAATAAACAATACTTTAGCTTTCCTAGATATCATGGTACACCATAACAACAATAGCTTAAAACTAAGTGTTCATCACATATCAACTAATAAAAATGATCTTAAATTTTTAGTCTCACCATAAGAACAAAATAAAATCTGGTATAATCATCAGGTTCTGTTTAAGAGCACTTGGGATTTTCAGCCCTTAATATTTAGATGAAGAGGAGAAATACATTTAAAATACTTTTAAACTCTTCTCCAATATCCATAATTATATTCAACATGAACCAAAAAGGCTCGTAAAATATTTCAAAACAGAAGAGAGGAACATTCTGACAAATATATATTATTCTATCCACCAACTAAAATTGAAAAGTATTTATCTAAGCTTAACATAAAATTTGTTACAATTACTTCTAAAATAATAAAAGACTTAATACAAAGCAAAATAATAATATAATACTTGAAAGAGAAATTTACTCTATCACCTGTAATAATTGCCACAAGGAATACATGAGAAACCTCAAGGAATTTAAATAAAATATGATATGAACACAAAAGGGATCTGTTACAAAACAACACATTAAATGCATTAGTTGCTCACTGTAATGAGACTGATAACAATTTTGATTTAAAAAATACTTCTCTAATTAAAAGAGAAAACAATTTACTAAGACAAAAATGTTTAGAATGTGCTTTAATTGCAAAATCTGCAATAAATTTGTGTCCAAGTTCTTATAACATTCACCTTTCTTGGCTGATCTTTTATTATTGCAATGTGGGATATTTAATAATAAATGTGAAGGAAACATGAACAAAAATAAAAAAAAATAAATGAAAATCAGCCATACTATATACAAAATCATATTTTTAAAATAATCAGAATTTTAGCATTTCCTTTTATTTGTATACACGTGCAGTCACATTAACATAAACATCACTTTAGTCTGATAAAGTCTTAAAGGACAAAACATGTCATGCAAAAACATTTTTCTACTTTGTCCATTTTTTTCCTAATATATATAATTAGAATTAATATAAGTATAAAGTTTGTCATTTCGCTGACATTATCATCAGCATCTCAACTCCAGAGTTTCATAGCCAGATAAAAATGTTTTTTATGATTTTTTTGCATAGAAGTTAACAGAATTTCTTTTAGTGTTTGCTAAATGTATTATTCAGCAAAAACTAAAAGAAATTTAATTTTTTGTTCAATTAAATAAGGAAAATTGTTTAAGTTTCATAATTGTACATGACACTCAAACTTCAAATGTATCTATTTAAATTGTTTAGGCATAACTTCTCATCTGGCAGCGCTGAAATTAAATTGAAATGCTCTATGCCCATAGTGTCCTAATTAACACAACTGCGTTACATCAATACAACAAAAACAAAAAAAAAGAATCTCTACTCAATTAAAAACCACACTTAACACAACCATCAATGCACAAAAGAATTTATAAACATATTTGTTAAAACTGAAATACGAATATAAGAATCAAGAAAAATCTAGTAAAGTTTAACAAATGTAACCAAAAAAATAAAATAAATAAACGCGTCAAAAGGACAGATATTCTCATGACAACTATTAATCCACAGTAATTTTTGTTTTACAAAACTATTTTTAAAATTTTAATAAAACTGGATTTACAAATTTTCTTGAGAACTGACAACAATATGTTAAATACTATTTATTTATTAGATGTTTTATTTATAAGAATAATTTCATATTTACAAGATTATAAAAATCTTAACCAACTACAATAGAATATACAGTGCTGTTCAATAAAAGTGACTCACCTGATCTTTTTTGCTAAATGTTCTCTTCTCCGATGAAACGAAAGTTGAGCTAAATTCAAAGGATAAGCGATCTAAAATCCGAAGAAGAAGCTTTGAAAGCTCTTTGAATTTAGCAGTAAGTACTGTCAAGCATCCGTTCAGTATAATGTTCTGGGGATGCTTTTCTTTTCAAGGAACTGATTTCTTAAAACCTATTGAAAAGACCCTCAGAAGCAAACAGTACAAGAGAATTTTAGAGTCTTGTCTGCTCCCTTCTGCTGAAAGGGTGCAAATTGACCCCACCAAGCTCATTTTTATGCAGGATAATGCTTCCTGTCACAAATCAAAATTGATGAAGGAATACTTTGATGAGAAGCAGGTGAGTGTTATGACATGGCCTCCCCAATCTCCTGACCTCAACCCCATAGAAAACATATGGAGCATTATAAAGTAGAGGCTCTCGAGAAAGCAGTTGAGCAACAAAGAGGATTTGATTGTGAATTTCATATCTGAATGGAATTCGATGCTTGGAGATGAGATTTGCCAGAACCTAATCAAGTCAATGCCAAAAAGGGTTGAAAAGGTTATTCAAAATAAAAGGAGGACCCATAGATTATTAAATATTTCGAACTATATTACCGATTATAAATAAATTATGCCTCTATTATTCTTTATTTAAAGCTGTTCGGTTATGTTTCTATTGATTACTAGTTGCAGAAAATCAGTGAGTCACTCTTTTTGCACAAAGTTTATTATCAATAGAATACCTTAGAGTGAGTAAACTTTTTTACTAGGTGGTTGGGAAGGGGTAAGATTAAAAATTAGTTTGACCCCAAAAACAATAGGCGAAAAAATTTTCAAGTAAAAAAAATCAGGTGAGTCATTTTTATTGAACAACACTGTATATTATTTAAGATATAAAGAAATAACTATGTGAGATAACAATATATATATTTTTATATATCGAGAACAGTGTTGGAGAGATTATATGACAAAATGAAAAAAGTTTACTTGTGAAGCATTTCATCCCTCAGGACTTCATTGTACTAAATTTGCTATTTTGGTAGGACTACACATGTACACAACAGATGGATGCTGGGAATTTTAGAATTTTTTTTTTTTGCAGGTCTTTTTGTTAAACTTTGCCAAAGATTTTTCTTCTATGAATGATTGAAATGTAATAGAATTTAAAGAAGAAACCCTGCCAGGATCAGAGAATTTCAGGCTTCAGAACAAGAAAAAGAAGGATCAAACAGTGGCGTCCTTAGTCTGTCAAATAAACAGCCGCATTTACTTTTACATTTTATTAATTCTGATAAAACATTTTTAGGCATGTGGTTTCCAATTAGGCTATGTGGGTTTATGTTACAAATGGAGTCCACCCCACTACTTTGAGAAAGACCAAGGGGAAAGCAACACCTGAGAGATGAGCTTATTATCAAAGAGAGATAAGCAAATCTCTAATCAATGACAAGATTAACAAACTCATTAAAACTTAATCCATATAAAAATCGTCCCATATAATTTCTCTAACTCTCTCATGATAAAAAATGTGCTAAGAATAAAATGTTTATTACATTAGTTACCATATGATTTAAAAAAAGAAATAAAAAGTTAAGCAATGAGATACATAGGTTAGGAGGGAATGGGAGACCATAAAAGAATATTGTCATAACTAAAAATGACAATGTTGAGAAGACTTCAAGCAAAAACATTTTGTCTTATATTTGATGTAAGTTAAGCAATATCATATGTGGCAAGAACAGAAAGGTAACCACTTGAAAATAATGGCTACAATAAAAAAATATTTTTAAAATCATGAAAAACACACTGCATCCCCAAATATATACCTTTTGCTATTATCAAGATCTCATGCAGATGAACATTAATCATGGCCTGGGGTAGGTATATAAATATATTTTTTCTGGCAAAACTTTCTGTAAACATTGGTAGATTCTTTCAGTTACTTTTTGATTGTGTGTGTGACATATTTTATATTTGTATTAATCATATATATATTTAATCATTTCATCCGAGCCAAGGCAATAAATTTTTTATATTTATAGAGAAAAAGGTACCATGTTTACAGTGTTAGAGATAGGTATGAAAACCGGATTGTGACTGTGTTTTACACACTTCAATGCAATATGGGTCTGAAGGTTGATTTGAAGTGTGAAACTGACAATCACTGTGCAGTGCTGATTCCTATGTCTACAGTGTGTGTGTGTGTGTGTGTGTATATATATATATATATATATATATAGTCATCCACAGACAGATTGTTTCTCTGTATCGCAGCTCTTCAGTGTGGCTAGATGTCCGATTGCATCAAGCCAGGATCGAAACCCAATCGATTTGGTATCAGTCAGAGATTCTACCCCTAGGCTATCATCGCACTGCAGAGAGAAAGGAAAATTGTAATGTTTTCTATGCAAAATACGTCAGTGGCCCAGAGAGCTCAATTCAATTCAGTTGAAGAGCAATGCGTTAATAGTGGTGTGTGCCACTGTTCTTTTTTTTAAATTACCCTTTTCTCAACAGCGCTCAACCGTATTTTCTGGGAGCATATATATATATATATACATACATACATACATACATACATACATACATACATATACACACACACACATACATACAGTTATAAAACCATGTAAATTATATCCAGACTGTATTTTTGGAAACTCTTTTTGACATAGCATCACCTGTGGGAAATATTTCTTTTTATTTCTTTCAGAACAAAAAAAAGGTATCAATTAAAAGGTAAACAAAAACTAATGTTAGGTATGAGATGGTGAAGCAAAATATGTTTAATAAAAAAACGTTTCTCCATATTACTTCAAGTCAAATTTGTATCAAAGCCATATGATCAGAAAGATTTTTAAACATAAGTCTAATTTACAAAACTAAGTCAACAACCTAGTTGCATTCACAAGAAATTATTTCACCAAGTTTTGTACAAAAATAACCTGATTAGAGTTTATAAAAAATAATTAAAACCAGTCATTTCTGCAATATGATACCAGTCAAGTATAAACTAAATTTGCAGCAATTATTTTTTCCCCAAGTTCACATTCGAGTCAGCCGATCTCTGTGATCTTGCTGTGTTTGCGGTTTCAGGCACAGTTAAGCAGCTTAAGTGAGAGTAATCACAAAGAAATAAATCATTAAGTAAACTACAAAAAGACGACATGTTTAGCATCATAGCCTGATAAGAAGGATTTGCCTATATTATACAGTCTTTTGTTATTTAATCAAAACAGTAGCAAGCCATACAAGAATAGAGGACACGTTTTATAACTTAGCCAATCACATGTGACATTACCATTAAAGTAAATTCACTCTGTTCTAGTTTTTATACAGCCATCGTACTGCTTTATAGTTAAAACATATTTGGCATAGTTTTCTTAATGGATTAACAAATTAAAACTATGCGCATAATTGAAAAACTTCCAAATGCTCAGATGAGCTCTATTCTTTAGTACCATCAGTTCAGACCTTTACAGCAAAGACCTGCCTTGCTATATCCACAGGATTGAATTACCCTCACTCCCTACATGTTCCACTGGTAAAATGGATGTTCCACTCACTCAGACAGTGTTTCTCTAAAAACCACTGCTCCGTGGAACACTCTCGCATTAAAAACAAAAAAAAAAAAAACTATTCTTAAGCGACGCGTTTCTTCCTTTGAGAGACTTTATCAAGGCAATGTAGGATTTATTTTGCTACACATGTTTATATACAAAGGCAAGGATGTCATTGGTTTATCAAGGTTTGTGAATCTGAGAACATTCATGAATATTCACCAGGTGGCTGAAAGGTCATTCAAAACATATGGAGGACGCAAAGTGTCATAATTCAAAGTCTGGCAAAAAGTAAAGAGAAAGTAATTTATTCAGAAGGAAAGTTTTTGAGAGTGCCACCATTGAATCTTATCAAAATATAAATCTATGCCCTGTTTTTGTTTGTCTCCCCAGTCTCCCCTTTCCCAAGCCAGCATACACAACCACAAATATGTTGAAAAATCAAAAGAAAATGCTTAAATCCATCACCTCATGCCTTTGAAAATGTACAGCACAAACGTCTATCTCATACCATAACAAGTTAATCACAATCCAAACAATATTCATTTAAAAAAGAAGAAAAAATCTTGAATATTACTCACTCGCTTTACTCCGTTGTTTCCAAAATATAATGAATAAGAATAATAAAGGATAAAAAAACAAAGCACTAACAAATTTCTTCT
This sequence comes from Acanthosepion esculentum, assembly GCA_964036315.1. NCBI lineage: Eukaryota > Metazoa > Mollusca > Cephalopoda > Sepiida > Sepiidae > Acanthosepion > Acanthosepion esculentum. The sequence continues at coordinate 99,133,530 of OZ038495.1, read as the reverse complement.
ACAATTTGGTTTCAAAAAAACAAAGTAAAATACAGTTGACTTACATCAGACTCTGCCTTGACCTTTTTAAATAAGCCACGAATTTCCTGTTCAAGATTTGGGTTTTTTAAAGCAAATGATCTTGTTGAGATACAGAATAGGATATACATACATATATATATATATATATACATATATATATATATATACACACACATACATACAAACCAAAAATATAATCAAAGTTTATAACTTCACCTAAAACTGATTCATTAATATCTTATCCCCAATAATGCTTTGTCAGTGAAATAAACACGTGACTTTTATCAATAAGGACATAAATACACTTGCTATTATTTCATATTAAATGTTACAGCTTAAGTAAATACACGTGTTTATTATCAAGCCGATGACTTGTGTAATCTTTTATTACTAATAATTATCTTTCGAAAAGTCTTATTAAAGAAACCGGGAAAATGAATTCATACACGTATATTTTAGGTGAAATCGGTGCAGGAAGAGAAAAGCGGAAATATCTTGAAATACAAAGCTGACAAATATTTTCATCATCAATTCTATAATTACATATAAATGTCTGTACATGGACTGGTTTCTGCATTCTATTTTCTGAGTATATAAACATGACAAAGGATTTAAAAATGAATATATAGAAACCTTTAAAATGGATCCAGTACAAAATGAAAATAGCAGCATGTCCCCTTTAGATAAATAATTACAGAGAAGAGGAGCTGACCATCCATTAATTAGTTAGAAAACAAGAAATTCAACCATTTTAACATATTTGAATGTGTGTGAAAAACAGACATGTATCCAGTGTAATGTCAAGATTGAAAGCACACGTTTTATTATTGAATTGCAGACAGTGTGAGATCAAAATGAATTCATACGGTTTTCTAACAGCTTATCAACTGTTGCATAAGCTGTTAAAAAATTGAATCAATCCATTTTAATTAGTGATCCTTGTATCTCTAAAACATTATCTTAAAAAAAAAAAGACACTAAGAATTTTTTTTAAGTTTTAGAGATACAAAGATTACTAATTAACCCATAATAGAGGAACAAGAGGCAGATTCATACATTACCCAAATTTATATTTGATGTTGCTTAACTTTGGTGATCATACAGATTGGTTGTTTGGTTTAGTGGTATATCGACCTCTAGGGGTTATTTAATGTCAAAACCTAAATATTTTGTAAGCAATTTTTTTTATTTTCTCTTGAAAATAATAATGGTTTAGTAATACAATCTTACTAATTAACCCATAGCTGGGAGAAGAAGAGATGGATTCATACCTTTCCCAAGGGTATATGCATATAAACGAACATAATGAACCCAACAGAAATTAGAACTTGGCTCTCCAATTAACAATTCTGAACTGATATCCATTACACCACCGGCACATCCAAGCTTACAGCATCTGATATTCCCAAGCAGTCACCCATCTAGGTACTAAGCAGGCTCAGCATTGCTTAACTTCAGTGATCTTATATATTGGTTAGTTGGTTGTTGTTTTTTTGTTTATCAGCAGCTATTTGATAAATATTTTGTACACAATTTTATTAATTTATTTTTAGTCTTACTAATTAACCTATAGCTGGAGGGAGAATAGGTCTATATCGATCCAGGTAACCTACATAGAATTCCAAAATGAACACTTTATTTAATTTATTGGGGTAGACTGTTCTCGTTCCACTGCTCACATTTAGGGATATCTTGTCTAATTCTTATTTTTAGTACTGCTTGTCCTGTTTCCACTGAGTCCAATACACATTGCCCAATCCAGAGATTGAACTCACAACTACTATCTCACCAAATTCGAAAACCAACACTTTAATCCACTGTGCTATTTCCAAGAGAAATTGTGGAATGGAGTGATGAGTTTAATGTTAGATTTGATCTTCTACATGATTTAGGGCACTCCTAGCTGAGGTAGCCTATTATTTCAATCAGCCTTTCCTGAGCCAAAAGTGACGCGTCTAAAAGCTTATTCTTTATCTCCAATTCTGCATTGTCTTAGTGCTATAAATTAAGTGGCTAATTAAAAATAATGAAGACAAAAGTAAATGACCATGAAAAAGTACTAATGAATAATAATTAAAAGTATAGATTAAAACCTTCCAACATCATACATACCTTTAAATGCAGCAAAAGTAATTCTTAAAATGTTTGAAAGTTTCTCAAATATTTAAGATCATCTTTTTGTATTAAGTAAAAATAAACAACTGTTTTTCTCAAGTTATTTCCTTTGCTTATTTCAAAACACAAATATAATTTAAGACACTATTCAGCTTTTGAAGATCATATTTCATCTCTTTAGTTCGGTATTAATGAACTTCATACAATTCAAAGAAAAATATGAGTTTAAGCTGGACAGACAGAAAAAAAAAAAAAATGCCATTTTCTTTTAAAAAAATAAGTGACCTGTCAGAAATTGTCAAAAAGTTTAAAATCACATTCTAAACCTAGATTAAATAGAAACATTCTATTTCAACAAAAGAAATTCTAAGAATACATGTGAAATTTTTAAAAAAAACTGACCAATTTACAGCTAAAATACAAGCTTAAAATGACACTTATTAATTTGATTTAGGATTTAAATCTATATATCAGTGATAAGTGAAGCTAACTAGACTACAGAAGAACAAGACGTTTTATGGCATAGACAAACATCTAGAACATCTAGAAAATAATCTAGACAAACATCTAGAAAATAATCATTATTGGCTTATAGCCAATGTTGATAATACTGCTTCTAAATTTTAATTTAGCAACATTATAATGTTATCAGAATCTATGAAAAAAGAGCAAATAACAGCATCTTTCAAGCACAACTTTGTCAACTTTGCTCCAATCAAACATATTAGAAGTTGATATGTACAGTATTTAAGGGGAACAACTACAATATCAAAACTTAGGGCAGGGTGCATTTTTATAGTGAGGGCGGTGGGGGGGACAAAGGTGAGAACGAAATGTGTTCAAGACCATCTGCATTTTAGGAATCATCAGGAATGAATCCAGATCCTACCTATTTAGTATTTAGGTACAAATGGAAAGTTACTCGCTGAGGTAAGAGCTGCACTGGAGTTGAGCAACTAAGAATAAAACATCAAAGGTGATAAGAAGCCTTTGGAACAACCTAGATTCTTTAATAAGCACAACATTGGGAAATATGATTATCTAAACAAATATTTATATTTGTTTATATATATATATATATATATATATATATATATATATATATATACACATACACACAAATATGTTTTATTTATATATATATATATATATATATATATATACCTGCAATATAAACAGGCACACATACACACAAACCTATAACATGAACACACACACATATATATATATTATATATATATATATGTATGTACACACACACAAACCTATAAAACATGAACACATACATGCACACACACATTATATATATATATATGTGTGTGTGTGTGTGTGTATGTATGTTTATATTGCAGGTATATATATATATATATATATATAAAAACAAATATTTGTGTGTGTGTATATATATATATATATATATATATAAAAAAGTGAACATAGAAGTCAACACTTAGAGGCAACAGTCTGTTTCATGCTAGATGCAATCGTCAGCCTGACGATTGCATCTAGCATGAAACAGACTGTCGCCTCTAAGTGTTGACTTCTATGTTCACTTTTATATTTACACACGCTCTATCTTTGATATTGAGCACTTTATCCCATAAATATAGCACACTTTAAGACTATATTTCTTCATATATATAATATATATATATAATATATATATAAATATAATAATATATATATATATAAATATATATACACACACACACACCTACAATATAAACAGACACACATATGCACAAACCTATGAACACATACACACACAAACCTATAATATGAAAACACACAAATATATATATATATAGGCTTAAAAGCCACCCTATCAGGCAGCAGTTAAGCAAGCTCCTGCAGAGCGTTCTTGATTGGGTGTTCATCACAATAGGTAGGGAGGACTAGATGTGATAAGCAACAATAAACTACAAATGAACCCAAAATTGATTGCTGCATTTAAATAATGCATTAATTTTTAAGCTTACCTTTTAAATGTTCAATGATAATTCTTCTGCCAGCACTTAATTTAAAGACAATTTGATCTACGTAGGTCCCTATTTTCTGTAAAAACAACTATTTTACATACATATATAAACCTATAAAATATATATTAGCGCGCCAATGAAAAAGATAGCATAATACTTTGTCTTTCTTGACCTAATACAAAAAACAAAAAACATTTTAAAGAGAGATTAAATAAAGCAAAAAATAAAAAGCAATTATCAACCTGGCCCCACTACACAGTAATGGGATACTCAGTTGTGACTGAGACACATGCATGTTCACTTCCAGTGGTTTCGAGTTATGACTCATGTTACCATAACAACGGAATAAATCATCATTATTTAGGTTGTTTGACTGACAAATATATAAACTCTCAATGATTTCTTATAATTTATCTTTCCCTTGTTATCTATAAAATTTCTGTCTCATTTTATATACAGTCAGAGAGAGAAAGAGAAGTCTGAGGAATAGGATTCTAGAATTTTACATTTGTGGGCCTCTGTAAATTTTCTTTGAAGAATTGTTTCTATTCATTATCCTCACAAGCACGAGCCCAATACCTGAGATTTTTCAGAAACAAAATGTTAGAGTCTTTGAATTATGGGGGGGGAAAAAAAACAACGTTTTCCTCAACAGAGAAATATATCTTACAAAGAAGAAAACCCTGACATAGAAAAAAAACTAAAAAAAAACAAAAAAAAACGCAAATACACTCTTTATTTAGCTTTGTTTTTGTAAGGAAACGTTGTCTTCAAAAACTCAAAATAAAAAAATAAAAAACGATTCTGACTTGCAAACTCTTTCCTAAAAAGAACGAAGGCTAACTTTTGGCAATATTTCTGAAAAGGAACAAAATGCTTCTTGCAATGGATGAGTGAACACGGCTTTGGAAATTAAGTGAAATCAAAAATAACTTGAGGGTAAATGGATGACTAGCAGCAAGTAAGCAACCCCTTCCACCCCCACCAAAGAAGGCTGAGGAGGGAAAGTCGTCAGGTGGGAAAATGAATGAGAAAAAAAAAAATTAAAAAATTGAAGAAAAGAATTCTAATATTGAATACAAATGTGGTAGGAGGAAGACCCAGATATTTCTGACTTCTACTCTTGAATAAATACAATCCAAGTAGTTATATTGAAATTCACTTAAAATCTGAGAGGAGTGAGGTAGAAACCAAAAGATTGAGTGTTTGATTAAACAATTTTGAAATAAAATAAAAAGCTGACGCATAAAACAAGGCAAGTGGGTAGAAAGGAACACACCATTAAAAAGAAGCAATGACAAATTTCAACATTTATATCCGGAGCTTAAGGTGTGTATTGCGCCAAGGTGGAAAACTGAATTACAAGAAGTAGCAAGTTCTACGGTATCACAGACATTTATTAAAAGCATTTTCGTTGATTTTATTACAAGAAATAGACAGTGTAGATACAACTCTACCTCTTGACTGAGTCTGCTTTCTATAATGCCTGTTGTAGGTATTTAGCTATTATTTCAAAATAACAAGATGTGCATTACCAATAGTCACACAAGGCCATGCTTCTTTTGATATTAATATACTGGCTTGTTGTAGCTTTTGAATGTTTATGTTAAAGTTGATCATGATTCTGGCAAATTTCTTATGAAATCAATAATGTTTTTTCTTTGTATGCTAACCACTGAAGAGTCGGCACATGTGAGATAGAGAGTTACATCAATAAATACGCATCCTAGTCATCAAGTTCCTTGACAACGCAATTAATTCAATGGTGAATGCAAATTTCAGGCTGAATATTATATAATGAAAAATGCAGATCAAAATATGCCCAAGAACTGTATCAGTCTATGGACATATTGATCCACTTCTTTGTGTGTGTGTGTGTATGCACTTCGTAAAAACAATATGCGAGATTTAGCTGCCTCATTCTGTCGAATGAAGATAGCTCAGGGGTAGAAACTCTGACTGACACCAAATCGGTTGGGCTTCAATCCTGGCTTGAGACATTCAGATGCCTAGTCGCACTGAAGAGCTGTGAAACAGTACTGTCTGCGAATTATATATATATATATATATATATATATATATATATATATATATATATATATAATTTCACACACACAGACTCTCACATCAGAAGAGACTGGAAGGTTCTTAGCCTCACTTCCCAAAATCTCAACAAAATTACAAACATCAGTTTTCTTTTCTTTGCATGGTGAAAAAACTTTTTTTATCAGGCTAAGAACTTATATATATATATATATATATATACACACACACACACACTTTATTATAAACATGTAAAAAACGCTACACAAATGTATGTTACGAACATTGGAATTCATTCTCATTGTGTGTGTGTGTGTGTGTGTATATATATATATATATATATATTATATATGAAATGAACAACTTTAAATAAAATATTTTTACAAGAGACATTTTAAAGTGCATGTAAAATATTTAATAGGAGTATAAAAATCTATTAATCATATATTTGATACATTCATTTTTATACAGTCAAGCTCTGCCAAACAGTTGTACACAAACACAGTTTCATTTCACAAAAATTCAAATTGTTAGTACAACCAATAGAAAGCCTGACATGTGACCAAAAGAAAAAACAACAAAAGTTCCTAGCAATGAATAAAGTAAAAAACAAGAAGAAAAAAAACAATACAAAAAGAGAGACCAAAAGGCCGACACCTCCTTAAACAGTAACCAACAGTGCTCTGTGCTTAGGTTGCCAAGACAGAGCAAATACGCTTCCCATGGTCACACCTCAAAAAGAGATGAAGTTCAGATTACTACTTCAGTTTCCTACGATCATCAGGTGTGTATTATTTACATGATACACAACACACATATTTCAATTTGAAATGTAGTGTTCAAAAAAAAAAAAAAAAATTAAATTCCAGAATGTAAGCAACAAAATTTTATCTAGCAAGGTGAAAAACATTCAGTTCTTGATACTGAAGGAGATAGCAAATGTACAAAAAGATGAACTTTGGACAGATTAGTCATAATCTTGACCCAAGCATGCAACAACTTATTTAAAATTGGAAGAGTGAAAAAATAAAGAAAACATTTTTAAATAAACCAACTTTGTCAGTTGAATTAAAAAAAACTTGTTTATATAACAAACTTTAAGTGCACACCCCAAAATTATCTCGTTACTAACAGTTTTATGCGGAGAGATACAAACATCAAGTGATAGTGAGGCATGGTAAAAGACTTACAACTCAATTTTTCTTCTTTGATCAATTCAAACCTTGAGCTCTGGATATAAAAGTCAGAAATGGAGATACTTCATATCTTACAACTCACTTATTTTGCTTTTTCTTACTTCCTCTCTTCACTAAGAATTGATGAATCAAACTACTGATTTCACATTTTACACTCCAGTTCTCTAACCATCAAGCTTTGTTTTTCCACTTTAAGTTCCATACATAACCCACTGGTAATATTTTTAAAATTTCATTTTGTTTGATACATTTTCTGAGCAACAGAAGCTTCATACCTGTGTATGTTTTTATACAGCATCATCATAATACAGGATCAATATAATTCAAGTCTTAACGTAACCTGAAAGACAATGTAAATCTGGACTTAAAATATAAATTTTTTTATTAAACAAAAATGCCTTTCAAAAGCTAAACAAAGTATAAATAAACAGGAAAATTTCATTAGAAATAAAGAATACTAAACTGCTATTTAATATTAATCCTCCTATATAGCAGTGAATGCTGGACAATTTCCTCACAGATAAAATGGAGACATGATGCAACAGAGATAGGCTACTACATAAGGATATTGAGAATACCATGGAAGAAACATGAGAGTAGTGAGGAAGTTTTATGGAAACAAAAAAGACACTTAGAAAAAGATTGTTGAAATTTCAGGCACACATAATGAGGAAAAGTGCTAAGAGAATCTGACACTCACAGGATACAGTGAAGGCAAGAGGGGCAGAATGAAATGGTGAATAAAGTACTGAACGAGTTTGTATAAAAAGATGGCAGAACAGGGATTGGGAGAGATCTTCTATCTGCTGCTATGTACCATCAGGACATGGGTGAATATGGCTCTCCACAATTTCCTGTCCTTTCTAACTCTTATATATAATTTTTAATATACTGTAAATATTTCTTGGATGAGATTAACAAATGTTTTCCTTTCTGTTAGAATTGACAAAGACAAATCAACAAACAGTTTTCATTTACAAATATAACATTTGTTGGCCTGGGTAGAATTTTGGTTTAAGATGACAAATCTAGAAGGTTGAGGATGAGGTGGTTGGGTTACTCACTAACAAATGAATTATTGTTTGCATGATTTTTGCAGATGATGTAACCTCATATTACACATTCACTTCCATCATTCATCATTTTAATCATGCTATTAAAATACACTACGATACCCAATTATTAATGTACACTTAAATTATGCTAACATTTCAAGAACGAAAAATACACATGGATACCCCGAGGGATACACGTGACGCCCACACAACAAAATATATACATATACATGGTCATCAAAAAAACATCAAGACACCCAATGAAAAGAGAAAAGAAAACAGAATTTATGAACTGATAAGCTCAGCATTTTTTCCACTTCTAAAATTTTTGAATAAAACATTTCTGACGAAGCTAAATAGTGAAATGTTAAATTTATAATCATTTTCTTACTACTCTTTATTTAATCACATCCACATCATTAAATTAGGAGTAATAACATTCAATACTTATCAAAGCTCAAGTTTTGTAATATTTCACTTGCACACACAAACATATATGTATAAAGGAAAAAAGACAACAGAAAAACTGTAGTTTTAGCTGATGCATTTTGTGCAATATGGACTTTTTCAAGGCAAAAAAATGAAATGAATTAATTGAAACAAAGTAACTATAAACAGCAAACAAAATGTCACTAGCAACTTGAAGAATTTAGAAATGCTATTGTATATTCATATGGTCAAATGAAAAATTACATCAATTTATGTTTGAAGAGAATATTTTCATATGTAGAAATATTGTTTGCATTGTTGTGTTGACAGATTCCACCATTTTCTTTTGATTTCTTTATATATTTGTTGTGTACGTTGGCTTGGGAGACGAGTGATTCTGTTAGGAAAGGTGATATTGGGAAAAAACCTGGGCATAGATTAATATTTTCCTATTGTCTTTTTTCCTTTATATATATTGTCTTTTTCTACAGGTTAATTCTGAGAAATATATATGTAATAAAAAATATAAAATTTAGGAGATCAGCCAATCACACTACCTTGGTTTCAACCTTCCGGTATCTTCAGACAATTTGGGCCAAAAAATTTCCTAACACTTTATTACTTATAAATAAATAAATGCACAACATGAATCATAATAGAAGGAGAGGAGAAAAACAAGAGTAATGAAATTGTATTGGATGCGGATTAAAAAAAAGTACATAATTTCATCCTGGTTTGAACAAAGGGACTTTTTAATATGTATGCATCATGTCATTATTTTCAATCTTTCATTCAGTAGATTGGGGGGGGGGGGGTTGGAAACATTATTATTGTTAATTTTTCCTCCTGCCACAGTTTGTAGATATCACTATGACTGCTGTAACTTTTACTGTTGACTTTTAAAAAAAAAAGAAAAAAAAAAAAATATATATTTTCCAGTTTATAATTGGATCTTTGATATTTTTTTCTTATACTTCCCACACATGGCTGGCTAGTCTGATAGAATTCCTAAGGCTTTCTAACTTGAATGAATACTTGGGATTATACCATCTTTTCTTGAAGCTGTCTTCAGTGCACCCATGTATATTTTGCTCTGGCTATCTTTTACTTTGGCTTTGTAAATTACTTCTTCTGTTTTCCAAACTCCGTCTAGTGGACATTTATATTTATTTATTTATAAATAATAAAGTGTTAAGAAATCTTTTAGCGCAAATTGTCTGAACACACTGAAAGGCTGAAACCAAGGTAGTGTGATTTGCTGATCTAATTTTTTGAATTTAAAAGCTCGGCATGCCAAATTTTTATTCTATCCCATATTCTTTATATGTGTATTGAGCACTTTCAATACGCGCACGTGTGCGTGCGTGCGTGTGTGTGTGTGTGCGTGCATGTGTGTGTCTGTCTGTCTGTCTGGCCAAGTGGTTAGAACATTTGCTTTCTGACCATGAGACCCAGGTTGGAATCTCACCAGGGTCGATTTGTCTGGAAGGTGACTTCTTGATGTTATTGGTCTGGGAGAGGTGATCCCAGCATGTGGCACCTTTGGAAAGTGCCTGAAAACCATATCATAGGTTGACCCAAGCCTTGTGAGTGAAACTGGGTAGAGGAAACTCTTGGCGGCCATCAATGACTGTGTTAGCACTAAGTAACAAGTCATCATGACTGAGGGTTTGAGCATGCTGGCCTTGTTCAGACTTTTGATCATGTTAGGTAACATGCTCTCTCCCAAAAATTAAGTTGCAGTATAAGCCATTGGTGTGCTCTGTGATTGTTGAACAATACAAATGCACCTGAGTGAGTGTCTGCAATAGGGATTAGCTAGCTACCCAAGTAGATAGCCATCCTTGAGTACAGGTGGCCAGCCATGTTATATATGTGTGTGTATGTGTATTAGATACAAAATAGCCATCTACTTTTTCAAGCATACCCATGTGCTAAGACACCTATCCAATCTTTGTTGCAGATGCCTGCTCAGGCACATTTGTGCTTGTTTAACACTCAGAGAGCCCATCTGTGTCTTATACTGCAATTGAATTGCGTAGTTGCAACCATAAGTTCTATGCCAAAAGTTTCTTCTCTCGCTCATCTCACTTGTGGAACTCTCTTCTGGCTTCATTTTAACGAGCCAACTTTGACCTTCGAAAATTTAAATGCAATGTCAATCGTTATCTACTATCTTCTTGGTTCTTCTTTTATTGTTCACACTCTTTAATAATATTTCTCTTTTTCTTATTTTTTCACTCAGTAACCCCTTGTGTCTTAGTGGCTTTATTGCCTTGCATGTGAAAATATTTTAAAAAATTATGTTGAGCAGCCAGTTACATCTTCAGTGAGAGAATGCAACATCTGGCAGGATCAACAGTTCGAACATATATAATTTTTAATCATTTCAACCAAACAAGGCAATAAATGGGTTAATAATTGTGTAAGAATCTGAGAAACAAATAAAAGTGTAAATTTTCTTTTTAGTGCACTAGAAGGGTACAGTCTGATTCAGTTGTACTTGCACTGATATCTTTGTGAGACTTTTGCTCAAAGGCAAAGAATCTGTCCAACCAAATTATGCGATTTATAACAGGTAAAGGGAATTTGTACAAATGCAAACGATCAAAGGTTGTACAGGTATAAGAGAAATTGATGGATATTGTTTACTTGCTGTCCGAACAGATCTCAAGTAAATTAATGCAAGAATGAGATTACAATGTATATATTTAGAGCGTAAATGTCATCATGAGACAGACAAATATTTTTCTGAGCAAAAATAAAAGCTTAAGAGAAACTGACAAAACAAAAAAAAACAAAAAAAAAAAACTAAAATTAGCAACTTCTGGCACAACATAAGGTAGGTACCTCCACTTTCTTGCTAAAAAAAGAGCATACCATGATGAAAAAATGCCCCAAACTTGATGAAAACAAAGTTTCATCATCAAAATGTTTAAGTTATTATTAAGAGGAAAGACCAAAGTATTTGTTGTTTTATTAAAATTTTGTTTTGCACAGGCTAAAGATTACTATGTGATGTTTAGCATCTTTTCTGCAACAAAAAAAAAGACATTGTTTTGAAAATTCTTGCAAAAAATCAAATAATTGTCAGATTTTAATTTAATTTTTAAAACTTATTCGCAAATGAATGAAATTATTCTTGAAGTTCTTTTTTTAATTTTGGTAAAAATAATTTTTTTAAACATCTTTTAGAAACCCATCAAAAAATTTTATTTTATGAGTTTTCAAGAATTTACAATAGCCTACGTCTTCATATTTATATTAGTCAAATGTGGGACTCCTTGGAGAATTTAAATCATCAATTTGTTTTTGCCAAATAGAAACACCATTTACCAAGAATCTGCTCCAAATCATGAAATAAAAATGCAATAAAACTATGACATTATTTAATTAGAAAAGCTTTTAATTGCTTTTATAAAGAAAATATATTAAGGACACTATTGTTTGAAAAAAAAAAATTTATCAAATAAAGTAATTCACAAATTTCAAAATAATAGTTTCAAGATTTACATTAAAAAGGGAATTTTGTTCAGGCTGTCTTATAACAGATATAGACATTTTCATAAGTCATCAATCTCAAAGGCCTTAAGGACAATATATAAATATTTAATATAATTTCACTT
>OZ038495.1:99083566-99116066 GCA_964036315.1 Acanthosepion esculentum | reverse complement strand
ATAAATCCTACACGTGCGTGCAATACTCGGGATTCAATTTAAAAACCATCTCCTTCACCTCGGCCGATAGGTAAAAAGGCGGTTTTCATCAGGATTTCCAGCGATGGAAAAAAAAAAAAAAAAAACCCTCAGCTCGTTTAATTCTTACATTATCCATTCACGTGGGCGATCATGGCTCTTCACAACTTCCTACCCTTTGTAACGATTCTTCGTTTATTAGTCATTTGTTTCACTTTTTTATTTTAACTATCTTCCATTCTCTGTTCTGTCATCCGTTTATACACATTTTTAACCTCATTAGGTAGATTACTTGCTGTTTCCACCTGCCCCTTCCAGGAAATGTCTCTCCACAACATCCTATCCTTTGTAGCTCTTCTTAACAATGTTTGCCTTTTATCCTTACCAGCCCATGTTCTGTCATCATTTACACAAGCCTTAGGTAGGTTACCGATTCCATTTTCCCCCTTCAGGACATGCCTCTCCACAACATCCTATCCTTTTTTTTTTTTTTTTAGCTCTCACAATGTTTGTCTTTTTACTATCCTTACAAGTCCATGCTCTGCCATCCATTTATTTACACAAGCTCTTTGTGCTGTTTCTTCTCTGACCCTCTTCTTGCCTTACCCTTTCACCGGTCCCCTTTATTTATACCCAGTCTTTTCTCTATTCTTCACTCTTTGTAACCTACTGGATACTAGTGGCATGACCGTTATGCTTGGGGTGAAATGATTTAAAAAAAAAAAAAAATGACTGTCAAATTTTCCAAGCCCTCTTTTCTCATTATGTACTCAAAAAATTTCAACTCTCTCTTTCTAATGCTAAGCATAAGTGTACTTTTTGTTTACATTTTCTCTAAAACTTTGTTACTCACATGATCCATCCATGGCATTCTCAGCATCCTTCTGTAGAACTACGTCGCTACTGCCTCAATTCTCCTCTTTATGTGTGAGAGAATGGTTCAGTCCCCCCCACCATCATTTCACTCCAAGCAAGGCTTTCACCTGAGGAGTTTTATTATCATCTTTTAAACTCCAAAAATATTTAGAAAGTGAGGTATTATTTCTATAAGCACTTGTAGAAATAATACATCACTTCCTGAAAATTTTGAAATTATCAGATTTGAAATGTTTCTATTTATTAAATACTGTGTATTACTTTTTCTGCAAATTCAATCCATTATAAATTTACACCTGTAATGGATTGTGGCTCGGATTGAGGGATCTGAGAGCAGAGTTTAAATTCTAGTGGATTTCATTACATTCACTTACATTGAAATAGTCTTGTAAAAGCATACGAGTCCATCTCTTTTCTATATACTTATGGGGAGTGAATGAATGGTAGAATTGAAAATACCTATGTGACACATTTTCTCCTTCAAAATGAAGAAATAGGAAACACATCAAATAGGATTTTTTGTTACTTTTTTTACTCATTTACCCACCATTAGTCTGATTAAGTTATAGGAAATAAACCCTATTTCCCAAACTATTAGATACAGTCAGTTATGTACCGTACACGCTTAGGTGATCATGTATCTTTCCAGATTTTTTCCTGCAGTAGGTTGCCATTTCAGTAGAACGGTTGCCATCCAAGGCTATAGAACCTAGTCTGTCCTGCTATTTACCCACAGAAGAAGTGGGAGAAGGAGAGGATTTATACCTTTCGCAAGGGTATTAGCATGTAAGTGAATGTAATGGATTCAACTGGAATTTGAACTCAGCACTCCAATTCCAAATCCGAGCCACTATCCACCGTACATACCATATTAAAACATGCCCAAACTTTATTTTCTACCCAATAACAGACAATATTTATGAACATGTCAAAAAGATTCCAAAACACAAGTGTCTATTAGTTAGAAATTAACATCACCATGTGAAATATTTAACCAATCAGAGAAAACTAAATACTGATTTACCTTGTGCTTACTTTTGGGAAAAATCTCTTATAAAATCACACAGATTTTGACTGTTATTTAGCCCCCCCCCCAATCCCCTAGTGCATACTGAAAGAAATGTGTGACAGTGACTTCAAAGGAATCATCTCCAACAACAGTTAGTAAATCTTCACTGACAATTAAAGGCACTTTCTTTGGTCAAACTACACAAAGACTTTAACTAAAGACTATTTTACTCCATTTTTTGTCTCTTTTCAATTTGTGTACATATCTTTGTAAATACAAATGATTTATTTGACAGGCACACCCAGGTTTTTATTTTTATTTTATATTTATTATATTCTGTGCTAATAGGAATATATACTTGAAAACACGGTGTATAAAATAAGTAAAGGTTTATTGTAAAAACCAGTACAATAAGAATAAAGTTAAGTTATCCACAAGGTCGTCGCAAGTCAATCCAGTAGTGAGTGCTACTATTGGAAGGTCGGTAGATCTCGTGTAAGTCTGAGACATACTCAACAGATCCCAGCTAAACGGTATTTACCCCCCACCCCGAGGGTAGATGTGGCACAAGACCGATTTTAACGAGGGTTATCCGAGCCTGTAGGCTTGGCCAAAAAATCCCCGTAGAACCTGCATAAATGGGATCGGGTTGGTCAACCTCCCCGAACGAGACTCTGCCCTTCGGCAGAGCTTCGTCCGAGTTCTTCTCTGCTCAGAGGCAGAGAGTTCGACCTGCCAGCTGAAAAAGATTTCAGCGAGACTCCATAGTCCGTTGACTTACTGATACTTATAGGTAGTTACTACCTATAGTGTAGTCACTCATGGGGGTGACAGGTTATTCCATTACATCAATTTTATTGTTTGGAATTGAGAGATTTGGATTTTTTTAACACTTGGCTGACTGAATTGACTACATATATATCCAAAGTCTATATCAAAAACTGCCTAAAAGAACATTGATAAAAATCAATCATTTTTATTGGATCCATCTCCTCACTTCCTACAACCACCTCACTAATGATCCCAGGTACAATTGACAAAAACAGGAAGACAACAAAGAATATTCATTTATTAATATTTATTTTTATTATAAGCAAAAACTTTATTCTCTTCTAATAAAGCCCACAAGCGAACAAAAGACCGCATTCCATTTCATGGCTTCTACACTAAAAGATAATTACATTAGAGATAAAAATGACTCCATATTGAAATTAATAAATAGCAGCTTTAATTAAACAGAAATTAATCAATCAATCCTGAAAGTACTGTTTGTTTTAATTGGAGTTTTTTTTTGTTTGTTTCTGTTTTGTGTGTGCCTAGCAGAATGTTGGTCATTACATTAATAAGCATGATGGATGAAAATAAAGAGGCTATGAAAAAGAAAGAAATTCTCTGGAAACTATGAAAGATCAAATATACAATATGTATCATTTCTTATACTAAGTCTTTAGTAATTAATAAATTTAAGTGTCAGTATTCAATAATATCTGGAATTTTATTAAGATATAATGTTATTCTTATTCAATTTTTGATGACTATTTTATTGTCACTTAGTTTTAGTTGCTTTTCATCACAAATACTCAGTCTGCAGCAAAAATAAACAAATACTAATATTACATTCAATTCTTATTAGATAAAGCCCTGTCAACCACTATTCATTTTTACTGGTATTTCTTTCATCTTAATTTTATTTGCTTCATTTCTACCAGTTGTATTAATAATAGTAATTTTATCTTGAATTTGATTATTACACAAAGCATTGTCAACCATCATTTTTTATTAGATGTAGCATTGTCAATCGTAATAGTATTTCTTTCATCTTAATTTTAGTAGTATTAACAGTAGTAACATTATCTTTAATATATTATCATTAGAAGATGAAGTATTCACAACCAGTATTTTTATACTAGTATTTCTTTCATCTTAATTTTAGTTGCTTTATTTATACTAGCAGTATTAAAAGTAGTAACATTTTCTTGAATTTTATTGTCACAAGACAAAGTATCGGTAACTATTATTTTCAAATAGTACTTCTTTCATCTTAATTTTAGTTGTTTTCAACCAGAATTCTATAGACCATCATTCTATGACCTTATCTTGGGCGACCTGTATTTTTTCATAATAATTTCTACTGAGATAAAGACTTTATAAGAAGCTCTTTTGGGACATATTTTGCTTCTTCTTTTAAATTAAATCATGGTTCTCCAAAATCCCTCTGAAAGGAGACAAGAGCAGAATCCCTTCTGAAAGGAGACAAGAGCAGAATCCCTTCTGAAAGGAGACAAGAGCAGAATCCCTTCTGAAAGCAGACAAGAGCAGAATCCCTTCTGAAAGGAGCAGAATTCCTCTGAAAGGAGGCAAAAGCAAAATTTCTATGAAAGACAAGTGCAAATTTCTCAACAACTGTAGAAGAATCAGTGGAAAAAAATGAGGTGCTAAATAAAAGTTTGAAGAGTGCAAATGCCGATTCCATGTGACCTTGATTTTTACAATGGCCTTTTATGGACATACATGATTTTCTTATAATGGAGTCATACTGTATTTGTAGAATTCATTGCTCACTTGATTTTTAAGTTCAAATTGAAGACGCTGATCAAAATTTTTGCTTCTTTGGCATTAAAACAATATTTAATAATAAATTTCATCATTCAGATAGACAACCACAAAGATACATTTGTAAATATAGAATATGGGATACATTTTTTTTTCTTCTTCTTTCGTGTTATTCAATGTTTCCAGAGATCAAAAATATTTTTCTTTCAAATCAAGAAGAAAATTAAATGGAAAATAAAAGGAAAGTCTCTCAAATTAAATCTGAGGCGTCAAATAAAGGCTCCAAACATTTCCCATCACTTTTCTATGTCTGCTTTTTATATAAATGGGAAAACATCACTTTTTATTCCTTCCACAACCCTTACCAGTGAGAAAAACAACACGGGGTTTGGGAAATGAGAAAAGACAATAGGGATTGTCAATCTGAAAGTTTTTTTTGAAGTCGACTTAATCATAATAGCCGGGAATTTTGATGTGATGCTCTATTTAATGCTCCTGATATAAAATGTTTATGTTATTCAAATTTTCTGTTAAGTATTTCTCAGGTCCATTGTTTTCTTCTCTTATTCAAATCCATTGTCAATGAAAACTTTTGTAAATACAGTTATCAACATTCCTGTTTCTGATAGACAAGATTTATCAATAGAAAAAAAGTAGGCAAGATTTTATTTTCTATCAAATGTTTACTGAAGCAATATTTTTTAAAACTTGGGTGCTTGCAAAAGGGTAAATTGTATGTATATTAACGCAAAACTATCAGTAATATCTGACCACTGACAATCCCTTTCTACAGTAAATGTTTATCTATCCTACATCGAATAAGCTGATTCTGTTAGTAATGAGTCTATTAATTCCTGACCACTGAAAATCCCTTTCTTCCTCATTAGCAATGCATTTTTATAGTAAATGTTTGTCTATTGTACATAGAATAACCTTTATTCTGTTAGTAATGAGTCTATTAATTCCTAACTACTGATTATCACTATTTTTTCTTTTAATTTTAATGCACAGCAGAGATTGCACACCAAAACTGCTTCAGTAAATTAAAAAAAAAAAGATGCAATTTTCATGTTGAATCATAAAATTGGTCCGACTATCAACAGGTCCAACATCACAAAATAAAACATCCAGAAAAATCCGATAATGAGTTTTAAAGGTTCTTGAAACTTTTTTATCAGACTGTAAATATTAAAAAGCCAAGTAATTTTCTTAGCTAACAAACTAAGGTTGGAGAATAGTGGTAAAGTCCATGGGCAAAAATAAGAGAAATTAGAAAACAAAAAATATATCAAATCATACATTTATAAAAAAAGAAATGGCGAAAATAGCACAGCCGAAAATAGCATGTCACTTTTTAAATTGCAACAGTAGATAAAAATAACATTTTAATATATTGTAATTTCAAAGAGCCAACCAATCCCCAGTAATTAAATGAAAAGAATGAATAAAATAGGAAAGATATAGATGATCGAGATAGAAATAATTATATTCTACCCAATGAAAATTCAGTTCAACCCACACAGAAAAAGTTTCACTTGGTTTCAGGGTTGGATTAATCATGCGTATTACAGAGACTTTGACAAAAGGAAAAGGTTCCATTATGTAACACATGTCAGAGGATTGTGGTTAACTCACAGATGTGAATTGTTTAACCAACTGGCGTTATAATAACAATTTTATGTTATTTAAGAAAAGAAAAAAAATGGGAAAAGAAAAGGAAACAAAAGAAAAATTGAAAGAAGAAATAAAAGGGGGAAACAAAGAAATAAAGGGGGGAAACAAAGAACAAAGGGGGGAAACAAAGAACAAAGGGGGGAAACAAAGAACAAAGGGGGAAACAAAGAAAAAAGGGGGGAAACAAAGAAAAAGGGGGGGGGACAAAGAAAAAAGGGGGGAAGGGGAAAAGAAAAAGGGGGGGAAGGGGAAAAGAAAAAGGGGGAGGGGAAAAGAAAAAAGGGAAAGAAAAGGAAAAAAGGGGAGGAAAAGAAAAAGGGGAAGAAGAGAAGCGGAAAAGGGAAGAAGAGAAACGGAAAAGGGAAGAAGAGAAACGGAAAAGGGAAGAAGAGAAGCGGAAAAGGGAAGAAGAGAAGCGGAAAAGGGAAGAAGAGAAGCGGAAAAGGGAAGAAGAGAAGCGGAAAAGGGAAGAAGAGAAACGGAAAAAAATAGAAAAAAGAAAAGGGAAAAAAAAGAAAAGGTAAAAAAAAGAAAAGGTAAAAAAAAGAAAAGGAAAAAAACAAAACAATATGAAATAGTTCCAGCTACAAAAATATAACTTAGAAAAAACAATATGCCATTCATGAGATCCATATAAAAGTTGCAATGTGACGAGAGGCCATTTAAGAACATGACTCAAGTTTCAGGTTTAATGGTTTTTGTTTGGTTCAGTAACAATTTGCAGTGTTGGGTGAAACCTCGAGCGCAGCCTATTCCATGTTTCATTTTCTTTTCTCCTATACTAAATCTCTTATAACCGATCCATACACCAAGCTATTTGAAGTCTTTAGTATTTACTAATTCCACATCTTGAAATGTTGATGGATTCAGGGTACAGGTGCCATCACTGCTTTCATCCCAATTCCAGATCACAGTTCCTGTATTTAAAAAAGTTTATCTTGAGCCCAATTTCTTAGAAAGAAAAAACATCTCGATCAACTCACCCGTCGAGCCTTAGACATGTAACATGCCGAATTCCTCATCTCAGAGATTGTTTTCTGAGATTGACTATGTAATAGTTTCCCTGGAATTAGTAATTCTTTCATGGCTTCTGAAGCTAAAATACTCCCACCTGAAAGAAGAAAAAGATGTTTGAAATTTTACAAACAATTGCTTGAGGTTTTTTTTTTTTTTTGACATATTAAAAATATTTCTATAAGTATTATATCAAAGTTAGGTCCAGATACATTCTTATTTAAAAAAAATAAAGAACTTGAACAATTGTAAGAAGAAAAAAAATATATGCCAAGGAGCCATGCTACCTAGATCTCCATTTTGCTTTCAAAGGTGAAACTTTTGAAACAGTTATTATAACCTCCATTTTTGGCCGCTAATTACATTAGCCATTTTAGAATAAACATGCTGTTCCAGACAATTTAGCTCATCAATATCCATCTTGCACATTCACAAATTTACCATTCATCCATTCATGGAATACTGCTGCCATATCTGATCTGGTGCTCCCACTATATTTCTCAAGATTCTTGACAAAATTCAAAGTAGGATCCAAAATGTAATCAATCCTGACCTGGCATCTTGACCTCAGTTACTTTCTCACTGACACAACATGGCTTCCCTCTGTCTTTTCTACAGATATTTTCATGGAAATCACTCTGGAAAGCTTTCCTCCTTGGTGCATCGACTACATGAATTTAAGTGTGCTACTAGAGGTCTCACCATTTTATTGTTGATGAGCTAGATGCAACCACCTGTTCTATTTTAATAGTTTCTCTACTCCCTCTTCTCACCTGTGGAACTCCCTAAAATTTCATGCTTCCTTGCCACTTAAAGTCTTTAAAAACTTGAATGCAACATTAATCACCATCTTGTCTTCCTAAAACTTGTTCATATTGTCCTTTCCCCTCATTAGAATCTT
This sequence comes from Acanthosepion esculentum, assembly GCA_964036315.1. Taxonomy (NCBI): domain Eukaryota; kingdom Metazoa; phylum Mollusca; class Cephalopoda; order Sepiida; family Sepiidae; genus Acanthosepion; species Acanthosepion esculentum. Next base: position 99,108,021 of record OZ038495.1, on the reverse strand, counting down.
CTCATTCTATTTTGCTCCTTGTAACCCCCGAGTGGCATTATTACCTTGGCCTTGAAATGGATTAATAAAGAGTTAACCCCCCCCCCCAAACCCCACCTTTGCAGTGAAAGTTGCCTAGTTCACACATTTGTGCTGAGATTTCCCAAATGCAATAACAGATTGTTGATACCTAAAATATTCATTGAATGGATATTATAAATTGACAATGATGAGGTTTGACCACAGGGTGAATAGCACGCAAACCTTGTATTAACCTTTACCACGTTAATTTCTATCTAGAGTTGTCTCCCCTGCCACTGCATTTTTTTCAGAGTACAAAAACAATCACCTACTGTTTTAAAATTGTTATAACTTTCTTTGTCTTGTGTTTAGATTTTATTTTTTCTACACTAATAAAAGAATGAATGAGTAATATTTTAATGTAATGCAGTACATATTGCATGCATGTTTGCACATTGAAAACAAAAACAGTTGAAAAGCTAAATAAAAAACAAAAAAAAACAAATAAATATATTAAAAATACATAAACAATTCAACATAAACTATTTACATTATTTGGACTATTGTCCTCATCTTTGTCACCATATTTATTACAGCATTTCAGCCGTTGTACGCTCCATCCTTCTTCAGGTGGTTGGAATGTCGAACTGAAACCCTTTATTTCGCTCACTAAGGTAGACTGTTCTAGTTCCACCTGCCATGTTTAATGGATGTCAGTTATCAGTTATCTCCTGTTAATCCCCTCTCCAAAGTTCTTCACTGCCTGAACCAGGTATTGAACTCACACTCTTTGGGTCCTGTCACGGGATCTAACAACCAACTAACTTGAGGACACATGGCACAAAGGATAAAGGCTTTTAATACTCATTGTGGAGTTCTGGGGATGCAATAAGAAGCAAAATCACTGAGGTGCCTTTCATTTTGTCAAAATAGTGACATGCTTCCTCATGTTTACATACGAGAAGACACTAGCATTTGTTTGCTCTTTCTTTCATCTGACTTTCATATTTATTTTTCTCAACAAATAAAGTTATTATTTCATCATTTATAAATAGACAAAATAGTTCACCTTCAGAGAGGTTATCAGGTATATCGATGGTCACCAGTAGCTTCCATAAAATTAGTCAGGCATGGATGATAGTAGCCACTAGTGCTAATCATCGCTTTTCTCCATGTCACTAGCATGGTTATCATCTTTGACCACTTCACTGTCAGTATTCACTTGACTAAAGCCTAATCATCAGAGTCCTAATCAAAGAAAAACTCCTAAATAAAGGCTTCGTTGGATGTTCATGCAGCCATTTTTCTTTACAAAAAAAATCACAAAAAATTAACATGGATTTAATCGATCTTACACCTTGTGTAGAGTCTAGAAGAATTCAAAATGGCATTGGAAAACAGAAGTTTAACCTTGTTCTAAAGCATTAGTAGGTGATTTCCAGCTTAAAATACCGTTAATAACAATTGGTAAGTGTTTATTTATAGAAACCGTCTCAAGACAACAGAATGTGCCTAGAGCAGCAAAGGGAGAGAATTCTATGGTGACAATTAATGGGCAATATGCAGACATCTCAGCTGCAGAAACACCCTCATGGTTATTTTTGTTGATAGGTTCAACAACAGGAATAGCTAGAAATCATCACCAGATATGATCTCAGTAAACTGAAAATCAGGGTCCTAATCAAACCAAACAAAACTAAGTCTGAACCAACTAATCTTCTCTTCTCCTTTTATGTGCAGTGTTCTTTTAAGATGTGGTTGATCACGGTTCTCCACAACTTTCTATTCTTTTTTCGCTCTTAGTAACATTTGTATTTTACCATTCATCTGATCTAGTTTTCTGCCATCCATTAACACAAGCTCATTAAATAGGTTATTTGTTTTTCCCTCTTGTCTTCAATGTCTAGTAAGTGTTAAATTTTCTAACCCTTCTTTCCTCATATGTCCTAAGTATAAATGTCCTTTTTGTTTCCATTTTCCTTAAAACTTCCTAGTTACTTACATATTCCATCCATGGTATTCTCTGCATTCTTCTGCGGAACTATATCTCTGTTGCTTTACATCTCCTCTTCATTTGTGAGGAAATTCTTAAGCATTTACTGCCACATAGGACGATTGATATTACATAGCAGTTCAGCACAATTGACTTGGTTTCTAATGAAATTTTCCTGTTTCTTAATATTTGGTTTAGCTTTTAGGCGGCATCTTTTGCTCTTCCAATTCATCCTTGGAGCCCATTGTTATATGGTTGCATACTTGCAATGTACAGACAGAATCGATTTTTAATGCAATATGAAGTTCAACAATAATTGAAAGAAGGAAGCTAATAGAGAGACGTAGAAAAACAAAGATGAAAAACAGAAAGCTAAATCAGAAATACGAACATCTAGTACAAAGTACAGTTGAGAGTTATTTTCTTTTTAAACTGGATGTTTCCATTTTTTTTCAAAGACAAAAATAAATTATGATTCGCTGAGAAGAGATTTACTTTCTACTGTTGCACTATTTTCTTTTACAAGTCATACACTCAGTTCAACCATAACAAACAATGCCAAGTGTATTAGAGCATGAAATATTCAAACGGTTTCAACTTTTTTTTCATAAATCTTTTGAGAATGTAGATCTCTTCCATATTTCTCAATGATTTCGTATTGTAGATTATGTCAGGACCTGAGGTAGCATTCCAGAATAAAAACTGGAATACTTCACCTCTAGTCATGTGTCAAGATAAATATTTAAATTCTTCAACTTGAAGCTCAGAAATTAATCCTTAAAGAAAACTATTTAATTTTTCAAAAGAAGATAGACTTAATGCAATAGAGTTGTGGTTCTACAGAAGGATGCTGAGGATACTCTGGATGGAACATGTGAGCAATGAGGAAGTTTTAAGGAAAATGGAAACCAAAAGCTAAAAAATTTATTAACAGGAAATTTTTGTTAGAATCAAAGAAAATATTGCTATACTGCTATATAATATCAATCCTCCTATATGGCAGTGAATGCAGGACAATTTCCTCACAGATGAAGAGGAAACTTTAGACAACAGAGATGTGTTTCTATAGAAGGATGCTGAGAATGCAAAGAAAAGAGTGCTGAACTGCTATGTAATATCAATCCTCCAGGGAGGAGTGTGAACTGGACAATAGGTAAACCTATCTACTCCTATTGAGGAGAAAAAATTTTTTTACAAATAAATAATTTTTAAATAAAATTTCAGGGTTCAAGCAGAGTCATTAGAAGTACAGAGTCAAAGTAGACTTTAGAAGGAACCAGAAACAAGAGATAAACCTCTACTCCTGTTCAAAAGACCAGGGAGGAGTGTGAACCAGAGTACAGGTAAAAATATCTACTTCTTTGTTGTTTATTTAGCAAATAACTTGGCAGAGTCTGGTGGGTGGGGGTAGATGACACTTGGGACAACTTCTGTCACAATGCACTAATGGATCAGCTCTACCCTCTGACCAGGGAAGAGACTCTTCTATCATCCTTCTGTTCATCTCTATTATAATGCATGGATCACAGATTGAAACTACTTTCTCTCTGCCGATTCTAACTGTAATCTGCCAATATAAGCCTGCGACTGGAACTTCCTAACTTCTGGTCAAGTGACAAATACTTTAATTTCTGGTGGAGTGATTTTGAGGTTTGTAAAATATCTGTTAAGACAGCGGAAAAGATGGTGACATGACAAGACAGACAGATTGCTGAATGTGTTCAAAATGCCCAAATTTGTGAGAGAATGAGTGATGATGATCATCATCATCATCATTAGTAGTTCCATGACCAGGTATGGTTGTAGGATGTGGTTACACAGCTTAGCACCTAACCAGTTCCCTCCACGTGTGTGTTTAAAGCCAGAAAGCTATATATGCATGTATAACATATCTGAAGCAAAAAAACATGGCAAAGTCTGACCCTCTCCAGCCAATTTCCTATGACTCACCTTGATCATGGACACGTGGCCATTGATCCCATCAGAGGGAACTTCTATCCTACCTGCTGACTTCAGTCTAGGAAACCCTCCACCCAGTTATACCGTGTCGTCACTACACTGGCTGTATATGTAGCTATGGAAACCAGTCTAGCCCATTGCACCAGTTGGCTGTTGACTTCACAAGAAGGTTCATCTGCCCTTCGACAGGACTTATCTCTCATCCTTCTGAGTGTCTAGTCATCCTCCTGGCCAGAAACCCTGGGGGGGAAACTAATTTTGTTGCCAATGACCCAACCATGCAGCAAATGTAACTGGATTAAAGTGTACTAGTAGCACTCGGAGGTACCTGACATAAGAGTGAGTTAATGAGAGATAAAAAAGAAAAACTTGCCCACACAAGAGGAACCCAACAGATTGCTTGAAATAAAAACAATTAAATGAAAATTATTTTTGAAATAATAATTATAGCAATATTTTTCTAAATTGAAATCCTGCAGTCTAGAGTGTATTTGACACAATAAATATCGGTTAATAGCATCAATATTGTGAGAGTTGGTTTTGTAAAGGTGTTGGCTAAATTACTGTGCAATTAACTTTACAAAGCTGATGCATAACACAAACAGATCTGCAGAGAGATTAACACACTGAAACAATGGCAGTATTCAGAATAGTGGATATAAAAATAAGTCGAGTTAAATCAAAATTGTGTGTTTGTGTATATGACAGGAATATTTTCATTCACTCAGAAACACACACATAAAAATAGCAGAAGAAACAAATCTCCTGTGTTTAATCTATTTAATCATTAAAAGGCGGACACTTTGATCCTTCAGGAAGAACAGGAGGAGGTTGATACTATCCATGAGGCTTTCACGTGAGGCTTGTTTAAAGTGATTGATACAGTATATCCTATCAGCTGACATAAGTAACAACATTAACATGAGCAGAGTAGATTGTTAGGCTGAATACACCTGAACAGACAATCGTGATCAACTTTTATCGTCTTTCAGCTGCGAACTGAATATTGATTTTTCTTCTTCTTCTCTTTCAATTTGTACTTAAATATCCCTAAAGCTGGAATGCTTTTTCGCAGTTAACTTAAACAGCAGACATTTTTTATTCTAATCTAATGCGGTAATTGTTCTTACTAAACTTGTATAACCATGCCGTCAAATGATGATGGCACCTATTTTCTAAATCTTTATTATTATTATTATTAGATTTTCACAGGTGAGTTTTTAAACATTTAACATTCAATTTGCTCAAACTTTGGCTATCAAGAGTCTCACTCTTTGCATGACTTGTGTTATTTGCAATAATGTTGTTATATTATGGTTTGGTTTGGTTTGGTTTTACAGTATATCAAACAATAGGTTATTTAAGATTTTTAGTGATGATAATACTTTTTTTTCTTTTTTTTTTTCAAAATGTATTGCTGGTAATATTTTTATCCAAAAAAGTTTGGTTTAGTTTATTTTGTTTTACGGCATATCAACCTCAATGGGTTATTTAATGCCAACAACTTTTTCTTCTTTTTTTTTCCTGGTAATATTTTTGTTTTGTCAAAAATCTATTTCTGTTAATATTTTTTCCTCAAAAATGTATAGCTGGTAATATTATTTTTCAAAAACAAATAGTTGGCAATATTATTTTCAAAACCGTATAGCTGGTAACATTATTTTTCCAAAACCGTATAGCTGGTAACATTATTTTTCCAAAAACGTATCGCTAGTAATAGTTTTTTTTCTTCAAAAACGTATTGCTGGTAATATTTTATAATGCTTTTTACCTCAGTTTCGGGGTTAACTATTCGGGAACTTAACTGGTGCTACCACCCCAAGTCAAGGTGTACCTGGGAACACCAGCAATTAAGAGGTGGTTCCACACTCCTCAAAACCTCCTGATCAGAGGCCTTGCTGTTGGACATAGTTTATTGTCTTACCCAGGACAGGGATGCAGTTTATCATCATACCCAGGACAGCCCAAAAAAGTATTGCTGGTATTAAAACCTATTCTTACACTTACATAATGTTTTGACCCCCAGAGGAAATCAATGCATAACCTATTTAACAAACCTGAGTGAATGGATGGCAGGACAAGGTTTAGGAGAGATGGCAAAAAGACAAAATGTATTAAGCGCTACAAAGGACAGGAAATTGTGGAGAGCCATGAAGGGAGCTGGCACATAGAAGAAGAAGGATCAAAATAATCAAGATATGGTTTTACAAACAGGTGCTGAGAATACCATAGACTGAACATGTGAGCAACAAGGAATTTAAAAAAAAATAATCTAATGTAGCGGCTGGCTATTTCTTTTCGAAATATGCTCATCTATGAAGGTGATTAGCTATTCCCTCTTGTAGTTGCCTGCTCAGGCACACTTGTGTTTCTTCAACATCCACAGAGCCAATATGCGCTTTTCATGCAACTACACTGAGCAGACCTTAGTTACAATTTCTGGGAGAGATTATGTCAATTACTATGATCTGTATTTAAACAAAGCTAGTGTGTTTATGCTCAACCCCTCAGTCATGATGACTTGGATCTTCATGCTAGCACAACCATTGACTTGTCTACCCAATTTCACTCAACTAAGTCAACCGATGGTATGGTTTTCAAGCACTTTCCTATAGTCCCATAAGCTGGGTTTTTCAGATTGACATTATCATGACGTCACATCCTCGACAAATTGAGGTCTAGAGTAAGTCACAACAGGCACTCAAAACAAGAGACCTCCTTGAGAAAACACCCATTCATAGCGATAGACGAAAATTCAAGGTCTGCTTGGTGATAAGGGAACCTTACTAGTTTGGTTTTTGAGGTACTGAATATGACCAGCCAGTTTTTTCTCCCCACCGAGTTGTTAGAGCTAGATCAGAGAAGAGATCAGCTGCTAAAGGCATCTAGAATTTTGAATGCGCAACCATATACTATTGTATCATCTGCATAGATATTCAAAAAAAATAGAAGTAGGCTCTTAAGCAGTTCAAGAAAGAGAGTTGAGCCAAGAAGCAAGCCTTGGGGAACACCTGTCTTGATTGCTTGAGCCTCGGAAGACTGAGCATTAACAACTACCTTCATAGACCTACCTGTTAGTAAGAGTTTGATAATTCAGAAGACTCTTCCAGTGATTCCAGCTGGAGAGAGCTTGTGTAGCAATCCGCCATGCCACACCCTTTATCAAAGGCGTCTGATTAATGTAATGGTCCTCATAATGTATTTATTGTCTAATGCCTCACTGATTCTGGGAGCAATGACATGATATTAGCAGTGGACCAAGCCAATCAAAATCAATATTGTTTGCTGCTCAAGAGGTTGTCCTTGCTGAGGTGATTAACCTTTAACACACTAATTTCTTTCTAGAATTGTTTCCCTTGTCATTGCATTTTTTTAAGGGTGCAAAAACATGAACACCTACTGTTTTAAAATTGTTATAACTTTCTTTGTATTGTGCATATAGATTTTAATTTTTGTACACTAATAAAAGAATGAATGAGTAATATTTTAATGTAATGCACTATGTAATTCATTACATTTTGCATGCATGTTTTGACGTTGAAAACAAAAAAAATTGAAACACGAAATAAAAAATGCGAAATAAAAAACAAATATATTAAAAAAAAAATCATAAATAATTCAACGTACTTTAACTTTTATTTCTCCTTCAGTCAGCGGTTAAATAATTTGCCTAAGATCAGGGATAACTCTGGGCTAATCTTCTCAAGGACAACCACTGGGTTTTCATCTGGACCAGTAGCCTTCTTAGGGTTAAGATTTTTGAGAAATCTTGAGACTTCTTGGGCCGTGAAAGATATTACTAAGCTTGTGCCCCATGGGAGGAGAGGAGTCATGAAAGGGGATGTGACCCATGTCATCAAACGTGGAGTCAGAGGCAAAAATCATTGCAAAGAGCTTTGCCTAATCAGACAAGAATGAGATAACTTCAGGCACATTTTTAATAGTGGACACTAATGCTTTAGAACGTATGGGATTCAAGTCATTTGCTTTCAACCTTGCATTGATTGCTTGTGCATAGCTGCACTTTGCATTTTTGAAAATTCTATTGCAATGATTGCAGGCAGTTCTGAATGCAGTAAGGTTCTTGCTACACCATTCCCTGTGATAGATATTGTAGTAGCAGTTATGGTGAGCTACAGGAATGAACCAGGACTGGCTATTTATTTCTTGATGGAATTTTTTCTGAGATATTGTGACAGAGAGAGAGTTTGGGAAACACACAAACACACATATATTTTTTTTATTGTTTATTGAAATTGGAGTAGATTTGAACAGCAAAATTAGATCAGAACAATTTTGTTTACTGAGGGAAACCTGATCTCGCCTATTTGGAATTGGGTTATTAGAAAAGACAATGAAAATGATCAAAATAACTTTTGCCAGTTAAAATTATAAATAGGGCGGAGTAAGCAAGAAAGGACTTTTGAAATTCCCATGGTTTTGGGTTGACAGCGACACTCATGATAATCGTGTGAGGACCAAGGGTTGATTTGTGACCAGCCAGGCTTATCTATATAAATGCGCACAGAAATCTGTTGAGAGAGAGGTTGGCTGGTCTGCCGTCGAGTGCAGTCGACCTGGAGAGAGAGGTCGGAGATTGGGAGTGACGTCAGAGGTTGGAGCCAGGCGCCCGCTTACATATTTTGTTGATATATGTACGAAGAAGCGAATTAATCCTCCAACGTCTAAGACTACTACTGCTACTATTATTACTACCACTGGAAACAGAAACGTCGAACAAGCTACAAATAATCAAGAGTCGCATATCGTTCCGAGATGATTTCACAACAAACTAATCACAACCTACTATCTCTCTGTCTAGTATCCAGTGTATGAGTTTTTACATCAATTATTTTCATTTCTTTAACCTGTTTCTTTTCTCTACTATTCTTTTCTGCTATATAAAAGACATTAACAATTCAAACATTGAATAGTTGTTTGTTCGGCTTACTGCAGATATATATTTTTGTTGGTGCATTCTAAATTTCTTAGCACAGACTCTCCAGTCGACCGTGAATGGATGAACATCACTTCTGATTTCTGGATCAAACCAAACACAATGTGGGCAGGAAGCAGGATTAAACCAGTGGACTGGTCAAATGATCTACGGATGCTCAGGGGACCTACGGTCACTCCCTTAAGTTCGGTTAAGACCGAGTAGACTCCTCAACCCAGAGAGTGAGACGTTGGAGGTTGAGGGGCTGGGGCGAAAGTGGTTAGAATATAAAACTTTCCATGCAAGAAAGGACCCATTCAGAGATGAGGGTGGCAGTCCTGGAAACTCTACATTTGAAAAATTGCTGATAGAGGAGCATCTACCATGTAATATCTGAAACTGTCCCAGTTAGCTTTGGTGCACTGGAAAATGAATCCAATGAAATGGTATATCAGGGGGGATGCCTTAAATTTTGAATGAACTTTAGCACTGACCAGTGAACATTTGAAGTACCCAGGAGAGGTAGCACTTCGACAGAGCTCAAGGCTTCTAGGTTTTTTGATGCTCTGAGGTGACACCGAGTACAAAGCTTACTTTGATATCTCTTAGGATGAACCCAGTACATAGTGGGGCCACCACAGATCAACTCTTTTTAGATCAAAGTTCCTGATGGACATTAAATTCAATTCAAACATCTGGTATTTCCTGGTGTGACTCGTATACAACAATAGCTGACATAAACAGAGTCATTGTAATGCCTAGATTTGATAACAAATCCCAGTCTTTTGAACAGGAGTAGAGGTTTATCCTTTGTTCCCAGTTTAGAATTGGGTTTCTGATTTCTTCTAAAGTCTACTTCAATTGTATACTTCTAATGTCTCCAGCTGAAATCTGAAATTTTATTTACTAATTTTTTTCCCCTCCTCAATAGGAGTAGATAGGTTTGCCTATTGCCTAGTTCACACTTCTCGCCAGTCTTTTGAACAGGAGTATAGATTTATCCCTTGTTCAGTGTTAAGTTTCTGGTTTCATTCTACAAGCCTTTCATTCTCTTTCACACCCAGTAGACCTTTGCATCTTAATATCATTCTTGCCTTACTTGGGGTAAATTGATTAAAAAAAAAAAAAAGAAATTTCATAATCATATAAAAAAAAAACTAAAAAAACTCTTAGAAATGTTAAGAACTATCTTTACCCAAATCTGATTTTGGCCTGGGTTTTGGTACTGTGGATTCACTTGGCTCTCTAAGACGGCGCCTTGGCTCTGGAAATGTAGAGACTTGCTCCACGAGTTGAGCCCATCGAACGTTAATGTCTGACTTGGGTCGTTCGCGACATGACACTGAAGTTTTACGATGGACAACTCCAGAAGTACTTTCAGGGACCACCTGCAAAATAAAAGACAAAAAAAGGTTATCATTAAATGATGACTCATTAAATGCCGTAAGCAAGAGTTCTGAAACTTTTTCAATATTTCACCCCCACCCTCATGTATCATGACTTCATAATAGAGTTTGTAATAGGGGAATGTCAAGTAGTACCATAATACAGTCCAGGACATGTCAAAAACTACTATAAGACAGTCCATGACAAAAGTATGTCAAATAGTGCGCTATAATATAGTCCATGGCAGAAATATATCAAGAGCCACACCATAACACATTTTCCGATAAGGACGTTTTAAAAAAGATTTAAAGCTTTACACCTATGATTTTTAACTTTTGTGAAAGTTTCTGCAATCATAATGTCGGCTAAGTATAAGATAAAAAAAAGAAATCTTCAAACTGATAAAAGCAATGTGATATTTAGTAGTCATAAGTGATATTTGATAAAACCTTAGCAAATAAAGACTGGCAGATAGATGCCAGATTAATAATAGTCAGAAAAGCAATTGTATCATTCACTAACATTTCTAACATTTTAGAATTGTCTGCTAATGAAGAATTATACAAAACAAATCTCTTCATCCGATTCTAAAAATTAATTGAAAGAGAAAACACTGGTAAATATTTCTATTCCAGTTCAAATATAAAATCTCTGACAATCAATTTTGATTGGCAAACAATTTGTATCTGATCCCAACAAAATAGGAACAATCTTTTTTTTCCCCAGGTTTAGAAAATTTGTTGCTTCACTAAAAAGTTAATCTGTCACTCTTGTCAGAAGGTAAAGATGTAAGCTGATCAACGAGAGAGAGAGAGGAGAGAGATAGAGGAAAGAGAGAGAGAGAGGAGGGAGATAGAGGAAAGAGAGAGAGAGAGGAGGGAGAGAGAGGAAAGAGAGAAAGCTGTTGGAAAAGAAATTCAGTTGCAAATTATTTCATGGAGAAGTGATTTTTCTTAAAGACAAGAATTGTTCTGCATTGTTGAAGTTGGAACAACTGAAATGTAGCAACTTAAATTCGTAATTAATAAGTGATTAAAACCACCATTTTTTATGATTTTAGAACACAACCAATGCTGGAATTTAAAACTGGCACCAGAACATGGCATAATTTTAATTACAACTTAATACCTCATTTTCAATGTCTTTAACTATTCATTGCAATAAGATAAATGTTCCAAGAAAACTTCTTACTACCAGCTGTTAATTCCTGTAAATAATCCTAATTGCATTTTGACCAAGGCCTAAAAACCTTTTTTTAAAAAACAACAACAAAAATACACAGACTTAAAATGCATTGCTTATTGAACGTCATAAGAACTCATTTGTACAAAATAAATACTCAAAAATGGCTTATACAAAAGTTGGATGGAAAGAGTTAAGAAAAACAAGAATCAAACCCTCATACTAGTCAACTTTGATGTAGGGCTCATCACTGACATGTCACAAAGTAGATAGAGAGACAGACATAAATGTGATGACAGTATCTGTCATACATATGGGAACAGATGACCCAATTAGGATAAATATAAACAAACAATATAATCAGGCATATTTATATATATTTGGGTAGTACAACCTTTTCTTTCAAACTGTTTCATTGAACATGAGAGAAAACGAGGAAAATTTGATGAATAGTTTTATTTAGTTTTTATTTAGTTTTTATTTAGTTTTTCCTATATCCTTACATTTTTCCATCTGGTGGGGGTAAGTGAGCATAAAAACTGTCCGTAGTGTCTATTGTCCCAAGCACTTCAGCCACTTCTTTAGCCATTTTCAAGGGGTTTGTTGTCAAATCATTCTCTGTTTAAGATGTAGTTGTGTGATGCCTATATAATAATAGCATTTATTCCAAGGCTTCATGAAAGGAACGTGGATGGAATTCGAGTTGGCGTCTTTCCATTTTAAAAAAACTTTAAAATTATATCCATTGTTAAATAAGGTGAGATTAATACTGGGTGCTAGATGTTTTATGTAAAGAGCTTTCCTGACAGCAAGATGTTTTCGGTTACAGGATTATATATATATATAAATAAAATGATAAAAATATAGTTTTAAGGTATGCTATATTTATGAGGGATAGAGCATATGTAAATATATAATGGCCCGAAGATTGTGTTCAAGCATGAAAGAATGTCAACACTCAGTGTTGACCTCAGTGTCAACTTTATATATAAAAAGATAATGGATTTATTTATTTATTAATCTAACAGATTTTATTCACTAAAAATGATGGTGAAATGATAAAATATATATTACATTGGACATACAACTACATGCCTATCAAGAAGTCTTACTTTGTACTTCTTGAATCATAGCTCCATTAGAATCCATTTAAATACACACAAATATACTACCAACCTCTATCTACAAAATACTCTGAGCAAACACCAACTTAATACACTCCTCTACCTGCAGAAAATGCTTACAAATAATTGAAGCCGTAATAAAAAAAAAAGAAACCAACTCTTAATAATATTAATTATAAACATGGTCACAATGTGTTGTGTTCGGGAATTAAAACATTTCTATTGCTATAAAATTACCATCACAATCTACATAAACAAAAACAGCCTCAATAATGTCTAATAGATTAGCTAAAGGTGCTCAGACCCAAAGATCATTTGGATGGACAGCTCTTAGACACTTTTTAAAATGAAATCTCTTATAAGCATGCAAAAAGAATATAATAAAAAACTTAATTGCAGGGATTTGTCAGTTATCTCCAAGGAAACCTGTGAAAATAAATATGCTGTTGAAATGGCCACTATATTCACCTGACTTGACACCTTGTCATTTTTTTTTCTATGGGGCTATGTGAAAGGACAGGTCTATATGCCCCACCTCTTCCTACAAGCCTAGAGGAACTTAAACAGAGAACTACTGAGGAGCTGGACGAACAATTTCATGTGTGTTGTGTCATAGGCGGTGCACATATTGAAACTTTGTGAAATCAGTTATAAAATTTGCATCCCTTTGAACATCTTGTTTGAATTTTGATAAATAATTCTTATTGAACATGAAGCCTGTTTAATTTTGTTAGCCTTGGACATGTAGTTACTCAGATATTCATATTTTAAATGATGTCAATTTTTTTAGGAACACTGTGTGTGTATGTGTGTATATATATATGTATAAAATCATCAATTATGAATTGCACCCTCTTGGCTACTGGCATTTGTATACATCTCGTATATAATGCATTAATTTCCCTTTCTCTGATGTGTGCTGATAGCTTAGGGATAGGATCTCTGACTGATGCCAAATCAGTCAAGTTTCGATCCCAGCTTGAAGCAATCGGATACCTAGCTGATGATCTGTGATACAGCAAAACAGGCTTGTATGTGAATGAAAATATATATATATATATATATATATACACACACACACACAGTGTAAAACTGAACATACCATAATATCTAAACCTCCTTGAATTTAGACATCTTCAAACTGAATTTTTGTATTGACATAAATATGAAGCCTTTTCTTCCTCAAATAAGAAACCCCACCCCTACCACAGCTCATTGGTCTTTGAAAATAGAGAAGCTTCTTGTTAAAGCCAGCCACAACCTTTCACTAAATGACCATTTGAGTATAGCAGGAATTGAACATGAGATCCCATGTGTAAGTAGAAAAAAAAAAATGCTTTTTCCACAATACTGGATAATCACATATTTTTTAGTATGGAGCAATGGGACTTATATTAAGTTAAAACTTGATGATAAAAAAAGAAATTTATTTTTTGTTTTCTCCCCCTGACTTTTTTCAGTAAGTATTCCCCAGCTGGACAAAAAAACAAGACCTGAGTCAACAGCCAGCTAACTAGAGGTAGTATCTCCATAAACCACCATGGAGAAGGCAACGGGAAACCACTCCACTACCTATCCCAAGACAAATCATGGCTAACAACTCAGATATACGAAACCTAACAGTATGAAGGGGGTTAAGTCTATGGAAATTAGCTCCTCACCCAGTAAGTACCGACATGTGCAACAGGTGTCACCTGACTGTCATCATGTTCAGTTATTGCTCACCTGTTTCCAACGAGTGCAAGTACACACTGCATGACCCAGGGATTGAACTCTCAACCACTATGTCACCAAAATTCACAATATTCTAATATTGACTTAAATATTAAAATTTGATTAGAAATCCTGAATAAATGAGCTATTGTATAATGACAATTATTTTCAAAAAATTGCAAGTCAAGCAGTCATTTTAGAGTTACTTCATAAACTTTGTTTCTTGTCAGCTATGTTCAAAACTTAAAACTCTTCTTGACCTTTCATTCAACTTCAGAAAATTTTATAATTCTTAAGATGCACAATGACCCCAAAACTTATCTTCACATCTCATATTTCCAGATACTTGTTGATTTAAAAAAAAAAAAAAAAAATTGGTGGATTTTTACTTCTAATGTAGTAAGACTTTTGATCTCTAGGCCAGTAGATGTTGATTTCACTTTATATAAAAAACAAAACAGGACATCTACTTGAATATGTGTACCCACTAAATATAGCATTTATAGTAATAAGAAATAATACTGGATATAATTTTTTTCTTTTAAATTCATTGCCTAAAAATTCCTTTTTATCTCCTCCTAACATAAAGAAAAAAAAATCCAAATAGAAAAAAACTTTTCCATATGTCAAAGAGATTCTATTTATTTATAGGATTATGAATGAATTAATTAAAGTGTTATTACATGTTTTGCTTCCCTAAGATGGAATGCCTTTATCACATGAACTTGTGAGGAAATTTCCTGACTGATACTGTTTTTGTAAGATTGGAAAGAGAAAAAAAAACTACTGTTCAAAACAAAATTAACAATGTGTATAAACACATTCTCCTTCAAGTGTGAAAACTTTTCAAATAATCAAAGAAAAAAAGATAAAATAGACGATCAACGACACAGAAAACGCAAAACAAAGTCGAGAAGCAAGATTTGTTTTCATCACATTGTTTTGTTGTTTTCATCTCAAAATAAAATTTAATCAAAAATAAGAGATTTTGTTGAACAGCACAAAATTCTTAATTTGGACCAAGCATAAACACCACAACCACATATATCAAAACGTACAGTAAATATTTGGGTGGCAAAATTTACATGCTTTACATGCAGTCGCACAAGAGGTTTAGACACAAAAATAAAACTTCAGCAAAAACACACAATATTTGGAAGACACAATTTGATTCAAAACAAACTGTTAGTTTTTTATGTTATGTACAGATATTGACTAAACCCAGTTATCATTCGAGTATGGGTGTGTGTCTATATATTAGTATGTGTGTGTGTGTGTGTGTGTATGTATATGTATATATATATATATATATATATATAGTTTATGAAAAACTAGGTAATCCGTATGGGTTGACCCAAGGAGGATAAAATCCAGAGAGCTCAATGTAAATCAGAGCTAATAATTTAAATAAAAACGGATCACTTTAAGGTTCCATGTAATAAATTAAAGGACCGCGGATACACATACACACACACACATATTAGTGTGTGTGTGTGTGTACATATATATTTGTGCATGTGTATATATATTTGCGTATCTATATACACACATACACAGGTTGGGCCTCGACTTATGTCAGAGAACTTTTCCTATGGCGTGACATAACCTTATTTTCAACATAAGTCGAAACTTACCTACATAAGCACCCACAAGTCTGCCTTATGCTTGGGAGCCATAATATATATATATATATATATATATATATATATATATGACATACACACAGAGACTCTAATGATAACTGGGGATAACTTCTTGTTTGTGAATCTCTTCCAACTTAACTTCTTCCTTTCCACTCAACTTTGAGCTTCAAAAACTTAAATGTGATGTTATCTTCTGTCTTCTTCATTCTGTTCTTTTATTTCTCTCTCTCTCTTTCTCTAATAATGTTTTCTTTTTCTCTTTTTCTTTCACGTTCAGTAACCTTGCATCTTAGTGGAATTATTGCTGTGTTTGGGATGAAATGATTAAATAAAAATTAAATATTTTTAAAATCAGGTTTGGTTAAATAATATCACCAAGTTCTGTCTATCTAATAATTTTATTAACTTCTTCAAATTTATGAATTAGTTGTTTTTAGTACATCTACCAAAGTTCATTTTACGTTTGAATGAGGTAATTTTGGATTTCTATTCTATGTAATTTATTTATATATATATATATATATATATATATATATATATATATATATATATATATATAATACAGTGTGCGATGGATAAATTGCCATCTAAATTACGCAAAAATGAAAATAACACTGACATTGCATTTTAATAGATATATTTACCAAAATTACACAAAAATATCTTGAAATACTAAAGAGTATATTTATTCAATAAAATCTCCATTGGCTTCAACCACCGCCTCAAGACAATTTTGGAATCTCCTTCAACTCTTCTGGATGGTCTCCTTGTTTAAGTTGATAAATGCTGCCACAATCCTTGCCTTCATTTCATCTTTGGTCTTACAAGGGGTTTTGTTGGTCTCTCGCTCAACTGCGTCCCACACATAATAATCAAGGAGTCTGAGGAGTTAAATGACCAGATCTAAGGGGTGATGTGGTTGCAGAAATTGTCTGAAAGCCATCGAGTTCTGCTTGTGTGGCATGGCACAAAGTCCTGTTGCCAGACATAGGGTCTTCCAGCGGCCACCCTCTTGACCCAGGGCAACACTACCTCCTCAAGGCACTTGATGTAGGTCTCCATATCGAGTTAGAGGCCCTGTGTGAAGATACATGAAGGCATAACGTCACCATCACTCATGATCACTCGAAATACCTTCGTAATCACCATTAGACTCATCCAACTCTTTCTGAATCCTCTGCACTGTCCTCAATTGACACTCAAACTGGAGGTTCCAGCATGAATGCCAGGCAGTACAGTGTACTGTTTCCAAATTTCTGGCAGAATGAATTGTGTCATGGTCCTCTTTCTATCACAGATGGTACCCAACTGACCCTACTATACTGTGCAGTCAACAAAATCATAAACAATGTGCATGTGCGAAATTAAAAATATAAAATGGCAACAATTTACCTATCGAGTTTTGGATGTACTAGGGGGATTAAAAAGTAACACCCTATTTTATGGATGATGACCTCTCCTGTTTTGTAAAAATTATAGTTAAACGGGGGGAGAGTCCGTCATACATAAAATAGGGAGTTACTTTTTAATCCCCATACATATAGACAACAAATCCAAGTATTGGTAAAACCTGCGCCTTTGATCTTGCGAAACAAATGCACTTAAGTGACAAAAGAAAATGAAAAAAATTCCAAGAACCAATAAACAAAGGAACCAACAGAAAAACCAGAAATAAAGAGAACATAATAAAAAAATGACAGACACCTACTGATGCAGTTATAGAGAATTTATAGATTTACATTAATACTGCTTAAAAAAATAAAAATAAAAAAGAGACATCTACACATGTGATGAGTAAATGAAATTAAATATACAATTCATCTTTTCCTCTATTCAGAGTTTCATGGATGTTATTCACTTATCACTAGGGGGGTGAAGGTGCTTCTTGACAGTTAAATTTGCAAAAATATTTTTTCTCTCTTGATACTGAGAGCACTTGACGCACAAAGACCGTTTGCCTGAAATAGACTTATCTTCCAGAAATATCCTGGTTGCCAAACCACCACAGTTTTTGCAGAATACAATCTTGGTTTCTATAATAATAAAAGTGATAAGACAAACTGAACTAATGCGAGGAAATTATGAGAATTTAAAATGTCTTTCAAGTTAGCAGAACTTGTCAACAAGTGCTCAGCAGATAAATAGAGAGATATAATATTTAATAAATCAAGAAGAGTTCAAATGACCTCATCTGATTAACAGGCACAAGTGTTTCACATTGAAATGCTCATCAGGGCCAGAGATTTGATAAAACGGATTTATCATACATCTAACATTCATGAACATTCATGAACATTTTGACTCTAGAGCCAGTTAACCAGATAAGTCTCAAACTTTTCTTGATTAATGAAATTATATATATATAAAAAAGTGAACATTGAAGTCAACACTCAGAGGCGACAGGCTGTTTCATGCTAGGTGCAATCGTCAGGCTTTATTTATTTATTTATATATATATATATATATATATATATATATATATATATATTCAGAATAATAGCATATGCATGTTATAACATCACTTAAAAAATTGCAATTTTGTTTCAACACTACTGGTGTCTGATTAAGTGATGTTGTTGTTTGCAAAAAAGAAATACACACACACACACACACACATATATATTATAAATTAACTGATTTAAAATATGGTTTCTTCGCTACACAGTAATAACCATATTTCAAAAACTGAAGCTAAAAACTTCAAATTTAATTATATAATTAAATTAAAAGCATTAGTTCTGTTTCATCTTCAAGCAAATTTTGGAATAATTTATTTTAAAATTTACTAAGTTTTAATCGCAAATATAAATTCATAATTTCCTGTTTCCAAGGATACAGAGAAATCCAATCATTCAGACAGGGGCGGTAGTGTGTTCATTTTTATTAACTATTGTTGTTTCAATTATGAGTTACGTTCGAAAAAGAGGTTAAGTTTAGGGAGGGTAGCGATGTATTTTTCAACAAATTCTGACATCCGTTAAATATATGTCGTCTGTGTTTTTTTTATTATTAACGACAAAAAGGTTTTCGGCACTTTTTTTTCCGGCATTTTTTTCATACTTGTATACTTAAAGATTCTTTCTAAAAGGGGTGTTTGGGTTAGAATACGTTATATTTAACTACAATTTTAAAATATTTTTACTCTTAATTACTAATAGACTATATTTCTTTTTAAATCAAGAAAATGCAATAGAATTACTTAAATTATTTAAAATTATTTTTTCATTTCAAATATAAGTATGTAAATTACCAGCTCTCATTTTTTTTTTTTTTAAATATTATTTAAGGAAAATTTTTGACAATAACGGCAAGGAATAGCTATTTCATTTCTTTGATTCAGTAAATTTTTATTTTTTATAAACTTAGTAATATATAGTTTCTCATGTATGCATAAAGGACATGGGTCATTTAATGACCTACATATTCTAGCTTTTCTTATTAATTTCCATTTTACTGTAGGTGTTTTATTGGTTTCTTTTAAGTGCCAGAAATAATTCGAAAGGGAAGTATCAGACATCCCTTTCAAAATATACAGTATATTCAGTCATAATCAATTTAACAAAACAAGCTTGCTAACCATGACACCATGTTGAAATGTCTTACCATTATGTGAGAGGTATTTCTGCTGCACCCTCTGTGTGTGTGTGTGTGTGTGTGTGTGTGTGTGTGTGTGTATATATATATATATATATATATATATATATATTTTTTTTTTGAATTGGACAGAGTCCGACAATTTATTTAAAGACTTTTTTTTTTTAATGATATGCTTAACGTTCTTTTTATAGATACAAGTATTTATTATAAAACAGAGCATTTGCTTAAATACTTGTATCTATAAAAAGAACGTTAAACATATCATAAAAAAAAATGTCTTTAAAAATATATATATATATACACACACACACGCAAATAAACAAGTTTTGTTAAATTCAATTATGTTTGTTTATTTTTTATTCTAGTTTGCAAAAATTTTAAAAGGTGTAAACTGGAATTACAATTGTGGATAAACCCTCAAAAGTACACTTTTTCTTTAAGTACTTTTAACTGTCTTAGTCATTATCATGAACTGGCTGTTGGCAAAGTGGTAGACAAGCTTTTGTGTGCATGTATGCGTGTCTCTCGAAGCCATATATCTATCTATACATCTTATTTACCATCTATTTATATCAGAGGCCTGTTTTTCAGTCCATTACAGGTGTTTCTAAAACCTGCCAGCCATGATGTGTTGGCAGAGGGTTTTGAATTGAAGAGTTATCTTTCTTATAGATTGGCTCCTCTTTCAAGATGAAAAACCCAACTCTACCTTCCTATTTAATCCAGACTGGGGGTTAGTGGGCAGATTTTGTTTTATCTCAAGGGCATTGGCATTGCTTGAAATGAACTCTACAGTTTTGGCTCAGCATTTAAACTCTGCTTTCCAGCGCCATTGTCCATCTCAAAATATATTTTATTTTAAATTTGCTTTATTTGTAAAGGAAGAGTGTGCAATATCTGGCATAGAGTACTTGTGGACAAAGAAATCATGTGGTGACTCAGTTTCATGGTCTGACGTACGGTAACTGTGAAATTAGATATTTCCATATAGGAAATATTTGGCAATCATTGACCAAATAGCCAGTTTTATTGAAATCTATAAGATTTTTTTTCTTAAGACAGTTTTTCAGAAAATTAAAATCCTCACATAATAGGAGTAGATAAGTTTGACTATAGTCCGATTCACAATCCTCCTTGATCTTTTGAACAGGAGTAGAGGTTTATCCCCATTTTCCTGTTTAGGATTGGGTTTTTGGGGTCCTTCTAAAGTTTTTTTTCATTCTATTTCACTCCCTGTAACCCCTTCAGGAGATACAGTGGAGTAATAGTTAGCGGCCTTGATTGATGGATTGGAGAACCAAATCCGAATTCCAGTTGAGTTTATTACATTCACTTACATGTTAATACCCTTCTCCCTTTGCTATGAGTAAAATAGCAGAAGAGACTTTGTTCTATAACCTTGGATGGCAACCAGTCTAGTAGAAGGAAACTGAATTCAAACCAGATCACACTATCCTAAAATGTGTATACATGTGGCTTGGTGGAGGGGAGGGGGTCGCTTGTGAATCCCACTTCCCACTGAAAAGCCCCTTCTGAATGTACATGTCTAAATGAATATAACTTTGTTATGCTTGGTCAGCTTTAATTCAGATACACCAGGTTCATTTGACAGAGCCGGCTCAATTAACTGAGTGAATGACACAAGTACAAGTAAGAAGTAGCCCCTTATATCTTGGTGGTATTATCGCCTTGCTTGGGGTGAATGGATTAAAAAAGAAAAAAAATCTACAAAATGTTATAGCTCTTTTGAGTATGGATGGGAGTTACTTTCCAAAGATTGCTTTTGGTAGTGTGAAAAGCTAATGGCATGAAATGGATTAAGTCTTTAAACACACAATCATCGATGATTTTCAAATATGTTACATAATTGTTGGTAAATATATGTTGTCATTAAGATACGTTTTGTGAGCAGATAAATGGTACAGCACATCAGATCAAATGAAAGGATTTGCTATGTAACATAATTTCCTCATACTATACCAATTATTTTTAATGGGTACATTATTTTAAGGGATACATTATTTTTAATGGGTACATGGATTCAACTTACTATCGCAGTATTTTTCTTTCATTTTCTGAAACAGCAAAATTAATAACAATCAGCCTCTCCAAAAATTACTGCTGTTTATGTTTTGATTATGCTTTATATGGTTTCCGTAGAGAAATACAGGTTTGATTCCTGTCAGAGAACGCATAATTTCTAGAAAATTTCTTGAACATTCAGGTCAGTAAATGTAATTAATATTGTTTAATTAAAAACAGAGCTTTTCCTTAAATAAATTGTATCTATAAAAATAACATATAAACAGAAAATATATTAAATAATTATTAGGCTTAATTCATATACATATATATATATATATATTATATATATAATGTATAAACAGAAAATATATTAATCCTATGTATATGTTGAAAGGATTTATGTGGCATAATTTCCTCTTACTATAAACATTATTTTTAATAGGTACATTATTTTAATGGTTACATTATTTTTTAATGGGTACATTATTTTAATTGTTGCATTATTTTTAATAGGTACATTATTTTAATGGATGCATTACATTTAATGAGTACACAGATTCAACTTACTATCCCTGTATTTTTCTTTCATTTTCTTAAACAGCACAATTAATAACAATCAGCCTTTCCAAAAATTACTGTTGTTTATGTTTTGGTTACAAAACTGGAACTGACATATACAGATTCAGAGAGGTCCCAACGAGAAATGTACTTTCTTTGGAAAGGTAATTCAAATCTTGCTCTTTTCGGCAGGTCTCCATGAACAAACTGGTAGTGGCACACTTTGACTAAAAAAGTGTTTTCCCTGATGAAAAAAAACAGGATGTGTTTGATTCTTGTTGGGACATTAGTAGGCCTTCTTGATCTAGGACAGTTGATATTAATTTCACTGTTGAAGAAAATAATAATGTTTATTATATATATATATATATATATATATATATATATATAGAGAGAGAGAGAGAGAGAGAGAGAGAGACATAGGTAGATAAATAGGGAGAGAGAGAAAATAATACTTGGAAAAATCCCTAGTATTTATATCTAATCTTCCCAGAAAAATATTAAAATTTTTTCACTTTTAGCTTTTCGAAAAAATTTTAAATGTTTATATTCCTACATGTTGACACTTATGCCTTGAACAACTGAAAAGAAATCACACAGCGTAACTGGTTTTATATGTCGCTTATGCAAAGGGAAATATGATAGAATCTATTTTGAGGGACATGCTTCTGGTTGATGAAATGAATTGAGTATTGGTTTAAACTGGCTGATAACAAATAAAAGAAACATTTTTTATCAGCAAGTTTAAACAAAAAAAAGAAAAAGTGGGGGCCTTAAAATCTAATCAAAAACTAGTCTTGGAAATTTTCTTTCCGAGTGCCGACACGTTAGAAAGAAAGTGATTATCCAATCTCATTTAGAGTTCTTATTTTTTATTTCTGACAACGAAGAGAAACAAAAACATTTCACCTTTTTTTATATAACGTGGGAATAATTAGATTGAAACATTCAAAAAGCAAACCTACCTATGGTTTGCATTCTTTTTTTCTTTCTCCCTTACGCTTTATTGCAACCCTCTCAATTATCATTCCCAATCAACTCTGCTAACAACCATAGAGTATCAGGCAGAGTTGCAATTAAAAGCAAGAGAAATAAAATGAAAGAAATACTAAACAAAAACTTAATAATAATTAACGGTCTTATCTAAGAAATTCAAATATATTTTTGTGCATTTAAAATATGTCCATATTTCTCACAAGATTTTTTTTTCAAAATGAAGCATAAAATTTGCCTGAATTCAGATACCTTTGGATGGTATTAAGTTTTGTCATCAGTCCGTATTGGAGGATTACCAAATGAATCACAGAATTACTAACAAAGGTTTGCAAGATGAGCACGAGAGGCTCTTGCAAGAATTACAAAAACAAAACAAGTAAAAACAACAGAGACCCATTAATTATATCCACAGCAAATATCCTTGTAACAGTTAGGTCAGAAATGGCAAAATATTATATACAGGGTGCAATGGGTAAACTGTCGCCATTTTATATTTTTAATTTCGCACATGCACATTGTTTATGATTTTGCCAACTGCACAGTATAGTAGGGTCAGTTGAGTACCGTGATGCAGTTCACTATGCCAGAAATTTGGAAATGGCATGCGGTACTGTTTGGCATTTAAACCCAAAGCTCCAATACGAACATTTCACGGTGTTTGGGTGTCAATCTGAAAACAGTACAGAGGATTCAAAAAGAGTTGGAGGAGTCTAATGCTGATTACGAAGGTACAGAAGCTCAGAAAACTCACTGATCATTTTAATGAGAAAAGAACTCCCGATCTTGTTGGTAAGGGACTTAGACTCAACACAGAGACCAACATCAGGTGCCTTGACGAGTTAGTGCTGCTCTGGGTTAAGAGGGTGGCAGCTGGAAGATGCCATGTTTGGCAATAGGATTCTGCACCATGCCACACAAGCAGCAGAGTCATGCTGTCCACCAATTTCTGCAACTACATCATACCTTATATCTGGCCAATGCTCCAGACTGTAACCCCCTTGATTATTGTGTGTGAGGTGCAGTTGAGCGAGAGACCAACAAATCTCTTTGTAAGGCCCAAGATGAACTGAAGACAAGGATTATGGCAACATTCACCAACTTAAACAGGGTGACCATCCAGAAGAGTTGCAGGAGATTCTGAAATCGTCTGGAGGCCGTGGTTGAAGTCAATGGCAATTTTATTGAATAAATACACTTTTTAGTACTTCAAGATATCTTTGTCTAATTTTGGTAAATATATCTGTTAAAATGAGATGTCAGTGTTATTTTCATTTTTGATGTAATTTAGATGACAATTTATTGATTACACCCTGTATATTAGCAATGATACCCAGAATTACAGG
>OZ038495.1:99013566-99078566 GCA_964036315.1 Acanthosepion esculentum | reverse complement strand
TCAGATCAAAATTCAGTAATTAACCCCTTCAATGCCAATTATTTTTGGAAAAAAGTTTCATTTTCTAACAGATCTTTAATTTGTTTTTAATATAGTAACTAAGAAACTAAGGCACTTTGAAGTACCTGGCTAACACCGCTACCAGATGTACTAGTTGACAATTGGACTCATTTCAAGCCCAGAAGAGCATAAAAAGAATCAAGATCAATATATAAAACACGTCTGTAGACAGTTTTTGAACGTTATGTTTTGGACATGTTTATTTGTCCTTATCTGAAAAAAACGCCTTCAATAAAAATGTATATACACGGCTATGCCAGAAAAGGGGTTAACAACAGGTCAGGCTTACTAACCTTCTATAGGCATATACATATCCACACATACATCGATAAATCCATAGCCTAACAAGGTAAGAAAAAGTATTTATTTTATAGAAAAGTTATTTATTTTTTGACATTATGTCTTTCCTTATCAGTGCACTTAATAATTCAATAGTAAGTACTAATTTTAGAGATGTAATATTATCCAGTGAAACGGTTTAAATAAAATGATGTCAAATAACGATGGTACAGACTTTTCTCTCTCTCACATACAGAATACATCAATAAATTCATAGCTTAATAAAGAGAAAAAACATTTATTTTATACAAGTTATACTTATTTTTCAACATTATCTCATTGTCAATGCACTTTTAATTAGAAAAATATTAACTGAAGAAATTGAACAATATACACTGAAAATTTCAGATCTAAATCCAGCCAATATCAATGTGTGGCAATAGACTTATTTATTAACCTCAATAAAACCCAAACAGAAACATTATAGAAAATCTTGGTCACTTCGATTCAACATACAAAAATGAAAATAAATTTCGAGACTGATAGTGGCAAGGCAACATCTACTGTCTGCATTTACGTATATCATGCCAAGGAAGAAGCTGTAGATTCAAAGTCACCATCAATTTGCATGCAGTAAAACCATAACAACAGATAGGGAGAGGCTGTCAGAGAGATGGATAGCAAGTACCATATTACACAAAATGGTCGCTTAGCAGCCATTCATGGTGCAATTTTGAAAAGAAGCTGGCAAGCCGCCTGCAGTTACCTGCCCATTACCCGAGACTACATCTGTAGCCTTAAGATCGCTCTCTTTCCTTTCTCTATCCTTTCCAATTTTCCACTGACAAACCTACAGAGAAGAAAAAGGTGAGACAAATCCTTACTGAGGTCCAAGAGAATCAAAGATCCTGGTCAGTGTTCAAATGATGTATATTGCAAGAAAGTTTATTTTTCTTTTAACAATCTCTTCTTTTTCTCTTTTTTTTTTACAATCTTAAAATAGACAAAAAAATATTAAATGACCACATGAAGTTTAGTAAATAATGTGCTGACTTTTACTGAGCTTTGGTTAACAAAAAAAAAAAAAAGAGAAAAAGAAAAACGAAAGAAAAAATGTTTGACAATACTCACAAGTAGAACATATCGAAAAACAGTTTAGCAAAAAAGATTTAAATGAAAAAACAAAACAAAAAAAAACAAAGACAAGCAAAAAAAATGCAAGGAAACTGTTAATGTGTTTACTGTCGAGTATAAAAAAAAAAATAGAGATCAATGACATACAAGATAGATATGAAAATATTTAGAGTGATAGAGGAATATAATATACCTTCAGGTTAAAAGCAAAGAATTCTATTTCAGTTGTTAAATTTAACCTTTTAACATTTTAATCAGTTCTTAAATTTAATAAAATACTAGAGGATGTAACATTCCCTCACATTTATAAATTGAAAAACATTATTCAGAAAAATGTTTTATCACTTGCTATAAAATCATTTACAGATCTTATTGAAGTCATCTTTCTTAATTAAAATGGCTGAACTTTTATAAATAAAATCTTGTACATGTTTCACTCAATCTCCAATATATCAATTAAAAATACCGAAGAGAAAAACTGTATTAAATGCAGTTTTTCTACAATAACAGCAGCATGTGTGTTAATGAGTGATACAAGATTTTTGTGGCATATATATGCTAGTTTAAATGAGCCCTTATGGAGCTCTGGTCTGAGAGATATAGGGTCAACTATCTGGCTAACTGTATGGTGGAATGTGTTTTAATTAGGAATGCAGTTCTCTTTGGAGCATTTGAATTAATAAAATTGGTTTTGTATAGTTATGATTTTGTAGGGAAGTTGTTGCTGATTATATAGGTCTACCAACCTGTGCACTGAAGAAAACTTCATAAAGAAACCGGCATTGCCCTTTTTAAGAGAAACCAATGAAAGAAACTAAATGAGAGAATGGGTAAATAGAACCTTCCTGGGCTGTGACACTCCCTGTGCCTGAGCAGTTTAAAGAGTGCTAGACCATAGGGACAGACGACTTACCAAAAGACCTAAATATCCTTAAACGAGATAAAAACACAAACAAGGACAGCAATAAGAAAAAGACCTGAAGGCAAACAGCTACCTACTCAGTAAAGTGCTCAATGCCTAGATTAAGTAGACAGAGCAAAAACGGTTTATCTATCTATTATATATATATATATATATATATATATATATATATATATATATATATATATATATATATATATATATATTTGTGTATTTTGGCAGCAATCCTTCTTTCATGCACATTTCATTAAAAACGACAAAGTGCTTTTACTTAGTTTTTTTATATAATTTCTCATGCGGTCTAATAATTTTTCTTCTTTTCAGATGATAAATTATATAAAAACTGTCCAAATGTTCTTTTTTATCCGTATGCTTTCGGCTATACATTTAGCCATTTTCAAGGATTATATTTTAACTGTTAAAATTAGAAATAGTTTGTTGTATGTATGTTTTAGAAAATGTTTTCATTTTTTTGTTTCAAAACACGGTCAAGATATTATGTCCATGTTCAAAGTTAATATTATTAAGTGTTGGTTTGTTTGCTTTTATTAATAAGGCTTCCATTATTTTTAGCCTTTTTTTGCATGTAGATTATGCGTGTCAAACATGTTGTAGTGTGGCCTATATAATAATTTACGCAGACTAACTCTACACCTTTCTGACAATAGGTCAATTAGATCTCATTTAAATATTCATGGAGACCTACCGGACACTATTTGGAACATACTTGTCGACAACACTAACATAATAGCGTCATCTACATGCAAAAAAAGGCTCCTTATTATAAAAATTGTTAGATCGCATGAGAAATATCAGGCTGTATTTAATCTAGCTCTTGCAGAGGGCTCTTGATTGGACCTTCATAATAGACAGGGAGGAGCAGATGCAATAGGCAACAATAAACTACAGAAGAACTCAAAATTGATCACTGCATTTAAGTATTGCATTAATCTCCAAGTTTGCCTTTTAAAACTTGGACGATAATTCTTCTTCCGCTACTTAATTTAAAGACAATTTGATGTATGCAGGTCCTTACTTTTTGTAGAAACAAATTTTAATTCCTGAGTGACTTTCACTCGATTTCGGAATTAATTTTGATCATTCCCAAATTTATTTCCAAGTTATAAAAATTGTTATCATACAAAAAAATTGTTGCAAAAATTCACATTAAAAAAAAAATTGCTGAAAACAACTGCAGTAATGAAAACTTGGGAATCCAAAATTTTTATAACATGAGCTATTGAAAGTTAGAGAGTAGTGTACCTTTAATTGAAAACATTGACACACTGACATTGGCATTTATTATATCAATATATACACAGGATGTATCAAAAATACTTTTATAAATTTTGAGGGTGGGTTCCTCACACCAAAACAAGGACAAAATTCCACAAACATATGTCTGCAAACCATTCATTTTTTTTTAGTTAAGTTTAAAGTTCATGGCAGACGCTGTTAAATGTACAATCCAAGATACAATCGCAGAATACTTTTACAAAAACTTCAGGGACAGGTTCCTGATGCCAAAACCAGGTAAAATATCCATATAAACATATACCAAAATGCCATCATTGTATCTCAACACAGCAACTAATAACAAATGTTCAAATTATCCTCCATTTGCTTCTACACACACATG
The DNA here is from genome assembly GCA_964036315.1 of Acanthosepion esculentum. Lineage (NCBI taxonomy): Eukaryota > Metazoa > Mollusca > Cephalopoda > Sepiida > Sepiidae > Acanthosepion > Acanthosepion esculentum. Next base: position 99,074,532 of record OZ038495.1, on the reverse strand, counting down.
TACTCATCAGATCATTGAATGGCGGACCCTTTCAAATACTCCCACATGGTGTTGGACGGTTTTGTAAGACCCCATTGTTTTGGTGCACCCTAAAGGTTATAAAAGTATTTTTGATACACCCTGTATATGTACACAAACCCACACTTCTATATTTCTTTCTAAAATAGACTTATATCCATTTCATAGGGATAAGACCCACAAGTATGCATAAATGCACCTAGACGCATGCCTATGACGTGCAGAAACACATTATGTATGGGAACTAAGGTGACTTAAATATCAGGTTTCTCCACTGCAACAATAATGCTAAAATCTAAACGGTTTCCTTGCACCAGTTTCAGTGACTGCATTACCTGATAAAATGCGTCCTCAGCTGCACATTAGATTATTATTAGCAATGATATTTCAGCAGTAAAAAGAAACAAAAACTGCAAATTTGTTGCTTCAAAACACTGAAGAACACAATTAGTAGCGATTGCATTTGTGAATGCAGCTTGTCTCTGACGTACATTAAATATAAAAATACACTAAGTTTTGTTTATTAACCAGAAATTGTATTCCTTCCCTAACTTTATTCTAAGAATTGAAAAAGTGTTTTCTTTTCTTTTTTAATAGCAATCATCTTGTAAGCTTCTAATTGATAAGTAACTAACCAATTCACAAATTATACTTATAAGGAAGATAGATACGTCTCAGCTTCAATCACTTCCCCACCATCGTAATGAAACTTCCCTGTGCTATTTCTATAAATATTTTCGTGGTAATTGTTTTGATAAGCTTTCTTCTTTGGTACCTAGATTTTACAAATTTAAGTGCCATACTAGATTGGTGGCAAAGTTTCATCAATGTAACCAGAAGTTCTATGCTAACAGTTTCTTCACTTGCACTTCTTGCTAGTAGAACTCTCTTCCAGTTTCTTGATTTCTGTTCAACTTTGATCTTCAAAGATTAAAATACAATGTCATTCGTTATCTTCTTTCCTCTTAATTCCTTTATTGTACTCTTTCAATGTTTTTTTTCTATATTCTCTCACATGCTTGTGTTTTAGTGGCTTCATTGCCTTGCTTGGGGTGAAATAATTTATAAAAAGGGGTAATAAAGCCACCTAGACACAAGGGGTTACTGGAAGGGAAAGATAGATAGTTTGTTTAACCAGCATATCGACCTTCGTTGGGCCATTTAATGCTGAAAAGGTTTTTTGGGGGTTTTTTTTTTAAGTATAGCTGGTAATATTGTTTTTTCAAAAAAGTACAGCTGGTAATATTGTTTTTTCAAAAAAGTATAGCTGGTAATATTGTTTTTTCAAAAAAGTAGAGCTGGTAATATTGTTTTCCAAAAATGTATAGCTGGTAATATTTTTTTTTCAAAAACGTATAGCTGGTAATAATGTGTTTTCAAAAACGTATAGCTGGTAATAATATTTTTCCAAAAACGTATAGCTGGTAATAATATTTTTCCAAAAAGAAATCTGGTAATAATATTTTTTCAAAAAGAAATGTGCTGGAAAAGACCTAGAAGTTCACTATTTGCCCATAGCTGGGACCCCAACAGGTGCTACCACCCCAGGTCAGGGTGGACCTGGGAACACCAGCAATTAAGAGGTGGTTCCACGGGAAGTGAAAAAGAAGGAAAATAATTTGGCAGGAATCAGGACCCAATAATAGTATAAGTTTTAGAGTTTGGGTAGGGACATTAGAAATATAGAGTAGAAGTAGAATTTAGAAAGAACTAGAAACCCAATCCTAAGCAAGAAACCGGGGGTAGACCTCTACGCCTGTTCAAAAGACCAGAGAAGAGTGCAAACCAGACGATTTGATTCAAATTTTTTATTCAGAGCCTTAATTCAATATTTAACTCCCAAAAATTTTTTAATTCAATATTTAACACTCCCCAAAATTTTTAAAGTAAAAAAAAAAAAAAAAAAGAAATCTCATGTAAAGTGGTAAGATTTAAAAAAAAAAATTCATTATTTTATCCCTTACTTTGCTATTGAGTCGTGTCCTGCTATTTGTTTAATTCTATGTTTCAAGTCCTACTACTGGTTATTTTCAAAGCATTCAAGCAAAAATAAAGATGAAATGTAAGAAGAGATATTTAAAATTTTACTAGATTAATTTTTTCAAATTAGTGAGGAAACACACACAAGCGCACATACAACTCAAGAAAAAAATGCTTAACTATGACGGATTAGGTTATCCAGACTATAAATTTAATTCTGTTTCAATAGACAATGTTAATATAATGTTTGTCTGGAAACGTTGCAAGAACTTATTATTAACAAAGTAAGCAATCTCTGTTGCAGTGAGATCTTAGTTAACTTCAAAAGGCTTCCTTTTTAACTTAACCCTTATCCAGGCATCCCTCATATTTTTCAAAACAGTTTGCCAAGCTCTCTTTAGGGATTACCATCAGCTGTCTCATTGTTCATTACCAGAAGACGATTTTTCAATGGCCAGTTTAGATTGTGACTTTTGGCATTTCCCAGCCAAAAGTCACAGGGGAGCCAAATTTGGGTAGGGGAGGTAATTGACAAATGTGTGATAGAATGTTTTGCAAAAATTTAAAACAGAATGAAGCAAAAAAAAAAAAAAAAAAAAAAACATACATTGATCAAAGATCAACTGTGAATGTGATGATCACGTGAAACACAAACTCACTGAATGACACCTCACTGCCAAGTGAGTAAACCCCACAAAGGAATGTCTGTTTTCACACATGCAATAGGTTCACATTTGACATTTTTACTTTTTTAATCATTTCATACCAAGCAAGGAAAAGTCACAAAAATGCAAAGAGTTACTAAGTGTGAAAGAATGAGTAAATCAAAAAAAAATAAATGATTTTCATTGGTTGATTTGTATTTTAAGGCTTATTAACTCATTGCAGGTTATTTAAAGTCAGAAAGTATTTTTAGATTCTAAGAATTTTTGGAGATAATAATAATTTATTGATACAAGTTATATTAATTAACCCATCTGGTGGGGGGGGGGAGAAAAGATAGATTCATACCTTTCCCAAGGGTATTTCCTCGTAAGTGAATATACCAAACAAGAACCAGAGTTTCAATGTCATATGGCAGTAAGCCTATTATTAAGGTGAGAGAACAATAAAATAACTGAAATTAAGATGACAGAAGACAATGATTGATATTGCATTTAAATTTTTGAAGATCAAAGTTAACTGGAAAGAAAGGGACCAGAAGAGAGAGGATACCAAGTTAAATCAAAGCTGCACAAATGGTTCTTGAAGGTACGATGGATAAATTGTCATCTGAATGAAACAAAAATGAAAATAACATTGACATCTCATTTTAACAGATATATTTACCAAAATTACACAAAAATATTTTGAAATTCTAAAGAGTAAATTTATTTAATAAAATCACCATTGGTTTCAAACACGGCCTCAAGACAATTTCAGAATCTCCTGAAAATCTTCTGGATGGTCTTCTTGTTTAAGTTGGTGAATGCTGCCATAATCCTTGCCTTCAGTGGATCTTTGGTCTTACAAGGAGTTTTGTTGGTCAACTGCATCCTACACATAACAATCAAGGGAGCTAGGTGGCCAGATATAAGGGGTAATGTAGTCGCAGAAGCTATAATTGGGTTCTCCTGCTTGTGTAGCATGCTACAGAGTCCTGTTACCAGACATAGGGTCGTTCAGCAGCCACCCTCTTGACCCAGAGTAGCACTACCTCTCTGGCTATGGATCAGACTGATTTGGAGGGATCATTTTCAATCATAGCCTGGATCTCAGCAACAAATTCGAGAATTCTTTTTTTATCAGAACAATCAGAGTGAGTTTCCCAAGCTACTGTACCTTCGTAATCACCATTAGACTCATCCAATTCTTTTCAAATCCTCTGCACTGTCCTCAGATTGACACCCAAACACTCTGAAATGTTTGTATTGGCGCTTCTGGCATGAATGCCAAGCAATACAACATGCTGTTTCCAAATTCCTGGTAGAGTGATGGATGGATGGATGTTGGATTTAACGGCATGTCAACTCCTATTTTTGGTAGAGTGAATTGCATCATTTCTCACTGATGGTGCTCAACTAACCTTACTATACTGTGCAGTTGACAAAATCAAAAACAAACAAAGTGCATGCACAATTTTAAAAATATAAAATGGCAACAATTTACCCATCACTCCCTGTAGTTTTGCTAATATTTACATTATGCCTTTCAGCCAATACTTGGCTATGAATTATCAAAATGAAATATTAAACTGTAAAATGTTCAGATCAAAAGTCAACTTTGATTTGTTTGTTTAACGGCATATCAACACCTTATGGGTCATTTAAAGCCGAAATTTAATTTTCTTGGGAGCTTTGATTTGATTTGTTTGTTTAACGGCATATCAACTCCTTATGGGTCATTTAATGCTGAAATTTCATTTTCTTGGGAGCTTTGATTTGATTTGTTTAACGGCATATCAACACCTTATGGGTCATTTAATGCTGAAAGGGAGTTTGGATGTAATAAAAATCTGATACATGTTATTCTGCTTTCACAAGTGAATACATGGTAGATGATACTCAGCTTTTGTGCATATATAAAGGATGTGTGTTTTATTTTGTAGTTTTGTTTCTTTAAGAAATTATAGAATATTATATGGAGTTCTTTCATGTTGATTGATGTATTGTTGGTAATTTTACTACAGATAGATATTGTTGGTCATTTTTTTTTTATATAAAAATGTATTGCTGGCATTTTTATTATAAAAATGTATTTTTATACTTTTATAGTGTTTTGTTTTTATTTGGGGGTTCACTATTTGCACATAACTGGGACCACCCCCTAACAGGTGCTACCACCTCGGGTTAGGGTGGATATAGACACAACAGCAATTAAGAGGTAGTTCCATACTCTTCAAAACCTCCAATTTCCTGATCAGAGGCCTTGCTGCCAGATGTAGTTTAGTGCCACAAAAGTCAACTAATTACTCTCTATCAAGCTACAGTCTTATTGATCTACCCACAGAAAGAAAAGGTGATTTTGTTTCTGTTGTAACCTAGAGAAGGTCACTGAATAGAATAATCACACAACGGTTGGTAATGAACAATAATACTTAGGACAAGAACAACACATATAAGATCCGCCAGCGGCGCATAGAAGTAGTCAACTGCTAGTCAAGTGAATTCCACAATGAATCTCCAACTCTAGACCAATATACAGTATTTACTACTGTATTTATCCCCACCCCCAAACGGTAAAGATTGGTTAAACAGCATCAATGAAAATGCAATGCTTGATTGCTCTTTGAAATTGAAAATGTGATTTATCAGGATAATAACATTTCCACTAGGTCTTTATGAGACTTACATTTCCTGCTCTAAATGTATGCTTTCAAGACACTGCATTCATCCCTAGAGATTGTGTTATAAACTACCAATAGTTCTAAACTAGTGTAGATATATAATAGCACAGGTAATTGGATGACAAAATGAAAAAAAAAAAAAAATCTATATAAATCCTTCAAAAATCAATCCTCAAACTATATGTTTTTAGTGATTTAGTCTGAAATGCATTATATAGGATATTTTTTTCCACTTCACCATCATTAGTCTAATTTTTTTTTATTCATTTTCTATATCTTATAAACCCATTAGTCTGAGATGGGATTTATGTAGGTACCTCCAATAATTCGCCATTTTAGTGTGTAGCAGTTTCAGAGGGAAAACCCATTAATTTGGAAATTCTTGCAAAAATTAAATAATTGTCTAATTTTAATGAAACTTTCAGGATTTATTCAAAAATGAATGAATTTATTTTCGAAATTTTTATTTTTAAAAAATCTTGTTAAAATTTTTTTTTTTATTTACATCTGTTACACTGCCCCCCCCCCCAATTAATTTTATGAAATTTTCTAGAATTTCAAAGAGGACGCAAATTGTTTTATATTACTTATAAGCAGGACTTCTTGTAAAAATTAAATCAATTTTTTTTTTCACAACAACTATTGCCAACTTTTAAAAAATCTGCTCCAAATCATAAAATAAAAACTGCAATAAACTAACTAATTATCAAACTAGATGGGCTTTTACACTATTTACATTATTTGGACTATTGTCCTCATCGATGTCACCATATTTATTATGTTTCGGCCGTTGTACACTCTGGCCTTCTTCAGGTGGTTGGGATGTCGAACTGAACTCTTTATTTCGCTCACTGGGGTAGACTGTTCTAGTTCCACGTGCCATGTTTAATGGATGTCAGTTATTAGTTATTTCCTGTTAATTCCTCTCTCCAAGTTCTCCACTGCCTTAACCAGGTATTGAACTCACACTCTTTGGGTCCTGTCACTGGATCTAACTAATGCCTTTATCCACTGTGCTACGTGTCCTCGAAGACACATGCCACAGTGGATAATGTTATAGTGTATCAATGTTACAATATGACCGGCTTCATGATATATTTTTATTATGTGTCAAGGGCATTGTTTAGTCTGTATTGCAGAGTATCATATCAAAACTAAAATGGTGTTGCCTATGAGAAACTACCTTCAGTGTCTTCATAGTCATTTATTTCCAGTAAATGATTATTTCCTATTTTTTTCAAAACTGGCCAGCACAGCCAGGCAACAATGCTATAAAAATTTAGCAGTGAAAATGTTATTATATGGCACATTTAGTACAATAAATCATTTTGGCCTGCATATTTTCATAAAGGTTTGTGTTTTTATTTTTTAGTTTTGTTTAATTTTTGGAGACAACAAAGCTCTTGCATCATTTCAAACACAATTGTAGACATGAATTAGTTATATACGTGTGCTATCTTCAGTTTTGAACAAGATTAATTCTGCAAGGTTTTGAGTTTGTATCTACAATAATTCCCAGATTAGTTAAGAAGGAAAGAAAAGTGTCTGAATTGAGTTCTACAAAGACAGAAACAGACACAAAACAACAAAATAAAAAAAACATTGCAGAAAAGAAAAGTGATTTGCATAAGTGAATCTGGTAAAAAAAAAAAGAAATTGGAAGATTTAAATTTGAAACAAAAGTTTAATTTTTTGAAAATGGAAGATTTGATATGCAAATCCATATATTAGTCTAAAAGTAGGTGATTGAATGACAAAATGGTAAGAAAAAACTGGAAGATAGATTTTGTACCAAGAAGAAACTTTTTCAAACTAATAATGGTTTTATTAATGGGGTAAGTTGGATGGAGTGATTGCTGGGAGGTCTATCTACAAAACTCTAGAGTTCAGATGCTGTAAGACCAATCAGCAAAGTAACAAACTTATATATATAAGAGGGAGAGAAAAGGAAGGAATACAACAAACTAAATTGTGTTTGTTGTACTTCCACCCTCCAAAATACAAGGTGTGATGGGTAACTTGTCACCATTTTATAATTTTTAATTTTGCACATGTGTTGTTGTTGATTTTTTCAACTGCACAATATAGTAGGGTCAGTTGGGCACCATCTGTGAGAAAAAGAGTGCCATGCTGCAATTCACTCTGCCAAAAATTTGGAAACAGCTTGCTGTATTGCTTGGCATTTGCACTGGAAGCTCTAATACAAACATTTCAGAGTGTTTGAGTTTCAATGCAGAGGCTTCAGAAAAGTTGGATGAGTCTAATGGTGATTATGAAGGTACAGCAGCTCAGAAAACTCACTCTGATCATTCTAATAAGAAAGGAGGTCCAGAATCTGTTGGTGAGGGCTTACATCAAGTACCTTGAGGAGATAGTGCTACCTGGTGTCGAGAAGGTGGCTGCTGGAAGATCCTATATCAGGCAATAGGATTCTGCACCATGCCATACAAGCAGGAGAGCCCAGTCATGACTGCCAACAAATTTCTGGCCACCTAACTCCCCAAACTGCAAACCCCTTGATTATCATGTGGGGAGCAGTTGAGCAAGAGACCAACAAAACTCCTTGTAACACCAAAGATGAACTGAAGGCAAGGATTATGGGAGCATTCATCAACTTAAACAAAGAGATCATTCAGAAGAGTTGCAAGAGATTCCGATGTTGTCTGGTGGCCATGGTTGAAGCCCATGGAAAGTTTATTGAATAAATATACTCTTTAGTATTTAAAGTTATTTTTGTGTAATTTTCATAAATATATCTTTGAAAATGAGATTTCACTTTTGCGTAATTTAGGCAATTTATCCATCACACATTATATATATATATATATATATATATATCATTTTACTCCAAGCAAGGCAATAAAGACACTAAGATGCAAGGAGTTACTGAGTGTTAGAGAATATAAGAAAAAAAGAACTATTAAAGAGAGAGAACAAGAACAGGAATTTAGAAGAACAGAAGATAACCATTGACACTGCATTTAAATCTTTGAAGATCAAACTTGACTGGAAAGCAAGAAGCTAGTAAAGTAATCACTTAGAACTTACACTTACATCTAGCCATTTCAACTGCAAAATGATGAGACCTTGCCACCAATCTGATACTGCACTTAAATTCATAAAGTCTAGGTACCATAGAGGAAAGTTCATCGGAACAATCACCATGAATGTATTTATAGAAAGTCAGAGAGAAACTACATTATGATAGTGGGAAAGTGACCGAGTTCTAGACACTAGGTCCATCCTTCTTTGAATTTTATCAAGAATCTCTAAATACATAGAAGCTCCAGACTAGATTCTGGAAAGAAAAATTGTCTAAAATCAATGTTTAAAATAGCTTTAAGCAAATGAATCCTTTAAGTGTTAAAGAAGACAATCTTTTATCAGACTAGCACTACGGAATCACAAACAAACATTAAATGATGGAGTTTTTATGATTTGGTAAAGACTTCCAACAGCAGCAACAACTAAAATGGATAGCACTTGAAGAGAAAATAACTGCTTTTAAAGAAAATGTTAAGGAAACTTCTATCAATGCTTGAAAGAGCAATAACTAAACATGAGAAACCGTTTTTCAGAAACAGTTTTAACATGTTGGTTCCCACACGACCCACTGGAGTGTCATGGTGGTATGTCTGCAATGCCCACATGGCCCTCCAGTGGGTTGTTTACCAATTTCTTTTCTATGAGGATTATTGGGAGTGGGATGCTATGATTGATTACTTATAAGTACACCATAACCAGAATTTTGTTCCAAAAATATTTAAATAGTTTTCCTTTTGAAATTCCCACTAGTTGTTTTTTTTTTTTTTTGCATACACAGAGCTGTACCATGCATTCTTGTGGGACTCCAGGTTGTAAAATGGACTCAGGTAGCAAATGACACACTCGTGGGTTATGGATAATAAATACTACCTATGATATCTTTGCCTCATATATGAAACAGTGTTAAAACAAAGTGACTTTTACCAAAATTAAGATAGTGATGGGAACCTGGGATAACAAGGGAAATGCGGCTTGGGAGCTAATGTGTTAAGAGAAAGATTTTATAAATTTTAATTGAAACCAACACTAAATGCCCAGTCAATGAATACCAAATGTTTCCTTGTAAGGAAATGGCTAATCTCACCGATATCATATAAGACTAAATCCATCAATAAAACTTATTAGTCTGATCAAGTTCCTTCTCAGAACAGGAGATGAGTTTTGTCATTCAATTACCCATCTTTTAAAAAAAAAAAAAAATAAAATAAAAAAAGGAAAAGAAAAGAAAAAAGGAGAAAAACGAAAAAAGGAGAAAAAAAGAAAAAAAAGAAGAAAAAAAAGAAGAAAAAAAAGAAGAAAAAAAAGAAGAAAAAAAAGAAGAAAAAGAAAAGAAGAAAAAAAAGAAGAAAAAGAAAAGAAGAAAAAGAAAAGAAGAAAAAGAAAAGAAAAAGAAAAGAAGAAAAAGAAAAGAAAAAGAAAAGAAGAAAAAGAAAAGAAAAAGAAAAGAAGAAAAAGAAAAGAAGAAAAGAAAGAAGAAAAAGAAAAGAAGAAAAAGAAAAGAAAAAACATGGGTATAAAAAGCAAAAGCAAAGACAAAATGGACCATTTGGTATTTATGGATCATTTCATGTTGCTCACATCAGTTTTGGTCCAAAAAGCAAAACAGAAATAATTTTTGAAACCTCAACAGACAATAGCAATGAAGCTTCAAAAAACTTTTATTTTGAAAATGTTAAGCAAAAATAAATAACTTAAATCTTTTCAGTTGAAAAATATTTTTTCTCAAAACAACTCATTTTCAATCCTAGAATTACTTTATTGAAATGAAATATCAAGTCAATACCTCCAGACACTTTTTATTTTTTGTATAAATTTAAATCATTATAATTTGTGCCAACTCATAAAATTACCACACCACAAGAAAAGTTGCAAAGTATAACCTAAAAATAATAAACTATGAACTTTATTCCTATCCAGTAATGTGTTAAATGCGTTGCTGTCACGTGGCATTTGTTTTTATTAAATTTTCAAAATCTGCTCTTTCATTTTGAATAACTATATATATATATATATATATATATTATATACACACATATTCATACATACATACAGGTAGTAATCCATTGGTATAATCCAGGTGAGTCCTATTAACATAACATTTATTTATTTAAAATTCCATGAGTAATACACATTGAGGCAATCATGTATCTTTTGATATACGAGTGACAAGGCAGATTTTTTTCCTGCAGTAGGTTGCCATTTCTTTCTGCAGTAGACCAGTTGCCATACAAAGCTATAGAACCCGGTCTGTCCAGCTATTTACCCATAGCTGGGGGGAGAAGAAGAGGATTCATACATTTCCCAACGGTATTAACACGTAAGTGAATTTGAAATATGTTAAAACAGATTTACAAAGAGCACTCAATGTTTATTTTCATTAAACACAGCAAAATTTTCTTTACAATTGGAATTAACATACCTTTAATTAATAACCATTTTCACCTACAAATTTTAATTTTAAAATTTACAGGATTTTTCAAACCGTACTTTAAAATTAAAATTTGTAGGTGAAAATGGCCATTAACTAAAGATATCTTAATTCCAGTTGTAAAGTATATATATATATATATATATATATATATATATATATATATATATATATACACACACACACACACAGGGTGTCCATAAATTTTGTGCGTACTTTAAAAAATTCATAACTTTATTTGTATTTGCGATAAAAATAATCTGTAAAAAATGTTATAAAGTTTAATGTACCTAGTTTTAAGTATAGCTAAAATAACTAATGTGATTTCAGGCATTACTGTAAATCAGTTGGCAAATGTTTTCCATGAACTGCAGAATCGTATTACCCTTTGTATTGCTAATGATGGAGGACATGTGGAAACTTAAATAAAATTTCAATAAAGCCTTAAAAAATATAGATTTACTTCTTTCTAATCCTTTTTACAAATTATTTCTATCGCAAATACAAATAAAGTTATAAATTTTTTAAAGTGCACACAAACTTTATGGACACCCGAGATATATATATATATATATATATATATATATATATATCTATATCAATGACATATCTTTTAGAAAGTAAGACAATTTACATTTGCTTGGAGAAATTAAACCAGTTCAAGTATTAGGGTGTTCAGAAGTAATTACTTATATCACTACTATGAATTGAGTCAACCAAGTTGAGCAGAGTTATGGTTGAATAGTAGGAAACTGTGTCTAGAATCAGTTTATCATTTCATCAATTGAGGTGTCAGGAAAGAAATTTTGTCTTTTTCTGATATGAATTATGGGTCAACCAACCAAAGCAAAAGCATTGTTGAAGGAGAGAAAACTGTCTAGAATTAGCTGTGAGCCATTATGATACAGAGATTAAAAGAAGGCTTGTAGGAGAGTCTCCCTCGCTGGCCAGAGGGAAGAGCTGATCCATTAGTGCATTGTGGCAGACGGAGAAGTTGTTCCATCTCTTCTATCCAACATTATAGTGCATTTTAGAGTATATAACTCCATGAAAGATTATAACTTTAAAAAGCAACATGTCTGCCATTGCTTCCTGTATAAATTCTGAAAGAATAGTATTTCTACAGAAGCATTTAAAAAACATTTAGATCTACGGATAAAAAAATTAGTCTGTTTATTTTTGTCAGGTCTCTGTATTACTTGGCATAATTGATGATTATCATTAGCCTTTACTAGATGATCCTGTCTTGATAAATCTGTTTAATAAAGGCGTGAATGAACACAAGTTATTTTACTTTGAATCTGTTATAGCAAGAGTTCCCAAAACGGTGCAGTACACTTCATAGGTGTGGCAGAAGAGGATAGTAGGTGAGGCAGAATGATTGAAAGACATTCAAAGATTTAGAAACAGTTTCAAAAAGTTCATAGGCCAAAAATAAATAGGATATAAAATTTTTTAATATTATTATAAAAGTACTTGTAATTGCATGCATGAGTCCCAGTATAAATAGTTATAAATAATTACTGACTGATTTTATCATTGTAATATTTTTACATTAGATCAAGTATTAAGAATATAGTAACTAGGGTCTGCAAATTGGAGGAGAGAGTCATCAATGATAATGTTCTGACTTCAAATCTGCAGTTATCTTCCTTTGACCCTTTCTATTTTTAAATGTACTTTTTATCACATAAAATTTGTTGAAGTGCAAGCAAATTTGGATTCCAAAAATGTGGCCCAGAGAAAAAAAGTTTGAAAACCATTGTGTTACAGCGATTGTGCAAATAAGAAATTCATGGCTTGATGTCCCAAATGAACATTTTCTAGTATTTTCCATAATTCTCCCAAGCCCTTTACCCACGTCAGTTGCAAGTAAATACCCCTCAGTTCAGTACTAGAAGGTTTAAGGTAGAGAGAAAACAGGGTGTGTATAACTGACTATGCTTTAAATAAGCGATTTTATGTACTAAGACATAGCAAGATGGAGTGTTGACACTAATGTCTTTATATTCACAAGGAAAAAGGAAAGGTTGAAAGGTCATAATTAACACTAGAGTGAGAAATAAAAATGTAAATTTTGTTCCCAACTTTTTTTTTTTTTTCCTAAATCAATCCCTCCCCACCCTCGAACAAACAAGGTGATAAGATGTAAGGAAGCCTACTGGGAATGAGAAGACTTCAGAAAGAACTGGAAACCCAATCCTAAACAATAAAGGGATAAACCTCTACTCCTGTTCAAAAGGACTGGAGAGAAGTCTGAACTGGACCATAGGTAGACCTATTGACTCTTTGGTTGTTTATTCAGCGATTCATTTGACGCAATCTGGGGTGGGGAGTAGATGATATGTGGGACAACTTTTTCTCCTCTCACAACACACTAATGAATCAAGCTCTTCACTTTAACCAGTGAGGACTCTCTAGTATCACCCCTCTGTTTATCTTTATATCATAATGCATGACTTATAGCTTGAAACTACCCTCTAAAAAGCAAACCAAAACTCTTTGCTGATTCTAACTGTAATGCTAATATAAGCATGTAACTAGAACTTCCTAACTTCTGACCATGTGAGATTTGTCCCTAAAACTTTTCATTTATCTGCTTTATTCCCTTTTGGTCAAGTGGGTGGCCGCTTTGAAGATCCTACTTCATAGACTTTACTTCTGGTCATAAAAAAACAACTACTTCAGATATAATCATCTACCATCTACTTTTATGTAAGTGTCCTGATCCAATTATGTAGTGGGGGATACAGTGTAACAGATTTTCTACTTGAATTGCTTTTTCAGAGATATATGCTTGGACTGAATGCATTCTTGGGAGGTGTTCTTTAGTATGAGGGACACTCTAGTGAAACATCACATATTTACTTCCATGGATTCGTTGGTTGTTTTTATTTAGTGACATATCAACACCTATGGGTTATTTAATGCCAAAATCTACATATTTTGTACATAATTTTATACTTTCATGGTAAAGGTATGTTTGTTTTGTTTTTTTTTTAGATATATAGTTTGTAGATTTTAAAATGTTTTTTTGGCAATTTCACTATAAAATTGTATTTTTTTTTAGTGTTGCAGTGAATGTCATTTTGTTATAAAAATCTATTGTTGCCCATTTTATCATAAAAATGTACTGCTGATTTTTGTTGGTGGGGGGGCATCACTATTTGCCCATAGCTGGAACCCTAACAGGTGCTACCACACCTTACTTCCATGGAAACTACAAAAAAAAAAAAAAAACATACATTCTTCTGCTGATCACTGTATAAAGCTATATTTGTAAATTACAAGAATGAGATAATTTTCATATCAGTAAAAGTTACAAATGGTAACACTTTTTAATATAGTGTATAAATAATCTTGAAATGGACATTATCATCACTCCAGATCAACTACATATTTCGGTATCCATTCATCTTTACATTTTAACTTAAGTCATCCGCAATGAAAAAACACTATGTCAGCTTGCACAAACAAAACTACACATTTGGTATTGTCAAGCAAGACCATTAAGAAAACACTGTTGCTATTTGCAAATATTAAATTACACAGATAGAGAATGCTATTGCACAGAGAGACACAGTCCTTTCTTAGTTCAGGTAAATTGCAGGTATGAAGCAGAAGACAAAAGAAAGATTAGAGGCCTACAAGACAAAAGAGAAAAAACAAAAACTCTCAAAGTAGAACAAACAACATTGAAACCAAACTGTTCCATGTCATTCAGTTGCTATCTTTCTATCTTTTTATTGCCAGCTGACAAAAGATGACTAATTTTTTATTCTTATATTTAATGGTGCTGTATAATATTTTATCTCTAAACAGGGTCAAATGATAACTGCTTTGTTAATAAAAGAAAGGAAGACTTATACGGCTGCTGTGATGAACACCAAAGATTAATCACCAATTTTGATGACTTCTATTATTATTATGCTGATATTCTTTATTTATTCATGTGATATTGCGATGCAGAAACTTTAGCTGCATCATCGTTTGAAGCACATTCAGAAAGATGGCTGATATTGATTTCAAATTAAATGCCCACAAGAACAGACATGCAAATTAAGTTTATAACTTTTGTCTTCAGATCATTAAACTGTTAGTAGTTTTTCATTTAAAATGAAAAACAAACCATTAAGAAGAAACAATAATTTATTCATCATTTTATGATTCAACAATTTGCTAAAGAGAAAACATGAATTATTATTCAAAGCATCTGTGATCATATTCAGCAAAAGTTTCACTAAATCAGTTTTTGTTTTTTTTGTAACTTTTTTCTTACTTTTTCAATCCCGTCTAATCCAGTATGAGGCCATGCTAACACAACAAGCACAATTTATTTTGACAAATTAAAATGTCCCAATGGTCTGAATGTAAGTAATGATAACCCCTCAATTTCAGAAATTCAGACTAGAATAACAAAGATGAGGATATTAGTCTGAATGTAAAAAATGATAATTCCTTGTCCCAGAAATTCAAATAAAATAACAAAGATGAGGACATTCGTCTGAATGTAAATGAGCATCTATGCAGCCTTGTGAGTGATGAATTATTTTCCATCATACAACCTCTTTCCCACAAATGAAAGATGACAAGCCTCTCATTGCTGTATTGCTACCTCCATGGCATGTGTTCTGATGAGCTACATTTGTCAGTCTCACCAGCCATGACTTTTGCCACTGGGAGCCACCATGCCAAGTAGACAATAGTGCAACATCCCAATTCTCTTTGTATTCCATTAGTAAGAAGTTTCACTTGGATGGCTTCTTACCAAGAACTGCTGCTTTGGGGGACAGACTTCCAGCAGGGTGTTTCACATTCACTACAATTCTGACCTTTTCAAATCCAAGGTTAACGGTTATCTTTCCTGTTTAACCTCATTATCTTCACTTCTTACCTTTTTTTATGCTCATGCAATACAACACAATAACCCTCTCCCTTGAGTGGCTCCTGGGCATTGGACTGGATGATAATTAGTATTAAAAAAACTTTTTTCATATTGTTATTGTTTGTGTATAATTTGTATTTTGTGCATGCATTCCAACCGTAAATGTGATTAATACTTGCATTAATTCCTGTCTACTGGTATCCATTCTTTCTTCTTTACAATATACGGCATAGAAATTGCATGTAAAATTCTGGTCAAAATGGTAAAATTTAGTAATTAGATAATTCCAATTGTTACTATAATTATCTTCATTTATTCAAAGTGCTGTTGATGACGTTCATGTTCTTGAATTTTCACCAGCAATGGCCAATTATAAATTCATCTTTGAGGACAGTCAAAATATACAAAAGAAATCTGTAAATATCTATTTTTTTTTTTTAATGAACCCTATAATATAGGAACATTTTTTTAAAGAACTCTATATTTAATATATGAATTTTCTTTAAAAAAAAAAAAAAGAACTTATATTTGATATATGACATTTAAAAAAAAAAAAGAACCTATATTTGATATATGACATTTAAAAAAAAAAAAAAAGAACCTATATTTGATATGACATTAAAAAACAAAAACAAAAAAAAAAACCTATATTTGATATATGACATTAAAAAAAAAACAAAAAAAAACTATATTTGATATATGACATAAAAAAAACAAAAAAAACCTATATTTGATATATGACATTAAAACAAAAAACCTATATTTGATATATGACATTAAAAAAAAAAAAAATTTAATATATGAATTCTTTTTTTTAAAAAAAGAAAAAGAAAGATTTTTATTGTTTTATTTTTTTTATTTTATAAACCTGTAATAAATATTGCTCTGCTATTTTCCCAACAACTTGTCTATCTGGAAAATCAGCATTCCAAACTTGGCTTTAACTTTGGTTTGAACCCCTAACCATCAATGAGAAATGTGTAACTACTTCAGACACAAAATTTGACTGCAGTCCTAAACCTTAGACAGTTTTTTGTTCCCTCTCTTCTACACCTGCCCACATATTCTAATGGATTTCAGGGTTTGTCTTCACCTGTACATTGTGTTGAATTCTGATTTAATAAAGTCAATTAGTTTAACTTAAGGGAAAACTCATCTGTTGAAAGTTGGTCAGATGAACTCAACCTGGAAGTGAATCATGGGACAATCAATGACTAAAAGGGACTCTCAATACAGCCAATGACTTTGTTTAATTGTTTGACTACTTACTATTACCATTTAGTTCTTAATGTCAAGTATTTGCTTAAAAGAAAGTCATTATTTACTGGACTCTCTACTGAGCCATTTTAAATTCAATCTTACTTTGGATGTTGTAAATGTCAGCAACTCTTCAAAGACTATTTAATGTTTCCTCTTTTTGTTGTTTTCTTTTCAGTGAATCCTTCATTAATGTGTACAAGCGAAGTACATTCATTGCAGCCAAAAATAGAGAGAACTGGTGCATAGTATGCCACAAGGTCCCCAAATGACCCATCCGCACGTTTAAAATTCAGAGTCGTCCTTCCTCTAGACACTTTGCCACCCAAGGCTTATAGAACCCAGTCTGTCCTGCTATTTACCCAGAGCTGGGATGAGAAGGGATGGATTCACACCTTTCCGAAAGCTATTAGCATGTAAGTCAATGTAATGAACTTGACTGGAATTCAAACTCAGCTCTAAGATTCCTCGATCCAAGCTGCCATCCATTACTCCATCAAGTTTTTCTCTCTCTCATACGAGTTGTATATTTAGGCAGCAATCCTTCTTTTATGCAAGTCTCATTAAAAACGACAGACAAGGTACTACGGTTAAGCTTTTTATTTTTCTTATGTTCGAACAAGAGCTTTCTTTTCTGGTCAAAGGGTGTGCAAGAACTGTCCAAATGTTTTATATTTCCGAGCGCTTTTGGCTATACCTTTAGCCATTATCAAGGATGATTCGATTTTTCAGCTTAATTGAGTGTGTGCGTTATGTGTATGTCTTAGTGTGTGGTCCCTACCAATCATCCTTGATAATGGCTAAAGGTATAGCCGAAAGTGCTCGGAAATATAAAACATTTGAACAGTTCTTACACACCCTTTGTCTAGAAAAGAAAGCTCTTGTTCGAACACAAGAAAAATTAAATAAAAAGCTTAACCATAGTACCTTGTCTGTCGTTTTTAATGAAACATGCACATATATGTGTGTGTGTGTGTGTGTGTGTCTTTTTGTTATACTATTAAAATGTCTTTGGCATTTTGCAACAATCCTTACGTACCTAAATAAGTAAGTAGAGAAGTATATACTAAGAGGAAATAAATTTTATATTTACATCTCTCTATAATGGTAATGGCAACTGAAAATAACTTTAGGAGTGACATAAAAAGTTAAGTGAAACAAGAAGACCCCCCCCCCAAACAAGTTTTTTTTTGTTGACAATTAGAAAAGACGATTAAAGACAGCCAATAATTTCTCTCATTTTTTTTTTATTTGACATTTTCTTTGATTTGTTTATTTATAGAACAGAAGCAAGATTTCTTCAAAGGGGATCTTTGGATTGTAAGAGCAACAAAATTGCATTCATACCTGTAGACATAATGAAAAAGAATGAAAACCATAGTCGTTTATAAGAGAAGAGCTCAAAGCTGGAATTCTATCTTCAGTTTGGACAATTTTGCACGTGTTGACAAGTCAATCCCGGTAACCTTCAGGTATTTCAAACTAAACCTTTTATTCAATCTACAGCTGTGAAGTTAGAAACAATACTGGGGTAAATTCAGAGATTCCAATTTCAACCTCACTAATAAAAACTTCATTTTTTCATTGCTTGATCAAAGCTAAACTCATCAAAAATTCTCATAATCGATTTTACTGTTCCATAATAAATGTTTATTTTATACCATGAAAACACACAGACAGAGAGGTTTATGGCCATATCATGTTGAAACATTGGTTCACATATGATCACCAAAGTTAAGCAATGTTGAGCCTGGTACCACTTGGGAATACTAGGTGTTGTAAGTTTGGATGTATGGGTGGTATAATGGATAACAGCTTGCAATTGGAAATTGGAAAGCTGAGTTCCAATTCCAATTAGGTTTATTATATTCACTGATGTGCTAATAACTTTGGTAAAGGTAAGAATCCACTTCTCCCCTCCAGCTATGAGTTAATTATTAGGACTAGTATCAGTAAATTATTATTGTCCCCACCCACCAAATTCTTACAATTTAAAAATATTTTCTGAATCAATCAAGCACACACATATATATATATATATATATATATATATATGGGGTGTCCCAAAATAATGTATACACTCTTTAAATATTAATAGTTAATACATTTTTTTTTTATATGGATGAAAATCTGCCAAACAGATGGATTGGAAGAAGAGGGACATTTGAATCCCCACCTAGATCACCAGATTTGACACCCTTCGATTTCTTTTTGTGGGGGTTTCTAAAAGACAAAGTTTACAGCAGGAAACCTGAAACAAAGGCTGAAATGAGAGTAGCAATTGAAGAAGAATGTGCTCAAATACCAGAGGAAATGATACTGGATGTTTGTAGGTCTATTTCTTCAAGATATGAAAAGTGTATTGAACAGAACGGCAACCAGTTTGAGCACTTGATGTGAACTCATCATTATATGAACATTCGGCCATTGCCCCAAGTAACATTTATCTTATTAAAGTTAATTTTCTGTTTTTTGTATATTTCACTCTCAAATTCTTTAAATGTGTATTCTTTCTCTTGTATTAATCTTATTTAAAAGTCAAAATACATAAATTGAATAAGTTATAACGATTCAAAGAGTGTATACATTATTATATTGGGACACCCTGTATATAGTGTGTATTTGGGTAGAATTTTTTCATTCATACAAATTTGGTTAAAGACCAACAAACGTTCTTCGTTAAGGATTTTTTTTCTGACATGTAAATAACTCATGATTTGTAGATTTTTATTATGTGAAATATTATATATCAGCCCATTCTATTTGCCAAATAAACCGAGTTGCCTTGCAATAGTTAAATCTGAAAACAACAAGGACACATGGCACAGTGGATAAAGGCATTAGTTAGATCCAGTGACAGGACCCAAAGTGTGTGAATTCAATATCCGGTTAAGGCAGTGGAGAACTTGGAGAGGAGAATTAACAGGAGATAACTGATAACTGACATCCATTAAACATG
Source organism: Acanthosepion esculentum (assembly GCA_964036315.1). Classification (NCBI taxonomy): domain Eukaryota; kingdom Metazoa; phylum Mollusca; class Cephalopoda; order Sepiida; family Sepiidae; genus Acanthosepion; species Acanthosepion esculentum. Next base: position 99,054,635 of record OZ038495.1, on the reverse strand, counting down.
GCACGTGGAACTAGAACAGTCTACCCCAGTGAGCAAAATAAAGGGTTCAGTTTGACATACCAACTACCTGAAGAAGGCCAGAGCATACAACGGCCAAAACAAAGATGAGGACAATAGTCTGAATAATGTAAATCGTGTATATAATACCTCATCTCAGAAATATAGACAAATATCTGAGAAACAAGCATGACCGTTTGGATAGTACACACAAAAATGCTCTGAACAGGCAAAGGGTTAAAAAACCTGCAGACAGTTGATAAATCAAATTAAATCAACTAACCAATAAAAAGTTGAAAAAAAAAAAAAATCCTCAAGGAATTTTTGTTAGTTTTTGTTAATCACATAATTCATGTTCATAATCTTTGTCAAAAATTCTCATAAATTCCAAAGTCACATGACATTCAGTTTTGACATGATTTCTGATGACATGTACATGTTATCTTTTCCCAGAGTTAGTTTTTCTCTTAATGATATAAACAAAAGACTAATGACTTAATTGTCTTGAAAGTTTGAGATTTCATGATCACGTTTAGCAAAATGAAGGAGTCTAGCCATATGGTTGGTTTGAGATCAAAATAAAAAAGATGAAAATTTGACCAAATAAGTAACTTGAAGTGTCAACAATTAGTGAAATTTGATAATTTTTTGTTGTTGTGGTTCTTGTTTGCAGAAGTCTTAACGAAATCTGCGAGGATGGCACCTGATTATAGGCTCCGCCCTTAGCCACAGATGAAGAAGAAAGATGGTAGAATTTGATGAGATAAGTTGACATGTTTGGTATCAGGGATGTAAATCAACTGTTTATATGCAGGAGTAGCTAAGGGAAAATAAATAGAAGAAAGTCAGTTAAAAAAAAAAGGGAAGAACAAAAACATGAAGAACAAAGACATGAAGGAAAAAAAGAGAAAAGGAAAAAAAGAGAAAAGGAAAAAAAGAGAAAAGGAAAAAAAGAGAAAAGGAAAAAAGAGAAAAGGAAAAAAAGAGAAAAGGAAAAAAAGAGAAAAGGAAAAAAGAGAAAAGGAAAAAAAGAGAAAAGGAAAAAAGAGAAAAGGAAAAAGAGAAAAGGAAAAAAGAGAAAAGGAAAAAAAGAGAAAAGGAAAAAAAGAGAAAAGGAAAAAAAGAGAAAAGGAAAAAAAGAGAAAAGGAAAAAAAGAGAAAAGGAAAAAAAGAGAAAAGGAAAAAAAGAGAAAAGGAAAAAAGAGAAAAGGAAAAAAAGAGAAAAGGAAAAAAGAGAAAAGGAAAAAAAGAGAAAAGGAAAAAAGAGAAAAGGAAAAAAGAGAAAAGGAAAAAAGAGAAAAGGAAAAAAAGAGAAAAGGAAAAAAAGAGAAAAGGAAAAAAAGAGAAAAGGAAAAAAGAGAAAAGAAAAAAGAGAAAAGAAAAAAGAGAAAAGGAAAAAAAGAGAAAAGGAAAAAAGAGAAAAGGAAAAAAAGAGAAAAGGAAAAAAAGAGAAAAGGAAAAAAAGAGAAAAGGAAAAAAAGAGAAAAGGAAAAAAGAGAAAAGGAAAAAAGAGAAAAGGAAAAAAGAGAAAAGGAAAAAAAGAGAAAAGGAAAAAAGAGAAAAGAAAAAAGAGAAAAGGAAAAAAGAGAAAAGGAAAAAAGAGAAAAGGAAAAAAGAGAAAAGGAAAAAAAGAGAAAAGGAAAAAAAGGAGGGTAAAAAAAATAGGTGCAAAGAGAAAATGTGCAGAGAGAAAAAATGAGAAAAAAAGGGTGGTGGAAAAGAAAGTGATGAAAAAAATGGGAGGGGAGGTGAAAAAAATAGGGGCAGAATGATTAGGAGGGGTGAATTAAACTGTCGTGGGGGGGAACAGGGGAGAAAGATGAAAAATGGGGGAGAAGGGTCAAACAAAAATGGGGGAGAACTGATTTGGAATGGGAAATCAAGAGCAATATAATATCTGAAGAAAAAAAAAAGATGGAGACAAAAACCAATTGAAAATAGAAGCTGAATGAAAATGATCTAGTTTATCTTTCAGTGTCTTGGGGTGGGGACCTGAATCTACCCTAAAAGCTGATGAGCTAACAACTCCCAGAGAGCACACATTGGCCATAAAGAAGGTGGAAGATAAAGCTGACTGATTAGTTGAGACTCTGTCAATGCAAGCAAGTAACCAGCCAACAGTAAAAGAAAGAAGGCTGAAAAAGTAAACATGATGGGAATCTGAAAACCAGTCAGCAGCCAATCACATTACAGCTGAAAGGAATGATATTCTCCAGGCTGTCAGCAAAATATCTGAAAACTCAGTGAAAGCAAACCAATCCAAAATAGCTTTTAGTTAGCTAACAAAGTCTGTCGACTTCAATTTTTTTTCACACAAATGAATGCTGCCACATAGATTACGGCAAAAATTTTCAGCATTTTTTTAGGGGGTGGGGGTGACAAAAAATTTTATTATTCATATAAATCAATTGCATAATTCATTATGTCATCAAAGTATTTTCTTTGGCTTTCTTTGACCTTGTATCACCTTTCTCGGGGAAATTTTCAGCCCTTATAACAGAAAGATTCTAGTTTTTCTTCAAGAAATGTTGATTTCATTGGAATCACGGAAGAGACAAGGAGTTTCTGGATTGAAATGAGAGATTCTGTAAACATGTAAAGTTTTAAAAAAAAGGAAAACTATGTCTAGCAGCAAGGCCTCTTATCAAGAGGTTTTGAGGAGCATGGAACCAGCTCTTCATTGCTATTGTTCCCAGGTCCACCCTGACCCAGGGTGGTAGCACTTGTTAAGGTCCCAGCTATGGGTAAATAGCTGATCCCCAAACTGGGGTCAAAACACTATGAATGTATAAAAATACAATTTTATAGTAAAAATACCAATAATACATTTTTATAGCAAAAAAAAAATTACCAGCAATACATTTTTGTAAATGAAATTACTAATGCTCCCAAGAAAATTAAATTTTGGTATTAAATGACCAATAAGGAGTTGATATGCTGCTAAACAAATTTTTTGGAAAAAAAATCACAAAAATATTTTACATCTCAGCACTGATGTGTCATGCAGCCAAAATATAACTGTCAAAAATATATTTTTCCTACTTGTGTCATTCAAACAAGCCAATTGCTCACTGTAGCACAGCATAATTTGTCCAGGCCCAGCAATAAATAAAAGTTTCACATTGAATGTCACCAAACAGAGAACTTTTTAGTCTAATAGATTTTATTTAGGCCAAAATATTAGAAGCTAGCTTGACTCAAGCCACTGATTTGGGATTTTTATTATAGTTTTCATCACCAGTGACAATTTGGTCCAAAAATGACTTCTTTGTTGAACACTTAGAGAAAAAAAAAAGCATTTATTGTATACACTTATGTTTTAAGTTGGTCACATCATACACAAGATATAAAATTAGCATATGTACTGCTGGCCCTGGCTACACCATTGACCAAACCATATATCCATTTACTGTAGTCAAAAAGTACAGCTTATTTAAAATAAACATGATTTTGATAAAACTCGGGTTTACTTAACTGTATCCAATAATAATGAACGTCATATCCACATATTAATATCGTATTATAAAATACAAACATAGCAAATATGCATCTTTTTTATTGATTACATTTTTAAGATGTTTAGCTGTTTCTAGTTTGGTTGTTTATAGTTGTACATGTTTATGTAACGAGTATAGAGTTACTGACAATACTTTATCATTCTCTAGAAGATGGGATAAAGGGATAGAGGAAAAAAGGTTAGTCTATTGTAATTTGGTCTCTCAAGAAAGGAATTTACATGATACACGAGATACATGATAAAATCATTTTTTATAAGTGAAAATTTAGGGGTTGCACGATATGCAAGATTGCACATTACACGAATATATACGGTAAATAGCTAACATAAAAACTACTTTATGAGCTCCTGAGAAGGAAAGAGCAATATAGACTCAGCCATAATAATATTAGAGAAACAGTTTTGAACATCTTATTAGAGGTCAAAAAAAAAAAAAAAAAAGGATTAATTATAGCAAAAAAAAAAAAAAAAAATGAAAATAATTACACAACAAGTATCACATTTCTAATGATACTTTTATCCTTCTTGTTTACTTATTTTAACCTATTTAACTAGAAGTTCGGATAAAGAGATAGAGGAAAAGAACTTAGTCTATTATAATTTGGTCTCTCAAAAAAGGAATTTGCATGATACACGAGATACATGATAAAATCATTTTTTATAAGTGAAAATTTGGGGGTTATGCATTACATAAGTATATACGGTAAATACAAACTGATGTTAATTTTTATGAAGTGGTATGAGACTCATTTTCCAAACTTTTGAAATTTCACTCAAAGGCTTGTAATCCAGGTTTTACAATCAATAAAAGGATGAATAAACTTGAAACATGCTTCTAAGATTTTCTTAATATAAGTGGTGATGTCGGGAACTTTATTATCAACCTAAAATTTTTAATTTATATTTCTAATTTCAATAAGCTGATTTAAAGAAAATGTTTACTACAAACAGTATTTGATCAAAATCAATTTTAGGTCTAAAGTTAAACAGAGAAAAAAAGGCAAAACAAAATATTTTTTCTTTTTTTTGCAATGAAGTTCATGAGATGGAGTTTTAGAATAAGCACTTCAACTATAAATAATCTTTTTCTTCAGAAATGTTTTTCAACACCAGAGTTTCTTGTAATAATTAAGATTAGTGTAAATAATTTAGTATACCTAAGGTTTAAATGGATTTTCATAAATTAAAAATCTTTCTTGAGAGCTTTCATTTTAGCTTTAATTGAAAGCTAAAGAATTAAATTTACTATTTCCAGTAAACAAAATACTCTGTAGTTTACTTCAAACAGAAATTCTATTGGTTAGAGTTGAGTCATTTTATTTTATTTTTTTTTGTATAGCGCAGAAAACGGCGACTTACCTTGTCAAACCAAGCGACAGTGCATCAAGTGTATCCTACGATGGAAAATGTGTCGAAAAAGAAAATTACTTACCAAAAAAAAGGGGGGGGCACGTATTCCACATGACATGCTGAAGACGGAATATTTAAATTTAAAAAAAAAAACAAGTCCGTCACAGGAGTCGCTATAAAAGTATTTCGATATGCAAAAATTGAACATCCTCTCCCAGCTGTCAATGAATGGAAAAAATGCTCGGCCGATAAAAGTGTTCTCGAATCAAGAGGAGAATCAGGTATTTTTTGGCTACCACATTTGTTGGAGAATGAGTTATATCTCTGACTGGTTGCGTGGATTGTGATTTGTGAGATAGTACCTGCGAATCGAGTTTTCGGCATTTCTTTCTGTCTCCGACGTTCGAGTCTGAACTTAGTGATTTATTCTCTGCATTGTGGAAATAATCTGCGACAAATATTTCTTTTGCAATCCCAGATCGCTTACAAGCTATTTCAGCACTCTGATGGACAAGACATTTGACGTCAAGTTGATACCCGATGGGTTCAGTGACCGGACAAGAAGTTACTGAATGGATTGAGAAGGCAGATCTTGTTTGTGACTAGTGTGGAATTAAAAAGGTTGAACGTGTTCTTCCTTTGAGGTTGACGGGCAGAGCATTTGCTGTTTACCAGCAGGTGAACTCGGAACAAAAATCAGATGTCGAGCATATAAAATGAGCCCTGCAGATTGCCTTTGCACCGGATTGTATCTTGGCTTACAAGCAGTTCGCGGAACGCCAACTGTGCCCAGAGGAATCCGTTGACATGTTTCTAGTCGACTTGAAGAAGCTAGCAGGTCTATTTGGCGGGATATTCGAGCAAAGACTAGCATGTGGGTTCATAGCAGACTTACCAGCACATGTCAAACAACTACTGCGTGTGTCTTCCAGGATGGAAGACATGAATACAAACCAACTGTTGGAGTGAGCTTGGGCCATAATGAAAGATCAAACTGCAAATGAAGAAATGGTTGCAGCTACCATTTCACCAGGCGGAGGTGATAAACATCCAAATGTTAAACGTCGAGAGGGTATGCAATGCTATCGATGCTCTGGGTGGAATCACCTTGCCAGGGAGTGCCCGGTTCGACGAGAAGCTGCCCGTCAGCCATGCAGGTCACACACAACAATGTGTTGCTTCTGGTGTCAAGAAGTAGGCCACATTGCTTCATTTGTCCGGGAAAAAGAGGAAGGGGACAAGACGTCAGCGACGGTCTCTTCACTAAGCGAGTTATGAATGAAGCACTACCCGTCTTGGGTATTTACGGGAACGGAATTAAGAGAGTAGCACTGGTGGACACTGGCTGCTCACAGACACTTGTGAGTAAGTTAGCCTGACAATCCTGGCGGGTGACAGAGGTGAACGTACTCACCGTAAATGGAAATACTCTCAAATGTTGCAGAGTTGGAAGTATTAAGCTTGACATGGACAATGCACACCCCCTCAAAATCAAAGTCTTGGTAGTGGATGGAGAGCTATTGGGTTTTGACTTGTTGCTTGGATTCGACGCCATTGAAAAGTTGGGTGGACTCCAAATGTACAGTTTCCCCAAGTGTGGGATAGTCTGTTGCACCGCTATTAAAATAGAATCTGATTTTTGTGCCGAATTCAACCCAAACCGGAAGATATGGGTCACATCATGGAAGTGGTCTGATGGTCGATCCCCGGAGAGTTTGCGAAATCGGATACCCAAGTACCCAATACCAACAAGAGTCAAGGAGGAATACGACCGTGAGCTGCAGACCTGGCTTGATAACGGTTGGTTGCAGCCTTATCCTGAAAAGGAACTCGGCCTTCCAAAAGGTTTAATTCCATTGATGGCAGTGGTACAGAAAACCAAAAATAAAGTGCGACAAGTATTAGACTATCAAGAACTGAATGAGTGTCTCGATGCACACGCAGCCAATGCTGACATGTGCACACAGAAACTGAGGGAGTGGTATAAAAAAGGGCCGGATGTCGCTATCCTTGACCTACGGCAGGCCTATTTACAAGTACACATCCATAAGTCACTTTGCCCTTTCAAACTGTAATCTTCAAGAGGTGAAGATACTGCTTGACCCGAATGGGTTTCGGGCTGAATGTTGCACCACCCATAATTGAGGCCATTGTGGACGCTGCGTCGTCGAAAGACGAGTCAGTTCGACGGGCAACCTCATCATATATTGATGATATTTATGTTGACGAGAGCATGATTTCAGCAGCTCAGATGAAGGAGCACTTGGCTGTGTTTGGTTTGACCTGCAAGAATCCGGAGCGGTTACGGGACGGCACACGTGTGCTGGGTTTGCATGTCGAGCAAGATGACAACACGCTTAAGTGGAAACGTGAAAATGGCATTCCATCAGTTCCTGAGGTCCTGACACAACGTAATGTCTTCTCGTGGTGTGGAAAACTGGTGGGTCACGTTCCTGTGTGTGGGTGGCTTTGTGTTGCTGCATCATTTGTAAAATGCAGGACGGTATCGATCCTGTCTGGTTGGGATGACGAAGTGACAGATGCTCCCCTTAAGAACATGATTGAGGACATAGAGGAAAGAATATGCCAGAATGACCCTGCACACGGTAAGTGGTGCACAAGCAGACACACTTATGAGGTATGGGTCGATGTAAGTTCTCTCGCCACAGGGGTTTCACTGGAGGTTGACGGAAGTGTTGTAGAAGACGCATGTTGGCTGTGGCCTGCGAAGGACGCCCAATATATCAATTTATCAGAATTGGATGCTATTCTGAAGGGCGTCAATTTAGCACTACAGTGGGGTGCAACGGAGCTACACCTCTTCACGGACTCCATGTGTGAAACCTCTCCTGATAAGATACATGCCATACACTGCCAGAGTGGACATCCTGATGTCAGGCGAACACTGTATTTTGTGAGATGAGTTTACCCTACAACATCCAAGGCGGCCGTCAAGGCAGTGGTCAGAAAATGTAAAGAATGCCAGTCAATTGACCCAGCCTCAAGTCGTTGGCCTCATGGCAACCTAAGTGTGACTGAAATCTGGACCGCTTAGGAAATTACGCATTATGGTGAGCAACACTACCTTACGTTAATTGATTGCGGCCCCAGCCAATTTACGATATGGCGATGCCTGCTTCAACAAGACTCAAGAAGCATCATTCGGTAGTTGGAAAGTATTTTTTTTGAATGAAACGCACCATCAGAAATCCTGACCGACAATGACACTGCATTTCACAGTAAGTCCTTTAAAGATTTCTTGGATGACTGGGGAGTCCAACTTCGTTTTCACTGCGCCTATGTTCCTGCAGGAAACGGTATAGTGGAAAGATCTCATCGGAGCATAAAGAGAATTGCAGCAAGAAAGCAGTGTTCGATAATGGAGGCAGTATACTGGCATAATATCACGCCGAAGGATGATATATCGTCGACTAAAGCGCCTGCCAATATGATTCACTGTTACCAACTGAAAGTGAAGGGAATTACTACAATATTACCACCTGATTGTTGTAAGTATCACAATATATACAAAGTTGGGAACAGAGTATGGGTGAAAGCTCCCCATGGCCAGTGTACCTCCAGGTATCAAGTGGGTTGCGTGATGGACATTGTAAGTCCATAAACAATAATAGTTGACAGGATGCCACAGCATGTAAAAGATCTTCATCTTTTCGTTGATTCTAATACATCACTAGAGCGAATACGATGATGGTTCATCATCAGAACGTGATTGGATAAATGATATCTGCGAATCCGATAATTCCACAGACACAGAGCTTCCGGAAACTCGAGATACGTCTGATGACTCCTCAGGGGACGACTCTCCGACACGCGTAATGGAGATAGTTCCAATATGACGAAGCACCAGGATAAAGAGAGCGGCTCCAGGCTGTTCGATTTGTGATAATGAGATCAGGGGGGAGTATAGCGAAGAAAACGGTGACTTACCTTGTCAAACCAAGCGACAGCGCGTTGCGTGTATCCTACGACGGAAAATGTGGCAAAAAAGAAAATTACTTACCAAAAAAAAGAGCACATATTCCACAGGACGTGCTGAAGAGGGAATATTTAAATTAAAAAAAAAAAGTCCGTTGCAGGAGTCGCTATAAAAGTATTTTGATATGCAAAATACTGAACATCCTCTCCCAGCTGTCAATGAATGGAAAAAATGCTCGGCCGATAAAAGCAGTTGGTGTTCTCGAATCGAGAGGAGAATCAGGTATTTTTTGGCTACCACATTTGTTGGAGAATGAGTTATATCTCTGACTGGTTGCGTGGATTGTGATTTGTGACATAGTACCTGTGAATCGAGTTTTCGGCATTTCTTTCTGTCTCCGACGTTCAAGTCTGAACTTAGTGATTTATTCTCTGCATTGTGGAAATAATCTGCGACAAATATTCCCTTTGCAATCCCAGATGGCGCTTACATTTGGGCTAAAAATAGCTGGCCAGCGCCTTTTCTTTTTAGCCATCTGATACCACAGTGAATTTTTCTTTATTAAAAAAAATCTCCCAAAAATAAAATATACTTTACTGAAACTTTATTTGAAGAATATTAGCTGATTTAATCCGACTTGAAACAAATATTATTTACTTGAAAATATCAGGACAAATGTATATTTAAAACAAATAATAGCATGATTAAGTGCTTGTCAACACCTTGTAAATCACTTCCCATCAAAGCATTTTGACACATGCAAAAAAAAAAAAAAAGTAATAACTGGTTGGTACAAAGTCGGGTGAATATGGCAGGTGGGAAAAGATCAACCAACTTCTAAAATTTTTTTCCTGTCATTGTAAATAATGGTGAACATATTGTTGAATAAAATAAAAATGTATAATTGAATATATTGTAATCTAGGGAAGGTTACTGAATAGAATAATCACACAAAGGTTGGTAATGAATGATAATACTTAGGACACGAACAACACATATAAGATTTGCCTGCAGCATGTAGAAGTAGTCAACTGCTAGAAGCGAATCAAGTGAATTCCACAATGAATCTCCAACTGGACACCGCAGACCAACACATACAGTATTCTCTACTGTATTTATAAGAATGGGGGCATAACCCATTATTGTGCATAGGTATGCTACAACTTATTTTCTTGATGAAGAAAGCATTTATTGTTGACCATGTTCACCATAGTCTATGAATATAGAATACAGCGCAGTACATAATCTGTTCAATGAGACAACGTTAAAGATTAACACTCACGGGTCAGACACTCTACTAAATCTGACTATATCGCCAATACCACCAGCAGCTGTTCCGTAATTCTTCAGTCTTCGATATCAAAGGCTGGCAGTATATAATCGGGAAAAACATGGCCACCTTTATACACATAAATATGTTGAGCCTTCTGATTAGTTAATTCTTCTATTGGTGAACTATAAAATGAATCAGCTCATTTTGGCTGGCTCACTAGTACACCAGGGTACCCAAAAACTCCAACATTTATGACACAGCTTAATTTTGTAAAACACATCTATTGGATGTTTTGATACACATCATCAGTGATGTTTCTAGCTGAGGTTCGTTAGCGGTTTCGCTTTCAACATCATATTCCCTCTCTGTGGTGACCCAATTTATAGTCCAATCCCGGATAATGTCCAGTTCACCAGCAAAGTGCGCTCTTCCATAAAAAAGGAAGCAATAGTATCTTGAAATAATGCAAGGATGAGTGCGTAGGGTGTTATAAGGAGTATTTTGAAGAGGACTAAGGCAGGCTTCTTTTTTTTCTTTTTTTATTCCCTCTTGTTAATATTATATGGTCATGTACTTTCTGGACAGATTTGTATAAGCTGACTGAAAAAGGCAGACTATATCTTTTTTCGCTTTTATTATTATTTTACTTGTAAAATCTACAGTTCCCTTGAGGAAAGGAAAGCAAAAAAATAAATAAATAAATAAATAAATGAAGTGATTCATTTTCCTGACAGAAATAATGCAAGAAAAAGAAGACCTGGAGGTGAAAATGGGGAAAATATCTCCTGGGCATAAATTATACTCCAGAGATAAAGGAAGACAAACTTAAGGCTTGTCTATGTCAGATCTTGAGTTCTAGAAAATGGATATTGTTGACAAGCTGTCCAACTTAACAAAGAAAGAACATTTGGTACAAGAACAACTCCATTCACCAAAATAAAAAATGGCAACGTAAAAACTGATTTGTCACTCTTACTCAAAGCTACAACTGGATTTTAACAAATATATAAACAACTTGAAGGTTAATATCTTCATTTGAAATGAGCAGGCTTAATGCAATTGAAAAGATTTAAATTTAACAAAGAAATGACTCAAATGTTAAGTGTTATAATAAATGATACAGTCACTGCAACAAATTACACAATACTTATTTCAATTAACTGCATTACTTAGAACGATTACTTCGCTACTTAGGTAAATGTAAAAAAAATCTGAGTTGGCAATAATATAAATGACAGATGGCTATAAAAAGGCACTGTTGATTATTTATGGTTAATTTGTTTAAATAATGCACTGACTATTGTTTGCATCATGTGGTAATAATTGTAAGTAAAATGATGCACTAAAATAAGTAACTAAGTAATCATTTTAAGTTCTCTGAATATTGTTGCCTTACCAAAGAACTTAAAGGTTAATATCTTTATTTGAAATGAGCAGGCTTAATGCAATTGAAAAGATTTAAATTTAACAAAGAAATGACTCGAATGTTAAGTGTTATAGTAAATCATATAGTCATTGTAACAATTTACAGTATACTTATTTCAATTAACTGCGTTACTTAGAATGATTACTTCACTACTTATGTAAATGTAAAACAATCAGAGTTGGCAATAATATAAGCGATAGGTGGCTGTAAAAAGGCACTGTTGATTATTTGGGGTTAATTTGTTTAAATTGTGCACTGACTATTGTTGGTGTCACATGGCAATAACTGTAAAATGATGCACTAAAATAAGTAACTAAGTAATCAGTTTAAGTTCTCTAAATATTGATATCTATTATTATCTGCAAGTATGAAGAGAAAGGGGAACAACTTGACATTTTCATAAAAAAAAAACCTCTAGTCAATTAGATGGGCCTGTATAAATTCCATGTTGTTCACAACTAAACTTATCCATTATCTTGTGCTTCTGCTACCCTTTCTCTCACCCTTTGCCTGTATCTTCTTATTCTCACCCTTATCCCTTCCAATGCAACTAAGACTATCCATTATCTCATGCCTCTGCTATTCCCTCACCCTTTGCCTGTATCTTCTTCTTATCACCCTTATCCCTTCCAATACAACTAATATAATCCATTATCTCATGACACTGCTCTTCACTCTTATTCCTTCCATTCTTCATTGACACTCCATGATTTTTATTTAATTTTTTGTACAAACATGGATTAATTTCATATGCAAAAAATAAAAAATACTTAACTTTTTTTGATACAGTGTCCTCTCTTCTAACTTTCTTTTGATTGATCTCCACATAAAAATTGCAAATTTTATACGTTTCCATGTATACCTGACTTAATGTTTTGCCTATTTTTTTCTTAATATTCAGCCAGCAAGCCTGTTTTTTGTTTCCCGCCTTCTTCCCATTCTCTGGATTTATATCTTTTTTGTTTTCCTTTCACCTGGTTTCCTTTGTCTTTCCTTAGTTTTCCTCCTTTCTACTTTTTTCTCTTTCACACACTCAAAAAAAAAAAAAAAAAAACTTCTAATTTATTGCAAATAGAATTTATGCACAATAGAGCCAACATCATGATTTATGTCAACTGTCATTGCAGCTTGTTGGTCATGTATACTATTTCATTCTATTTAACATTTGCCTTCAATTTTGCAATGGATATTTATGAAAAAACTAAAACTGTAATTATAATATTTGTTTTTAACACATTCTTTTTCTATATTAACATTATTTTGATTTGCAGTCATAATTTAATAAATTTATAATAATATATATTTCATTCTGAGTTCATGAAAGGGCATTTGTCAAAGACAGGCTTTTAGGTGTTAAGTCTGTGTACACTGTGCCAAGGCCTACTTAAATCCAATCATCAGGGTATTAAATTTCCAGATGCATTTTAGGTAGTCCCTTTATAGCAGGAAATATATATAAAAGGGTGCAATGGGTAAATTGTCACAATTTTATATTTTTAATTTTGTGCATTTTTAATGTTTGTTTTGGATTTTGTCAACTACACAGTATAGTACGGACAATTGGGCATCATCTGTGAGAAAAGAGCACCATGATGCAATTTATTCTGCCAGAAATTTTGAAATAGCATGCTGTATTGCTTAGCATTCATGCCAGAAGCTCCAATACAACCATTTCAGAGTGTTTGGGTGTCAATCTGAGGAGTTTAATGATGATTATGAAGGAATGAGAGTGCAGAAAACTCACTCTTATCGTTTCTGATAAGAAAAGAACTCCCAATTTTGTTGGTGAGTGTCTCAAGCTCAACATGGAGACATACATCAAGTGCATTGAGGAGGTAGTGCTGCCCTGGGTCAAAAGGGTGGCTGTTAGAAGATTATGTCTGGCAACTGGACTCTGCACCATGCCACACAAGTAGGAGAACCCAGTCATGGCTGTCAGACAATTTCTGCAACCATATCACCCTTACATCTGGTCACCTAACTCCCCAGACTGCAACTCCCTTGATTATTATGTGCAGGGCAGAGTAGAGAGAGAGAGAGAGACCAACAAAACTCCTTGTAACACCAAAGATGAACTGAAGGCAAAGATTATGGCAGCATTCACCAACTTAAACAAGGAGACTGTCCAGAAGAGTTGCAGGAGATTCCAAAATTGTCTGGAGGCTGTGGTGGAAGTAAATGGTAATTTTATTGAATAAATTTACTCTTTAGATTTTTAAGATATTTTTGTGTCATTTTGGTAAATATATCTGTTGAAATGAATTGTTAGTGTTATTTTCATTTTTGCATCATTTAGATGACAATTTATTTATCACACGCTCTACATATCTACAAACAGTGGGTTGGATGATAATCTGATGAAATAGTAAATGTATATAACAATTTGGAAAACTTCCATTTTGACAGCTTTCACAGATGAATTGGAATCATCAAAAAAAAAAGATTTTATTCAACAAAATCTACATTAGCAAGAGACAAAAAGTGATGCATGTTAACCACATGTATAGAAACACTTTCTCAGATCAAAGATTACAAATGGTGTAAAGCAAATGAACCCTGTAGGTTTGAGTGAGGACCACACCCTTTTATGAACCTCATGGACTGGCACTACAGAATAACAAAGAACTGTATCAAATAATAAATAATAGAAACCACATTGATTGAGGACTAAAATGGATAGCACATGTAACTCAAAAAGTAAACAACAACACAATCAAGTTGTTGGCATTCCACACTACTTTGAACAAAAGGTTAGGAAGGAAACTCCAATCAACACTAGAAAGAGCAATAACAGTGAACTTGAGAAACATATTTTTCCTGAAAAATGGTTTTAAAAAGAAAGATTTGATAAATTTCGACTGACAGAAGCACGGTTTTATTTCCTGCAGACTCCTTGAGGAGTAGAGGGTCCCAACCACACTAAGTTACTGTAAGGAATAATTCTTCTGTTTTGCAATTTAGAGAATTTTTTTTAATTGTATATATCTGATGACTTAATTTATGGTATGCAAGATTAAAAAAAAAAAGATGTTGATCTCACAAATTGCTGTTCTCTCTGGAAACAAGCAAGGTTAAAAAAAAAAATCATACTTCAGCTTGTAGCTATTTTTATGCATCAATGCAAATTCTATTTTTATTTTCCCCCAGCTGATGCTGAACCTAAAACCATCATAATATATCAACCGTTTCAAAAAAAAGCCTTTACTTGACAGAAGCATATACCTAAACAATTATATACTGCTGTCATATATGGTTTGGTAGCCCTGCTGTTATGTCTCAAAGTCCTCGACAAAATCCAGAGTCAGATATGCAATGTAATAGGTCCTGATCTGGTATCGTGGTTTCTCTCCGCCTCTTCTACAAGTATTTTCACAGCAACTGCTCTGACAAGCTACCTTTCACTGGTACACAAACTCCATGAATTTAAACATGCTACTAGGTTGGCATCTTGGTCCCACCCTTTCATTGTTGAAATAACTAAATGTAGCTGTCTCTTCTACTCCAACAGTTTCTTTTCTCGTACCTCCTGTGTGTGGAACTCCCTTACTCTTACTTGCTTCACTGATAACTATAATCTTCAAATATTCAAGTGTAATGTCAATTGACATCTTCTGATGCCTTGATCTTGTTCCCTGTCCTTCTCTTTATCCTTTCCTCAAACACACTTCTTTACTCTTGCTCTCATGCTCTGTAACCCCTTGCATGCTAGTAGCACTCCGGCCTTGGTTGGGGCAAAATGCTTAAAAAAAAAGAAAAAAAAAAAAATTTTACATGTATACATACTTTATTATAGGTTATTACATTCAAACATGCATATTTCTACTACAAAAATGCATTAACACATTTTTGTAATGGAAATATGTTCAAATGTAATAACCTATAATAAAGAATTATAGGCTCTACTTTTGTATCGAGTCATTTCTTAAATTAATATTATGAAGATTTGAATTTGCATTTGATTCATTCTTATTGCATTTGAGGGTATGTATATATATATATATATATATATGAAAAGAGGAAAACTTTATATATATATATATATATATATATATATATTACTCAATTTGGTAGACTAAAGTGTATTTTTGTATGACAGCCATTTCAAATAAAAAGTAACAAGATCCAACAATGGTGCATCATGGGAATTTATAAGCTATAAAACTAGCCATGTAGTTTTTCTAAGTGCACAAATAATGTGTTGTGATAACCTTGAACTTTATCTTTCTGTGCGATAAGGTAGCGTTCTTGACTTTGAAAATGTGAAAGACAGCTTGAGTAATTTTATTGATTCTATTCACAGAGATGCCGACCATGCTTTTCTTTGTAACAGGAGATAATTTCAAACCTTTTAAACTTGTGCACTTTAAAATAACTTATTAGCACAAAGTGGAAGAGAAGCAAAAAAAAAAAAAAAGGATTTTTTTTCTGGACATCATATTTTAACTAGACTTTAAAAAATAAATGCTTTGTACAGCAAATATTTTTTTTTAAATTCATAAAAGCTTGAACACCATATTTGAAAGAGGATAATTTCTTATCTCCAAGGATTCATTTTTAATGGATCATTGAAACAAACACACTTCCAAATCCTAATATAAGAAAAATACTTGCTCAATAAATTGTCCCTGGCATCATTATTTTTCAGCTACAGGGAAAAATGAAGTGATTTTTTAAATATTTATTTTTTAATATTTAAAAAGTATCAACATCTTTCAAAATTTTGAACACAGAACAGGTATCTTCAAAGTGATTTATACTGACCCCTGTGGGTTAATGGTGTTATCCAGGTGGCTAATAAATGCCTGAAAGGTAAGGGTGTTAAATAAATAATTCATGGTGACTTATAATTTGTCAATTTCCAACCCATTATCAATGTCCTTGCTACTCTTCATCAAACACATCCTTCCCATTAATGAAAAAAAAAAAAGTATGATTTTTTTTTAATCATTTCATCATGGTTGAAGTTGGTTTGAGGTATGCAAATTAAGCAAAGGAACTGACTGAACCCTGAAAGATCATGGTAACTTAAGACTAAAACACGTCAATTTCCGACCAAATATCAATGCCCTTGCTATAAATGATGTCAACGAATTCAATAAAAAAATGTCTATGATGGAGTGTTTTTTTTTCATTATTATTATTACTAGTCAAACAAAAAACACTGAGTGTAGAAAGTTAAATAGAAATTGAAAAATGAAAGAAAAAAAAGTAAAGTTAAAATTAATTTTATTGAAAAACAACAACAACAAAAAAACTAAAGGAATTTCAATCCTTAAATAAAATCTAATTATTGACATTTTTTTTGTACATGCCTGGGGGGGGATGTTTTATGATTGATATTGGAAATGCAATCTCCCAAAGGGCATTAGAAAACAAAAACATACTCTCTCATACACACACACACAATATATAGATAATGGCTCAAAGTATAGCTGAAAGTGCCTGGGATTATAGAACATTTGGACAGTTTCTACACACACTGTGTCCAAAAAAGAAAACACTTGTTCGCACACATGAAAAATGAAATAAGCTTAATCGTAGTACTTTGTCTGTCGTTTTTAATGAAACATGCAGAAATGAAGGATTGCTGCCTAAATACACAATATATATATATATATATATATATATATATATATTTTACATACACAAAAAGAGAGAGCTGAAAAGATCACAGCCCAGCCAACTTCCTAAAATCTGATCAAATATCAAATATATTTTAAAAGGCTACTTTTCATATACTCTTTGCATATATTAAAGTAAGATACATTATATACATTTTACATATATGCAATTCATAAATATGCTTTATATATGTTACCAGACCAGATACATCAGTATATTATTTTTATACAGTGTCTGTTCATTGACAACTACATTGCATTAAAAAAAAAAAAAATAAATAAAAAACAACAAATAAAGATGAAGGATCCAAAGTGCAAGCCCAAAATTCAAAGACTGTTTAGTGTAAAATGATTGAGAAGAAAAGTTGTTTTTTTCTTTCTTTTTAATTTCCTGATGAAGTGAATTTGAGATGTGTGTGAAATGTCTATCATGATATAGGAAATGCATTGGAACTGTGAAAAAAAGAATTGTAAAGGAGAAATAGCAAAAAAAAAAAAAAAAAAAAAAAAATACAGAATTTTCATCAGGAAGTTCCCATTGCAGCTTTTTAGAATCATTAAACATTAAAAAAAAAAAAAAAAAGAAATAATTTTAAAAAAATAAAGAAATAAAAAATAAATAATAAAAAGTAAAATAAAAAAAAAAGAAATAAAGAAAGAAAGAAAGAAGAAAAGCTCACATGAAACAAAAAGCAGTTGGGTCTACTCTGTATGGTAACTCAATGCTGTGCCATTTATGTTACCATAACAACAGAATATCTCATTATTTCAAGTAGAGAAATCAGACTGTATGAATAATAAATATATCAAGTCATGTTATAGAACACAGATATTTTTATCAACTGATACATTTATTCTATCAAAAACAATGCAAGACAGTAGAAATCATATTTATTATAGCCAAGTCTTTTAGTGATTATATTTAAATATACAAGAATTTCAAATAGTATTTCCTTATCAAATAAACAGCATGTAACTTGCGTGCAATGACACAGCAAGTGCAAAACCTTTCAGTTGTTAATGTCACCCTATACCTCACACAATGAGCAGTGCACAGATAGAACATTTATTGATTAGCCTGGGTTTATGAAGAGATTACAGTTGGCTTAAGGGCTCAAAAAGCTGTTATGCCTGTCACTAAATCTTACATGAAAAATGGAAACTTGGAGAAAACAACACTCTTTTACACATGGTTTGGTTTGGTTTATTTTGTTTTACAGTATATCATTTATTTAATGCTGACAAGATTTTTAGGTTAGATTTGTATGAATAGAATATGTATTCTTCGTAAGAAATCAGTTTGTAAATCAGGTTTCATTGAAGAAATTATTTTTTAAAAAAAGTTTTTTGTCAAGCGTCAAATGTTTTGCTAGTAATATTTTTTTTTTTTAAATGTATTGCTGGTAATATTTTTTAAAATGTCTTGTTGGTAATATTTTTTTTAAATGTATTGCTGGTATTTTTACTATAAAAATCTATTTTTATACTTTCATAGTGTTTTGACCCCAAGTTTGGAGGTTAACTATTTGTCCATAGCTGGGACCCCTAATAGGTGCTACGACCATGGGTCAAGTGGACCTGGGAAAAACAGTAATTAAGAGGCAGTTACATGCTCCTCAAAACCTCCCGATCAGAGGCCTTGCTGCAAGAGGTAGTTTAGCATCATACCCAGGACGCTTACACATCCTTGAGAATACAAATCCTTGCAGGTTTAGCTTCATGGCTAGAGGATATAACATTGTGGTGAATCTGTTATATTACAGATATGAGATTATTATAATTATTAATACTACTACTACTGTTTATTTAAATCAAAATTGATATATTTTTGTCTAGATTTTGTTGAAACTGATAAAATTAGAAAATAAATTATATATTATTAATAAGGTCAATATCAGTTTAGATCAATAGATTAAAAAAAATTTAATTTTTTTCCAAATTGGATAGCAGAATAAGTCACGAAATATTAAAATATTTGGTTTTGTGACCAGAATTTAAATTATAATTTTGATTTCTTTTTTGTCAATGTTTATGATTAGTGCTTGCATAGAAACAGTGTGTCAAAAGTACAGTTAGTCCTTTGGCACTGCTATTACTGTATACACTTGACTCCACCGTAGAAATGTTTATTGCTTCAAAATCAAAATAGATATTGCGTGTTTATTCAAATTTTCTTATTTTATAGTTCATTGATATTTGGGATAAAATTATGAATGAAAAACTTGTTTTCATAGTTATAAAATGGTAAATAAATATTGCATTGTAGTTGGGTTATTTTGATAATTTTGTAATTTTTAATAAATTTCTGGATAAAAAAAAAAATTTCTTTCCAAATGTCTTTCTTTATAAAAAGGTAAAAAATAAATATTGTATTGTGTTTGGTTCACAATTTTTATAATCTTGTAAATAAACATTGCCGCAGGAGTCAAAAGTGTATACGGTATGTATGTATAGCTGGCCACTCGTATTCGAGGATACCCGTCTAATAGGGCGGCTAGCCAATCCCTATTGCAGACGCTTGCTCAGGCGCATTTGTGTTTGTTCAACACCCACAGAGCCCACCTGTGGTTTATACTGCAACTATGCTGAGCAGGCCTTAGTTACAGTTTCTGGGAAAGAGTGTGTTATCCAGCATGATCAACAATTTGAACAAGGCCAGCATGCTCAAGCCCTCGGCCACGATGACTTGTGACTTCATGCTAGGACAGCTATCAATGACAACCAATAGTCCCGTCTACCCAGTTTCACTCACAAGGCATGGGTCAACCCATGGTATGGTTTTCAAATACTTTCCAAAAGGTGCCACACACTGTGATCAACCCCTCCAGTCTGATAACATCAAGAAGTCGCCTTCCTGACAAATCAACCATGGTGAGATTTGAACCCAGGTTTCAGGGTCAGAATGTGGACATTCTAACCACTTGGCCATGTGTCCATAATACAGCAATAACAGTGTTATGGGAATAACCATTCTTTTGAGACTTAGTTTTTTTGCAGGCATGAAGAGTTAAACATTGCCCCACCAACCTCTTTTTCATGTGACAAGATTCAACTTTAAAGACAAATTCCAATGTATACATTATTTAAACATGGACTATTGTCCCCACTGTTGTTGTTATCACAATATTTCAGCCGTTGTCCTCCCTAGCCTTTATCAGGTGATTGTTAATCCATGTACAATCATATGATAAAGGCTGGAGAGCGCTACAGACGAACCAATGTGATAACAACAAAGATGAGGACAACAGTTTACATGTAAAGAATGATAATGCTTCATCTTAGAAATTCAGAGAGAAAATAAATTCAGTGTAATGAATAAGAAGAACATTTTGAAAAAGGTTTTTTTTTTAATGTTGCAGCATATGATTTTGTACATTAAAACCACTTAAAAAATTTGATTTTTTATAACTGTTCTTGTTTGGTTAAGGCAAGTATGTTTTAAAAAGTTAAAAATCTAAATTCCAAAGTTTAAGTGAACAGAAAAGGATTCAAAACTGACTAAAGAAATTTTTCATGAATATTTTTCAAAAACATAAAAAAGGAAAAAAAAATTTAAAAAACAAGGAAAAAAATTTTAAAAGGAAAAATTTTTTTAAAAAAATAGAAAAAATTTTTAAAAAAAGAAAGAAAAAAGAAAAAAAGAAAAGAAAGGAAAAAAAGAAAAAAAAAGGAAAAAAATTAAAAAAAAAAAAATGAAACTAGTACCAAATTATTACCTATTATGATTTTCACGGAAGATGCAATATCTTTTTGTTATATGTGCTGTGTCCTTTCAGGACATAGGTGATCATGGCTCTCCACTTCCACCTATCCCTTGTAGCTCTCAATAAGTTTTGTCTCTGCCAACTCACCCAGACCATGTTCTGCCATCCACTTGCTTAAATCCACCAGGTATGTCATGCATTGCTTTCTCTTGTCTCTTTTTCCCTCTATTCGACCTGCTTTTTCATTACATGTCCCAGAAATTTCATCTGCCTCTTCCTTATATTAAGTATAAGCTTCCTCCTTGTTTGCAATCTCTCCAAGATCACATTGTTGCTTGTTCCATATCCTTAGCATCCTTCTGTAGAACCACATCTCCACTGCCTTGAGTCTCTTCATCTTTGAGGAGACCGTCCAACATTCACTGCCGTATAGGAGGACAGACGTCACATAGCAGCTCGGTACTCTTTTCTTTGTCACCAAAGAAATCGTCCTGTCTTGCAGTACTCTGCCCAGCTTTTGGGATGCATCCTTGGCCATCCCAATCCATCTGCGGATCTCAGCATCACACCTACCATCCTCTATCAAAACACTATATATTTAAACTTACGTATACAAAAGTAATAGTGGCTAAACAAACAGGATATTTAATAATAACGATTACAGCAAAAAGAATTTTACTTTCCTTGATCGACTTCTGATGACTGCAACCGTTTTTCTTTTTTTTTTTGTTTTAATTGATTTCCCTCCAAGCAAGGCAGTAAAGTCACTAAGACACAAGGAGCTACTGAGTTTTGGAAGAATTAGAAACAGAAAAATTACTCATGAGCAGGAACAAAAAAGAGTAAATCAGGAGGACAGTAGATAGCAATTGATATTGCATTTAATTTTTGCAGATTAAAGTTGGCTGGAAAGCATGGAGCCGGGAGAAGCGAAAATAATAAAAATAAAATAAAATTGGCTGTTATACATCTCTATACATTACAGCAAGCATCAAATTAAAAATTTAAAATTAAAGCCTAAGAACTGTTATGTAATATCAGTTCACCTATATGCCAGTGAATGCTAGATGCACAGATGAAGAAAAAGCATGAAGCAATAGAAATGTGGTTCTACAGAAGGATGCTGAGGATACCATGGATCAAAGATTTGAGCAACAACAAAGTTTTATAGAAAATGAAAACAAAAGAGAAACTTATACTTAATATCAAGAGGAAGTTGAAATTTCTTTGGCACATAATGAGGAGAGAAGGCTTGAAAAATTTGATGCTCACAGGACAGATTGAAAGCAGAAGAGATAGAGGAAAACAGAATATAACCTATATAGAAAGCTTTTATAAATATTTACATGATGGAGCAGAATTTGGGAGAGCTGGCAAAAAGACAAAATTTATTAAGAGCTACAAATGACAAGAAGTTGTGGAGAGCTATCATCACTGATGTCTTGAATGGACATGGCACATGAACGACAATATAAAATTATAACAGGTGTTTGCTATATTTCTTCTACCTTCACAATACATTTAAAGCTGACCCCTTAAATAAACCCTTATTAATCTGAAGTTTCTATGAGGGACAAAATGCATTACTTTGGGCTCCTTCCCATATTTTATCATTCGATTACCCACACTTATTTTTAACAACAAAACTGAGAACACTACAGGGTGGTCCGAAAGTATTGTCATCCCACTACATAATATAATTTTCTATTTCAGATGGCTGACACGAGCTCCTACAGACCTTCTCGATATGTGACAGCATCAATGAAAGTGAATAAACTGAATCCAGTACATGTGCTTTGTATCACTTGATACTCTATTGTTCTCATTATTTTTTGGTGGTTGTGGTGGTGGTGTGTGTATGTGGGGGGGGGGGGGCAAGAATTTCGGCCCACCCTGTAGTTCAAGTAAATCCATGTACAAGAATAACAAAACTCAGACACAAAAAAAAAAAAAAAATGGTTAAATTGAAAGAAAAAAAAAGTTTAAATTATTTAAAACATATTTCATATATTTTTTTGCAAAATGGTCATAGCATTTTTTTAAAACCAATATTTACCTGATAAAAAACTATTTCATCATAGAATATTGCAGGAAGTTTCAAGTCACAAAGTGTAACTTCCATTTCTAAAATGTCTTGTTTAATTTATGTTCATTTAAAGACAAAGAAAAAAAATAAAACATTTACCAAAATAGTCAATTAATCAAGCAAACAAAACTAAATAAATCAAAATCCCCAAAATAAGAAATAATGAACATAAGAATACATGAAAGCCAAACTGAAAAAACTGGAAAGAAAGAAGAAATGATTAGGGAACTTTGGTGACTGTTGCCATGACAACAAGAATGTTGCAGCAACCATTGCTGCTGCTGCTGCTACTTTGGGGGAATGGATGTGTGTGACAGGATTTCAAGCTTTCAAACAAACATGTTCCAAATGGAAAGAATTGGTTCTGAAGAAATAGATATCTCGATTAACATGAGGAGAATGTCTGTGATATGTGGTGAAGAAGGATTAAAATGACTTGTTGAAAATTTCAACAAACTATTTCATTAGAATCTTACATTTTTTTAGAGTATGAGATTTTTCTTTTAAATGACAATGTATAAGCTTAATTCTCCTCCCCTCTTCAACAGTTTATAGAATTATTTTTCTAATCAGACAACGTTGTTTATAACCTTTAGGAAAAGGATTAATACAGCCATGTTTTTTTTTTAATATATTAAAATCTACATTAAAATTTTCCTAAAGATTCCATTTCCTCTATTAAAAAAGCTGTTTATAATATCTGAAATTATTACTGGCTATTTGCTAAACTTAAGTCTGGCACAAGGCTAAAGTGGATCAAACTCAATACACTAGCAACGTTTCTTGAAAAAAATTTTTTTTAACTGTTATGCAACAATAGGCACCAAAAGAGTTCAAGACAAGAGAATTGTTAACTTATTAACTTATTAACTTTGGCATAACTCAATTGTCATTTCCTGAACACAGAATAATTTTAATTTTCAGGATAATTAGAGAAACAAGTTAATTTTCTTTTTAATCTTTAAATCATTTTTCTCTTAATTTGTATTCTTTGAATCTGATTTTAAATATCATGAATAAAGAATAAATTTTGTTAAAGAAAAATCATTTAGATAGAAAAAATACATATTAGGAAATGCTTATAAATTTAACTACACAAAAATTACATACACAAGCGCTGCTTAACAGGAGAAATACACGTGGGGTCTGCTTAATCAATGTAAAACAAACACAAAAATAAAAAATACCAGAATGTTCTTTTCTCTTTCATATTTTATTTCCTGATGAAGCTTAAATAAAAGGGAAACATGTTAAATTTAGAAATGTTTACTATTTGTTTCTAACCCTATCATTTTATATATATATATATATATATATATATATATATATATATATATATATATATAAATATAAATCCATTTTTGTGTTGTAGATTTCAAAGCATATTACAAGTCTAGGAGAGAGAAAGACTTCAAAAACATGGATGACGGTTAGTAGACTTCATGACACACTGTGCCTAAGTTCTGTTATCAGTTATTTCAAAAAGTTTGGCTGGTTCTACAGAAACCTCCACCACTATAAACAAATCATAAGTGGGGATAGTCTGGTATCTTTATCATAAACTGATCCCCCTTATAGAAGCTAAAACAATAACGTTCATACCATGTGATTCTTTAAAAGTTAATATAAAATTTTATGGAAATATCATAACCCAAATTGAGTTCAGTTGATAGTAATATATGAAAAAAAATACTATGAAATTTAAATTTTTTTATATTTTATTTAAATGTGAAGAACTCATGTAGTATGAGAATGTTTTGTTTTGGCTTCCGTTGATCACAAGTACCATGATGATCAGTGGTGCGTTTTGAGCAAGATAGCCTGACAAAGCACAACCTTCTCCAGGCTGGTTTGGATTCAGAGTTTTCCTTCTCTTAAACTGGTTGTTAACCAAAGTGATAGGGCTGAGAACATCATGCTATTTAATCCATAGCTTGGAGGAGATGAGTAGGATTCATATCCTTGCTAATGTTATTTGCATGTAAATGAATGTAATGAACTCAACCGGAATTCAAACTCAGCTCTATGATTTCTTAATCTGAGTCACAATCCATTACATCATGCCATACATCCTTTGGATTCCGTGGTGTGTGTGTTCAATTTACAATGATGTACATAGCACACTAAACCCTATTATTAACACTTAGAAATATTAAGTTTTTTTTTTTATTTTTATTATACTTCCACTATCGCCATTTAAAAAAAAAAAAAAAAAGTTTTCTTGGTTGCCGTGTCAACCAAAACAAAATATATATATATATATATATATATATTATGGTTGAATCATTAGTTGAATATTATTGGAATTTTTTTTTTCTTCATTGGCAAATTATCAGTGTGTATGACAAGGTAGTGTCAGTAAAGTTTCGGGCCCAACCCTCTTCTGCAAATCTGACCAAACATCCAATATATTTTATGAAAGGGTTTCTTGGTTCTTTTCAGCACCTCCTTGCATGAAGAAATTAAGTTAAAAAAAAATAATTACAAAGAATCCATTTTTTTTTTGTCTCCTCCTACATTAGTTGTTTCAACTCTCAAAAGGACTTCTTCAGACAAAGAGTAGTTGCATCGATGTAGGGCAGGGGAGA
Source organism: Acanthosepion esculentum (assembly GCA_964036315.1). Lineage (NCBI taxonomy): Eukaryota > Metazoa > Mollusca > Cephalopoda > Sepiida > Sepiidae > Acanthosepion > Acanthosepion esculentum. The sequence continues at coordinate 99,029,136 of OZ038495.1, read as the reverse complement.
AATACGACAAACACCAGTTACAAATCTAATTAAAATTCTAATTAGAACTGTAACTGTCTTTTGTTGTATTTCTTCGACTTACATACATAAGACCCCATTAATGAACCCAGTGAATGTGAAGAAGTCCTTTTGAGAGACGAAACAATAAAGGAGCTTTATCCATTTTGACATTATTTACTGTGAGTAATACGTGTGTGTATGAGAGAGAGAGAGAGAGAAAAAGAGGTAAACATAAGGAGATGGAGAAAGGTACAGATTATATATATATATATATATATATATATATATATATATATATATATATAGATAGATAGATAGATAGAGAGAGAAATAGAGAGGTATAGTGATAATATTATTATTATAATTTTTTTAAATCTTAAATAAAAACATAATTTCCTTCATTTAACTGATTATATCATAAAATCAGCAAAATATAAAAACTTACAAATTTATTCCAGAAATAATTCCATTTATCAATATTCATATTCAATAACAAATAATATTGTACAGTATGACAAATTAAAACTAATCTATATTTCTTCAATACAAAATATTGATTATTTTGATCGATATTTGAGAAATACCAGCCTCGACTTTGTCAATATATTGAACTAGAGTGCATCACCCAACATCAATATTGATCCAAGAAGACCTCACTAATTTACACGCCGTTTTTCTGAATGAAGAAACCACTTCAGCCGCATGCAACTACATTTCATACTCAATAAGACACGCTCTTATCACAAATATTATCAGAACTGTCAAAATGGCAGTGTAAAGAGTTAGAAAATGGCTTCACTGCAGGATAAAAAAGAAATTAATAAATGAAAGTACACTGACAGAGATCAGGATAGAATTATCAGTACAAAATTAATGGAAAAGTTTACAGCAATATTTGAATACCAATTCAAATACATTTTTGAGTGTGTGTGTGTGTATGTATATATATATATATATATATACACACACACACACACACATCACAGGTAAAAGTCTGTGTGTATTCTAATAACATAAAATAGTAAAACTGATCCACAAAGAGAGCTCAATGTATTTATTACAGAGCAGATATAAATAAATTACATATGAGAGAAATTCAAAAATACCCCATATGTATAGCTATTTCTCCCCGCAAGAATTACCTTGCAAGGATTGTCAACCTCCAAACTCCTTGGTGCTGACAATTCTTGCAAGGAGAAATAGCTATACATATGGGGTATTTTGAATTTCTCTTATATGTAATTTATTTTTACACACACACATATTTTATATATATATATATATATATATATATATATATATATATATATATATATATATATATATATATATATAGAGAGAGAGAGAGAGAGAGAGAGAGAGAGAGTATAGCATTTTTTTAAATCAAAATTGTGGTTGAATTTATTTCTATGTATGACTAGTGCATTAGTTAAGTTGTTTTTCGTGAGGTCTCTTCTGTGCTCATAGATGTGTTTTTTAAAATTCTGCTTGTTTCTCCAATATATTGGGAGGAACAGTTTTGGCAATTTATTTTATAAATGACTGCTTCAGAAATATTATTGCTATTAATGTTTGAGGATCTTAGCATATCCATAATGGCTTTGGAAGTGTTTGTGACTATTTTAAGATTATTTAGATGGAATAAGTTGTTCTGGATAGTGGACATGACAGAGTTGGTCAGTAGTAGTATTATGCATCTGTTTTCATGTAATTATTGTGGATTATGTTGTTATTTTTGTTTCGGTTGTATATTTTGTATGCCTTTCTTCTTGCGTTGTGGATAAAATGATATGGTTATTGTCGGCTTTTAAAAGTGTTTTCCATAAATGTTCCTTCTTTAGGTAAATATTGGGGGCTGCAGATTCTTAATGATTCATAATAATAATAATGATGATGATGGCGAAAACAGCCCATGGTTTATATATATGAGAAAATGACAAGGAAAACCTTATTATACACACAGGATAATTAACATTATGCGTTCTCAGCATTTCTTTTTTTATGTGTATAAATACATGTCCATAGATAAAATTTTTACATTTACCTTGATAAAGTTCCTCAAAGAACGAAACACATTAGCATAACAGGTTTGGTGCCATTTTAGTGCATATCCTACCGAACAGTGGGTGCCACTTTAGCATGTATCCTACATTATTAAGGCATTGTCCAGACTTTTCTCACACTATATTAAGACATTCAGAATGTTTTTATTTGAACGATTCAAATATCTTGTTTTAGGATTTTTTTTTGGATTTTAAATTTCATAATATTTTTTTTTTAAATTTCATAATTTTTTTTTTATTTTAAATTTCATAATTTTTTATTTATTATTTTAAATTTCATAATTTTTTTTTATTATTTTAAATTTCATTTTTTTTTTTATTATTTTAAATTTCATAATTTTTTTTTTATTATTTTAAATTTCATAATTTTTTTTTTATTATTTTAAATTTCATAATTTTTTTTTTATTATTTTAAATTTCATAATTTTTTTTTTTATTTTAAATTTCATAAGACAAAAATAAATGGCATCCCTCCTTCAATTTTTTCTTTTCCCCTTACGTTAGATAATGTAGGATACAAATGTGGTAGTAAGATACATTGATTGGTAGGACACACACTAAAACAGCACCAAAGGTTTTCTCTTGTCATTTCTTTTGATTTTGGAGATATTTATAACTGAATTTTATACACACACATTTATAAGTCGTTAATTAATGTTAAATAATGTCAATGTTGAATGAAATAAAAACTGACCATTTTTATCATATACCTATTTAATTAAATTATCTAAAAATTACTATCATTACAGGAATTTCGGACTTCTGGTATCATGGTCCCAACTAGAATGTGCAATAAGGGAACAGCACTTGGGACCACTATACTTAACAAGAACCACCATATAAACAAGAACTGGTCTAATGATGTACTAAACTTAGCTGAGGAAATACTGATAAACCAGCAAAGTGATCTTCAGCTTACCACTGAATATGGGTATGGAATTAAGGAACATCAAGCTCAACCAGCAGACCATTAAGACTTAACAGTAAATCCAAATTCCCTTAAGAAGGGCCTCACACTTATGGCAGGCAAAGCTTTGATGAAAGAGAGAAAGAGTTAGTCTGGACAATAATGGTTATCACAAATTTATTCAGCAACCATTTACAATTATAGTGGGTTCAATCATGAATGGATTTCTACCCCACACCACACAATATGAACCCATTTTGCAAGAAAGGTCCATGATAAAAAAAAAAAAAAAGATTAAATGGTCTTTCTTTCTTATTTTTATTTTGTTAGTTTCAAATAAAGTTAAGGTCAGCCAGTTATGTGCCATGGATGATACACGCTTAGATGATCATGTATCTTTCGATACATGACTGACGAGGCAGATTTCTCCCCCCACCCCGCAGTATGTTGCCATTTCTTTCTGCGGTAGACCAGTTGACATCCAAGGCTATAGAATCCGGTCTGTCCTGCTATTTACCCATAGCTGGGGGGAGAGGAAGAGGATTCATACTTTTTCCAAGGGTATTAGCATGTAAGTGAATGTAATGAATGGATTTGACTTGAATTTGAACTCGGCTATCAAGTTAAGGTGCTTTAGTTTAAAGTAAGCAGCTTAAAAAAAAAAAAAAAACGATACCTAAGATTCAAAATGCATTTTAAAAATGAAAAATATTCCTTAACTTTTATTTTAGTTTTAATTTCAAACCAATAGATTTAAATTTATTATTTCCAATGGGCGAAATATTTTGTTTGCTGTATTTCAAACCCAATAAATTGATTGGAATTATATTTCTATGAAAAATATAATTCTCCTTATTAAAAAAATCTTTCAAAAATAAAAAAATGTATTTTATAAGCAAGATTTTCTAAAAAAAGAAGCATTACTAAAAAAATAACTTCATTTATTTGCGAATAAAAAGTTTCATTAAAATCCAACGATTAACTGATTTTTGTAAGAATTTACAAATCAATGTTTTTCACCGAAAAAAAAAAAAAAAAAAAATCACTCAAATTTTACATACAAAGTAATTTATGGTCACCTGTTGACACAAGAAAAACAAAATTTTTAACCAAAATTTCGTGGGTTTTAAAAAGGATCGAAAAATTATATAGAAAAAAAAAAAAAAAAAAAGGTCCTTTGGTCTTCCCTCTTAATAACAAACATTTTAATGATAAAATTTTATTTTTTATTAAGTTTGGATCATTTAATTTTTTTTCATATGTTTATTTTTTTTACAAAATTTTGGGAGAGACCTAAACTAAAATGAGTAAAAAAAAATGTAATCTGTAAAAGACGATTTTTATAATTGTCAATTTGTGTCTTCTGAATCTCATTTTATGGGCTGCGAGAGACTTAAAATAAATCAACAGAGAGTACTCTATTCTATGGCCTTGTGCCACACTAAAAACGAAGTAAATATCAATAAAAAAATCATATTTCTTCATTTGAAACAAGTCCCCTGACTTTTCTTCGTCAATATGTCATTGTCTATCTTGAACTTTTGAATAATCTAATAATTTTTAATGCAAGAAATTCATTTTGAACCGCAGTACATAATACACTACATTCTACAATCTTAGGTGAAATTAGGTACAACACTTAAAAAAAAAAATGTAGCCAAAGACACCATAGGTGTATACTTTATTATCTAAACGGGTTGTGGCAGTCACGTGTGCAAATTTCCTTCCCACTATAGCAGTCTGCTGTTTGACCTAGTTCGGTTAAATAAGAAGAGCGAAAAGGTTTGATCCAACCTGTGAGAAAGAAAGAAGGGTAATAAAAAAATATATACACTTCAAATAACGGGTCATGTCTCAATATAAAAGCTGACATCGACAACCCCCAATACATAACAAGATTTCAACAATGACGGTTGCTACAAATACAAAACCAGGTCCCCCCCGCCACACACACACACATATTGCCATAATATCACATCAACAGTTTCTAAGTCAAGGTCTGCATATATTCGCAGCCTGTGTTGAATTGATCCGGGAATCCGGGGAGGAGGAGGGGGGGGTGAAGCGCGCGCACACGCTTCTTGTTCTGATTTGATCTGACGACACAATATTCATGAGATTATTTAAAAAGGTCTTCTTACTTAATATTTGTTAAATCAACAGAATGACAAATACTTACGTTTTGGTTTTTTTTTTGTTTTTTTTTCATTCTTGTATTTTATACTCAAAACAGTTATTAGCAAACGAAAAAATGAAGTCAGTTTAAAAAAAACAGTTCCAATTTAAAATGATAAAAATAATTTTTAAAACAATCAAACAATTTTACTTTTTTAAGACGTATTTTTTAAAAATTTATTTCAATATAAACGTAACCTACCTTTTTTTTTTTTTTTTTTTTGAGAAACTCACAATTCTAGGAACAAGCAAAAAAACCCAAACCAAATCAAAATGGATGAGTCCCCCCACCACCGAAATGAAAAACCACTACACTCCGTTTTTTTTTTTTTTTTCGTTTTTTTTAAAGACTTTCCCAAAAACCAAGGAATTATATCAGATTCAAACGAAATTTTCAACACTATTTTATTAGAAGAGATTGTGAAATTATTTGGAGATCAGTTTCAAAATTCAAGCCCACTTTTCAAGATATCGTGTTAAGTTTGGGTGAGAGCTGTTCGCGAAATTAGGTTTGTAATGTTATATAAAGTCAAAACAAAAATCCTTGAAAATGTTATTTCAATAAAAGATTTGTGCAAGTATGAAAACACTGAACCTTGGCAAATTTTTTCTTTTTTTTTTTTTTGTTAAAATAAAAGTTGATGCTTGCATAAAAAACGAGCATACATTGGTATTCGTATTTTCTGTATTCTATTCAATGTGATGAAAAAAATTCCAGAAAGTTAATTAAAAACAAAGCTTTATCGTCAAAAAAATCTTCGTTATTATTAACTACAAAAGAAGAAAGATCGAAAGATTTTCTTGATTATTAAATTATATTTTTTAATCCTTTTTAGAACCGTTGGAATTTTGGTTAATTCTTGTTTTAGTTTTTTTTTTTTTTTTTTTTCATCAGTGGCAGGTGCGGGGGAGTAAACCAACGATTAGTTAATTTAAATTACTAATCATACGGTAGAGTAACGGATAGCGGCTCGGATTGAAGAATCAGATAGCCGAGTTCGAATTCCAGTTGATTCCGTTACATTCACTTATGTGCTAATACTCTTGGGAAAGGTTAAAGCTATGGGTAAATAGCAGGACATAGTTGGATGGCAACTGGTCTACGACAGAAAAGAAATTGCAACCTCCTGCAGGGAAAAAAAATCTGCCTCGTCAGTCATGTATCAAAAGATACATGATCACCTAAGCGTGTATCAAGCATGGCACATAACTGAGTATAAGAAATTTTAGCGGCGTTTTTGCAGTGAAAAACACATTGATTTGGAAATACTTGCAAAAATCAAATAATTGTCGGATTTTAAATAAACTTTCAAGACTTATTCACAAATGAATGAAATTTAAGAAAATCTTGGTAAAATCCCTTTTTTTCTTTTTTTTTAAATCTATTAACACCCACTTATTAAAATTTATGAAATTTTGAGAAATTAATGTTTATATTGGTTAAAGCAGAACACCTTGAAGAATTTAAGTCATCAATTTCTTTTTGTAAAACAGGATCCCCAGTTACTGAAAATCTACTTGGTATCATAAAATAAAAAATTTGATAAAACTAAAACATTACTTAATTAGAAAAGCCTTTATTTCCTAAATAAAAAGATGTATTATGGGCACTATTGTCTTAAGAAAAAAAAAAAAAAAAATTTCAATTATTTATAAATTTTTTACAAGAATCGTTTTCACTTTTTAAAAATTTCAATTAAAATAATTTATAAAGTAATATATTTTCCAAATTCTGTCTTAATTTGTCTCCCGGTTAAATGACATTAAGTAAAAAATACATTTACTAATCATAAATGGAAAAAAAATATTACGATTTAGCAACCCCCAATATTTTAAAAAGTATTTCAAATTTTTTTGTATGTGTATAAACATGTCAATTTTTGTAAATACTGGTGTCCATATACTGGTGTCCATATATGACATTATCAGAAAAATAAGAGCAATAACTAGAGTAAATTTAAAGCCGGAGTATATAAAATTTTATAGAACATTAGATTACGAAGAAACTTTCTGAGATTTTACAGATTATTGGATAAAATATAGACAATACGGACATAGGAATCAACACTGGTGACTGAGGAAGTACGGTGGAGTAATGGATAGCAGCTTGGATTGAGGAATCGGGGAGCCGAGTTCGAATTCCAGTCAAATCTATTGCATTCACTAACATGCTAATACCCTTCAAAAAGGTATGAATCCCTCTTCTTCTATGAGTAAATAGCAGGGCAGACCAAGTTCTATAGCCTTGGATGGCAACTGGCCTACTGCAGAAAGAAATGGCAACCTACTGCGGGAAAAAAATCTGCCTTGTCAGTCATGTATCAAAAGATACATGATCGCCTAAGCATGTATCATGCATGGAACATAACTGACTGATGGTGACTGACAGTTTCTTGTTTCAATGTATTGAAACTTGGTTATAAAATGTGAAGATGAAAGAAGTGCTTTCCAAAAGCTAAGCAAAGTATTATGAAACAGGAAAATTTTGCTAGAAATAAAGAAAAAAGTACTGAACCCTCATGTAATATCAGTCGTCCTATATGGACGTGAATGCTGGACAATCTCCTCACAGATGAAGAGATTTGAGGCAAAAGAAATGTGGTTCTACAGAAGGATGCTGAACATGTCAGCAGTGACAAGGTTTTAGAGAAAATAGAAAGAAAAAGGACACTTAATATCAGAAATAAATAGCTGAAATTTCTAAGGTGCATAATGAAGAAAGAGGGCATGTAAAATTTTACACTCACTGAGCAAATTGAAGGTAAGTAGGACAGAGGAACACAGTGAATAACCTGCCTAACAAGTTTGTGTAAATGGTTGGCAGAACAGAGATGAGAAGAGATAGTAAAATGAACACAGCCACAATGTGCTGACAGTGTTTATAAAATAAAACATGCTTATAACTCTAGATACATACATAAAACAATCCATAGATTCAGTTAAAAGTAAAATTATCTTTGATGATGTCTAAAAGTATCGCCGAAAGTGCTCGGACATACAGAACATTCAAACAATTGTTACATAATTTATGCCCAGAAAAAAAGAAAATTTACGAACACAAAAAATATGAAATAAAAAATTTAACCACAGTACCTTGTCAGTCGTTTTTAACAAAACAGACACACACACACACACATATATATATATATATATATATATATACACACACACACACACACACACACACACACATCCCTTTCTCTCTTTTCTAAGGCTGTCTGTCATTGCTGATGACAATGCTGTCCTTCCATTTCTGTCCGTCTTCTGTGGGCTGCCAAATGAGGTTGCAGCCCAATACACAAACGACAAGTTCTCAAGCACAGGTGGCAGGGAAACGTGCCTAGTGCAGAATTAGCAGATTGCAAATGACGCTGGTGATGCCTTCCCCTTGAGCGCTCCTCGCCTTTCCTCATCGAAGTGTGCCATTCCGACGACACAGAGAGATCGTCAGCCAATCCAATCCCTTGCGAGATTCTCTAATTGTGTTGGGGTCAATATTGCAGGAGACAAGAGCATACTTAGAGTAATCTCAAAATTGTTTCTTTGAGCCTCCATGTGGGCAGTTGCTGGTTTCAAGATCTCTGAAAAATACAATTTTTGGGAGGCGACTACCAAACGTCTGCACATATCCAACCCAATGTAGAAGGCGCTGTCAGAAGATGGCCTCAGTGCTGACGACCTCCACACATTGAAGAACCTCAGTGTGGGGCATTTTATCCCTCCAAGTAACATGCAAGATTTGCTGAAGGCAGCAGATGTGGAATGTCTCAAGCAGTTTTAATTTTTGGCGATACAGACTATATATATATATATATATATATATATATATTGTCCCTTAGGTATTCATCAGACTAGGTTCATTTATATTGATGCCATTACACATGCATGAAAAATATTGGGAATTTTAAATTTTTATCTTAATGTGTTTTGGGTAATCTAGCCAATTTCATTTAGATTCTTTTTCATTTTGTTTACATAACAATGTATGTGTTATAATATATATATATATATATATAGTAAAACATATAATAATATAACCCATATATAACGCATATAATAATAATAAACCCATGCAAAATTATTATGAATATTAATATTTGTATCAAAGTAATCAAAAAATTTTATCAGTGAAATTTCCTCCTAGAGAAAAAACAGGGGGTCATTTTAAAAGAAAAAAAAAATCTTTTTCAAAAATAACAATTGATCCGAACAAACAAAAAATTAAAAAGCAGGAAACTATATTTCAATTGATTTACAATAAAATTTGTATAAATTAATTTACAAGAAAGATTAAGCCAATGGAATCTAGCAAAATAAAAATCTAGCAAAATAAAAATTTAAAAAATTCAAATAGCCATGCCAGATAATTTTAAAATTATTTATTTAGCTTGGCTGAATCTAAATTAGATTTTTAAGATTCAAAATGGCAGCCATGTAACAAAAAATAAAGAGATACTGAAAAGTTACTCAAGTGAAGAAAAGTAATGACTGACCTGCTATTTGATTCCAATTGTGAGAAACGGTAATGAAGGAATTTCAATGAACCTTCAAATCTTGTTAGCAGCCAAAGAAAAAAATTAACAATTGCTTCAAAATGATTTTTGATAAAAAAAACAAATGTTATTGTGTGATGTCAGCTGAACAAGTTTATCATAAAATGAAGAAAAATTTTAGTTCTGTGTGAAAACAGAATTGGCTTAGTGCAGAGTTTTTGAAATTTCTTTTTTATTTAAAAGATATCAACTAATGGATCAGCTACATATTCATATACCATTTCACCCCAAGCAAGGCAATAAAGCCACTAGAATGCAAAGGGTTACTGAGTGTTAGAGAATATAAGAAAAGAAGAATTAAGACAACAAAAGATAACAATTGACATTGCATTAAATAAACATCTAAAGATATTGAAGAACTGGTCTTAATTATACAAGGATAATATGCAAGTGCTGGTCATTAACAATTGACCCTCATTAAAGCCACTAAGAGTTATCAATCATTTAAGCCAAAATTCTTAAACATTAGAGAAATACTCAGATACACAACTGTAACCAAAGAATGAACAAATGTTTAATAGATTCATAAATAGATTCAGATGTCAAAAACAATATTGGAATAAAAAAAATATATATGGGATTAACATAACTATTCACTTTATAACTCTTATAATAAATGATGAAATAAAAAGATCAGATGCATGAAGCTTGGTGAATAACCTTAACAAAACCTTAAACCTTAACCTTTAGCCATTTACATTATTAATATGACTTCCTTTTCCACTGCATTCTTTTTCAACGCTTCTCAGTTGCAGCATCCTTATTATTAATTTCCCTCAAAGTTGTTTTCTGTTGCCATAGCAGGATATGACAACACAGCTATGAAATTCAAACACACTATAGTTCAAGGATCAGAGTCACCTTCAGAGTCAACTTTTTGTATAACAAATGAAATCACAAAGACCGATGAAGGTTAAAGACAAAGGAGTTTTCTGGTGGACTTTTGGAGAAATGCCACGGCACCAGCCCCTTTGGTTATAGTGGGTTTGTGTAGAGAGGGTGGATAAAATTAAGTTTCTAGGCACGTGCATTGCAGAAGATCTCTTCAGGACTAGCAATACCATCACATTAGTCAAAAAAGTGACTATTTACCAAGAATTCTTAGAAAAAGAATTTACAAAGAGAGCTGCTGCTGATGATCTCTCTTTGTCCTATTGAGAGTCTGCTGATGCACTGCATCACTATGTGGAATGTCAACTGCTCAGCAGCAGACACAAAAAAAAACACCCCAAAGGATTATGGATGTTGTCCAGAAAATAACTGGCTGCTCACTGCTCTCTTTGGAGGACATTATTAATTCTTCAGTATCTGTCTATATTTCTGAGATGAGGTATTATGTACACTATTTACATTATTCGCATTATTGTCCTCATCTTTGTCGCCATATTTATTACGTTTCGGCCTTTCAGTATCTGCAACGATAACAGCAAAAATTGCAATATGAGCACTGGTAAAAATGGTTGCTGAAGACATTAGGTTTATAATACCCAGAAATTCATACACAGATGTCCTCAAGGACACATGGCACAGTGGATAAAGGTGTTGGTTAGATCCAGAGACAGGACCCAAAGAGTGCAAGTTCAATACCCAGTTAAGGCAGTGGAGAACTTGGAGAGGGGAATTAATTCGAGATAACTGATCACTGACATCCATTAAATGTGGCATGTGGAACTAGAACAGTCTACCCCAGTGAGCGAAATAAAGGGTTCAGTTCGACATTTCAACCGCCTGAAGAAGGCCAGAGCATACAATAGCTGAAACATTGTAATAAATATGGCGAAATAGTCCAAATAATGTAAATTATTAATTCTTGTTATCTCAGCAGAAATCATAATGGAAGAGAATATGCATCCCAGGGACCACTTGTTTGAACCGTTGCATTCAGGGTGACATTTTAGTTCTGATAGTTCCAGGACAAAGTCCTTGGAAGACCAGCTTTTATCCTGCGTAAAATGAGCACTGCCACATGCTTTTCTTTATTTGTGTGTGTGTACCTGATGTCTGCAGTTCAATTTTATTGTGCATTACATTGCACAGTGACAAGAGTAAACAAATAAATAAAAAAAAATCTAAAAAAGGTGAAAATAATAATAAAAGTATATCATGTATGTGATTTGTTTTTAAAACAAGCCATATATTACTCAGTGGGCAGTGCACTGGCCTTGACAGTTTGAAACTTGATTTCTCCATGACAACTTGTGTATTCATGTTTTTTTTGTTTTTTTTTAAACATTTCTCAAGGTAACATTACTAACATACATGTAAATAAAAAAGAATATGGAGATATATTAGGTGGTTTGTGAAAATAAAGCCTTGCTACATGGTGAGATTTGAATGACCGCAGCTGATAGTCACTGCAGCCCAGCTAATAATTCAGCTTTTGCATCATTAAGAGCCTGTTTTCCTGAAGGATGCAAGTCTGAATCTTGCTGGAAACTTGTTACTTAGTTTCAATCCATGTTGTTTACTAACAACAGTAATGGTAACCATTAAAAAAAAAAAAAAATTTATAAAGCAACCGAAATTAAGATTCATTTTAATTTCAGTTGCTTTTTTAATGTTTTTTTTTTTTTTAGAAATATGAATCAAAAAATGTGTAAGTGACAATGCATCACCTCAGAAATTCAAAAAATAATATTACTACTCATACGATTTTATGTACATAAAACAAATGGCGATATCAGATGGTCAGAGAAAATAAAGAATAACTACATAGTTAGATCTGCCTGCAGTTGTTGGTTTCTGTAGTCTAAACAGTAAAGCAGCTGTCATATTAAAGTAGACTTTGCATGGAAAAGTGCTAAAAGTCCAAATCTCACTGGAGACTTACTCTTCATTTCCAATAAGTGCTGAATGTTAATGAACAAAGAATAATACTCAGAATTTAGTAAATTGGAAAGTCTGATTGGTGATTGGCACAAACTTTAGTGCCAGAAAACAGCTTGATACAATGCCTTGAAAATGGATGAGACAAAGACTATATATAATAACTTTATCAATATTTATAATATTTATATGAGACCTCATTTCAACAAGTTTTAGACTGGTATTAAAAGTTATTTCCATTTTCAGGAGCCAATTATAATGATGAATGTATCATTCTAGTTACTAATCATATGTGGCAATTAAGACAAGCTTTGTTTGGTTTGCATTGTCTTGCGGCATATCAACCATAACGGGTTATTTAAAGCCGACAAGATTTTTATTGCTGGTAATATTTTTTCTTCAAAAAAGTATTGCTGGTAATAATTAAAAAAAAAAAAGTAATATTGGTATTAAAACCTATTTTTATACTTTCATAGTGTTTAGACTCCTTTTGGGAGGTTAACTATTTGCTCATAGCTGCGACCCTGACAGGTGTTACCACTCCGAGTTGGGTGGACCTGGGAACACCAGCAATTAAGAGGTGGTCCCATGATCCTCAAAACTTCCTGATCAGAGGCCTTGCTGGCAGATGTAGTTTATCGTCATACCCAGGATGCAGCTAAGAATAAAAGTGCCCACTAACATACAACAATGTACAATGCAAAAGGCAGTGGACTGACATGGGTGGATTGGTTGGTCGGTTGATTTTGTTTAGCAGCATACCAACACCTCTATGGGTTATTTAATGCCAAAATCTAAATATTCTGAAGCAACTGTATGCCTCCAACTACAGATAAAATGTATTGTTGGTAATTCTATAATAAATAGCTATTACTGGTAATTTGTTTTTTATGGAAAAATATACTGCTGGCATTTTAGGATAAAAATGTATTTTTATATTTTCATTGTGTTTTGTTTTATGGGGGTTCACTATTTGCCCATAGCTGGGACCCTAACAGGTGCTACCACCCTTTGTAAATACAAATATTTTCTTGGCATGTACCCCATGAGGATTGAAAGTGTTTGCAGCAGTGTCTCCCTAATTTTTTTCTAGCTTTTCTTTGGCCACATCCTTATCACCCCCACCCACCACAACACCCATATGAAAACATTTTCCTGCAGAGCCAAAAAACAACAAATCTAATACTGTGAATACATGTGCATTTTGACTTTTCTTGCATGGCATTAGATAAAATATTGCCAGACACCCTTCACTATATTGCTATACCTACAAATCTACCACATTGGACCCTGGCAGATGTCAACTGTTTGACCTAGCTGGCATGTAGTATGACCCGGCCAGATAATATCAGCAAGATACAAACAAACATTCAGACATCTATTTACATTTTTTTGGACGGTTGTCCTTATCTTTATTGTCATATACACAACGTTTAGGCCATTGCATGCCCAACATATGGCCCAGTGGATAAAATCATTGGTTGAAATAATCCAGTGACTTGACTCAAAGAGTTGTGAGTTCAATACCTGGTCACAGCAGAGGTGAACAAAAACTTGAAGAGTTGAATTACTAAAGGGAATTAACTGAAACTGAGATATCTGGAAGAGGCATGGCACAAGGAACTAGAACAATCTACACCAGTGGATGAAATAAAGGGTTTGGTTCAAAATTCCAATCACCTGATCTTTCTGGTATTGCCCACTTAGGGAATCCTGGGATTTGTTTGATAAACAATTATATTTATGCTTAAAGAATTAAATTTTAAATACTTTATAAGAGAGAATGCTAAAAACAAGATTTGGTCAAAATTTAGGGAGTGGGTCAGACAGAGAACTTTACAGCACCCACTCAAATTCACACCTGAAAGGAAAATTAAGCCTTGATAAAATATATATAAAAAAAAAAAAAAAAAAAAGCTTCAATAAAGCAAAGAAAAAAAAATATCCAAAACAAGAAAATGTATTTCAACTGTGCTTAATTATAATTAGAAAAATGTTATTGTATAAATAATAGTCATCATTATTATTTTTAGATAATAATTCTTAAAGAACTTTTATAAATTATTTAATCATTTTTGTTGAAATTTCAACAATATTTCCTTTTACAAGGCATTCCATAATTGCCGACATAACAAAACCATTTTCAGACATGACCCCAAAACAAACAACTTTGGCCCAGAATTGTTTTAATCACTAACAACCCCCCAAGGCATCTCCATGAGAAAACATTCCAGAGACATTCCTATAAGAATTCATTCCAGGTAGATTCTTCAAGTGAGCAATTCTAGGACTTATCCTATAACAAGCAATTTCGGAAGTGTCTGCATTATAAGTCATTCCAGGTATGTTCTAACAAGCAATTTCAGAGTTATTTCTCTAAAAGGTCATTCAGGGAAATTCTTATGCATCATTCCAAGACATTCCAATAATGAATACTTCAGTGGCAATTATTCTTATGTTATATGCAAAATTTAAAAAAAAAATGAAATCAGAAATCTTTACCCAAAATACTTGGCTAAAACAAGAGAACACCTGTTGTACATCAGCTTCCCAAGATAAAAAGGACGCAAGTTCAAATATCACCAAGAGCTATACTTTATTTTTACTTTTCAATAATGCATATATAATAGTGGTCTTAGTAGCTGTGACAAAAAGCAACTAATAGAAAAGGTGAGAGAAAAATCAATTAAAAGTATAATAATGATTTACAATAATTCTAATAACATTCAAGATAATATTCATAGCCCAAGTGTGAATGTCTAAGCAACTGTTGTATCTCGTGTTTTCAAGATAACAGAGGGAAATAAATAAGACAAACTCATAGGTAAGTAATGAAATAGAAGGTTTACTACATAAAGGTACAATTACCAAGTGACCTAATGCTAACTCTGCTTAACTCCACTTATTTATATAAATGGACGGTTCCATTCATTTATGTTCTCTATGACAGCAAATTGATAACATTAAGATATTACTAATCGTCTGAGCAGCTATAATGTTAAGCAACTACAATCAAGTGAAATAAAATCTAGTCAATAATAAGGAC
>OZ038495.1:98856066-99011066 GCA_964036315.1 Acanthosepion esculentum | reverse complement strand
ACCGTCCCATAATTATTGCTACATTTGCATACCCATTTCACCGTCCCATAATTATTGCTACATTTGCATACCCATTTCACCGTCCCATAATTATTGCTACATTTGCATACCCATTTCACCGTCCCATAATTATTGCTACATTTGCATACCCATTTCACCGTCCCATAATTATTGCTACATTTGCATACCCATTTCACTATTTGTTCCATAATCAATGTTGCAATTATATACACATTTCAGTCATTAAATGTCACAGATACTATGAAACAAAGGTTTTATTTTCTGCAGTAAATAGAAACGAATGAGAAATTTTTCAAACTACTTTCAACTGAGGACTATCTTCATTCCAAATAATATTTAGCGATCAAAATGCAAGTTTTTGTCGGTAACGTTTCCTTGTAAATAGGCTTTAAAGCTGATACAAGACAACATTAAACTGAACAGAAAAAAGTCAGTGTTCAAATGCTATCATATTGCAAAAAGATTTTTCTTTTTCTCTTTTAAATAAAAAAGTATTAATGCTTTTCAACTTTAAGATAATCTCATGAAAACAAGCTTTACAAAAAGAAATTAAAAAAAGGTTTTTAATCTGATGTATATTTTTAGAATGCCTGTCAAGCCAGTTTGTTTTACAATTTATTCTTAAAACTTTAAAATAAGAAAAATAATTTTAAGTATAATTTTAATAACTTATACTAAACTTATACTAAAACTGAAGTCTTGAGAATCTAACTTAATCACTGTTATTTAACAGCCGCTTACATAGGGTTTTATAGAATATCCTCTTCCACAGTAGCATTAGACACTCTTGAAGACAATAGGGCCACAGCCCCACTACACTGGGTGTTGCTGCTGATATTTCTTTAGCATGTAGATTTATACAGGGTAGGGTTGTCAGCCCCAAACCTACTGGTTTTGAATTCCAAATTGACCTTCTAAACTGGTTGCTAACTATTAACTGCATAGATTTTGACAAATATTAAAAGTAATCAATCTGTGTGCCTGTCTGTGTGTATGTATATATATATATATATATATATATATATATATATATATATCTATATCAGTCAGTTATGTGCAATGTGTGATACATGCTTAGGCAATCATGTATCTTTCGATACATGACTGACGAGGCAGATTTTTTTTTCCCCCACAGTAGGTTGCCATTTCTTTCTGCAGTAGACCAGTTGACATCCAAAGATATAGAATCCGGTCTGTCCTGCTATTTACCCATAGCTGGGGGAGAAGAAGAGGATTAATATATTTCCCTAGGGTATTAACACACAAGTGAATGTAATGGATTCGGATAGAATTCAAACTCGGCTCTCCGATTCCTCAATCCGAGCCACTATCTATTATTCCACCATACATTTTTATTTAATATTTTTTATTTTAATATTGATTTTTTATCCCATATTTGTTTATATTTGCATAAACTTTTATAAATGTAAAATAGGACAATCTTTTTAATCAGTTGGAGGCAAGAGTTCTGATAAAAAAATCCACATTTTCAGGCCAAGCAAAGATGATCATCTTTTCATATAGTATAACGATATTCATTAATCAATGAATTTCTCAACAAAATGAAAGCAACTGAAATTATACTTCTAAACATTATCTAAAATATTTTAAAAAAGCTTTTTGCAATACAGTAACATTCAAAATTAAATAAAAATGATCAGCCACATTCTAAACAAAGAAAAAAAAAATTAAAATTTTCATTACAAATGGAGAAAAAAAAAAAAGATGCATTAGCAAAAATACAAAGAAAAAGAAAAAAAAAATCTTTCAAAAATGTCTGCATTCCACATTGAAAATATTTTGGCTGCTGTTTGGAAAAACCAAAAACGCACCTTTGAGAAGGAAATGGTATGTCTGTCTTTCAACCAATTGAGAACCTGGAACAAATGGAAATTTAAAAGAACAATTTTGGAATGTCATTCTACAGCACATAAAAAAATAGTAAAGAGCGAGTTTCAACACTTTGTAATACGCATGCTCTCCAGTCATCGAGGAGGGAAATCTACACATATGTAAATAAATTGAACTTTTCTTAATTTATTGAATATGATAGCTCTAGTTATCTATTGAGCACTTTCTGACAGTTCTAACCTGAAAAAAAAATATTCTCATAATTTTCACGTTTTCTCAGTTGTATTATTATTATTATGTAAACAAAAGTAATTATTATTATTATGTAAACAAAAAGTAATTATTATTATTATGTAAACAAAAAGTAATTATTATTATTATGTAAACAAAAAGTAATTATTATTATTATGTAAACAAAATTATTATTATTATTATGTAAACAAAAGTAATTATTATTATTATGTAAACAAAAGTAATTATTATTATTATGTAAACAAAAGTAATTATTATTATTATGTAAACAAAATTATTATTATTATTATGTAAACAAAAAGTAATTATTACTATTATTATGTAAACAAGAAGTAATTATTACTATTATTATGCAAACAAAAGTAATTATTACTATTATGTAAACAAAAAGTAATTATTACTATTATTATGTAAACAAAAAGTAATTATTACTATTATTATGTAAACAAAAGTAATTATTATTATTATTATGTAAACAAAAGTAATTATTATTATTATTATTATTATTATGTAAACAAAAGTAATTATTATTATTATTATTATTATGTAAACAAAAGTAATTATTATTATTATTATGTAAACAAAAAGTAATTATTGTTATAATGTAAACAAGTGTATTATTATTATTATTATAATTTAAACAAATGTATCCACCTATGTTTTTAGACAATGATTTTGTATGTAGAAAGTTGAAATTTTGCAATGATGTACATCATTTCAAGGTGCAGATCAAATCAACTTTTCTAACTAATTTTGACAAATTTTCACTTATTTTATTTAAACAAATTGATTTAAAATTTAAATTACAGTCCCCACCTTCAAAACAAAATTCAAATTTCCAAGGCGATGTATTTGCACATCAATTCTCAGACATAAGTGGATGATAAAAATGCACTTGTCTATAATGGTGACAAGATTTAGAGGTAGTTGAATTGCCTTTCTAAATGATGCAACAATATACGAAATCACATTTTACTGTACCTTGCTTACAATGGTCCTGCTCTTAGATTTTGACAAATATTAAAAGTAATCAATTTGTGTCTGTTTGCCTATATATGTACAGTTTTATTTAATATTTTTTATTTTAATATTGATTTTTTATCCCATATTTGTTTATATTTGCATAAACTTTTATAAATGTAAAATAGGACAATCTTTTTAATTAGTTGGAGGCAACAGTTCTGATAAAAAATCCACATTTTCAGGCCAAGAAAAGATCATCTTTTTAAAGCAACTGATAAATAGTATAGCAAACTCTTTTTTTTAAAACTCATTTCACCCCAAGCAAGGTGATAATGCCACTAGGACACAAGGGGTTACTCAGAGTGAAAGAGAATGAGACAACTTTGATGAGGAGAAAGGACAATAAAGGAACAGGTTTCAGGAAGACATAAGATGGTGATTGGCGCTGCATTTAAATTTTTGAAGATTGTAGGTGATAGGGAAGCAACAAATCAGAAGTGAGTTCCACAAATAAGAAAAACCTATTAGAATAGAATTGATGGTCGTATCTAGCCTAGTTCAACAATAAAATGGTGAGACCAAGCTGCCAATCTAGTAACATGCTTAAATTCATGCAGTTGAGGCAGCAAGGAGGAAAGCTCATCAGAGCAATTGTCATGAAAATATTTGTAGAAAAGACAGAGGGAAGTTACATCATGTCAGTAAGAAAGTGATCAAAGTCGAGATGCCAGGTCAGGATCGATGACATTACAGACCCTTCTTTAAATTTTCTCAAGAACCTCAAGATATATAGTAGGAGCAATAGACCAATTGTGTAACTCATGGGATTGTATTTATTTTAGTCATGTGCAAACACAGATATGGTTGGATAATTATGTTAATTAACTGGAATAATTTCAATTTACTTATTCTAAGACAATTTTGTCACAAGGAAAAGCAAAATTGTCCAAACACACTTTTGCTTACAATTTAGCTGGGGCCTTGGAAATTTGCAGCAACTAATACAATGTGTGGAAAAATACCTGTGACATAATGGTAAAAAATCAGTTGCAATGATGTCTTCATCCAGCTAATGTTTTACCATTATGTGGTAGGTATTTCTGCTGCACACTGCATTATCCATTATCTCATGCCTCTGTTATTCTCTCACCTCTGCCTGTATCTTCTCATTCTCACCCTTGTCCCTTCCATTACAACAAATATTACTCATTATCTAATGACTAATATTCTCTCATCTTTGCTCATTATTTCTAGATATCCAAATAGTAAGATTGCCTCATTTGTATCCTTCCTATCTCTCTCTCTCTCTATATATATATATATATATATATATATATATATATATATATATATATATATATATATTGTACCTTTCTTATTTCTCCCTCATATATATTATTATTATTTTATATGTGCAGTACTTATTGGAAAATGCTCAATATCAGTGATAGAGCCAACATATTCATCAGTTGTATGGATATGAGTTTGTGACCCTGGGTTTCATGTTTTTGCGATCATCAGACAAACCGGTTTATTTTTTAAAAATTTATGCTTGTTTGTGTTTATGTTTGGTAGTGGGAGGGTGGAATTCTCCTCTGTATTCATTTGGGATGGCAATCTCACACACACACACACACACACACACACACACACACACACACAGATGTACGCATTTTAGTTCACACAAACACACCCATATAAACAATTCAAGATTAGGCACAGATACGTATGCTCAAATGCATGGATGTGTATCAGTGCCTAATCTCGGATTGTTTATATGGGTGAGTTTGTGTGAACTAAAATGCGTACACCTGTGTGTGTGTGTGTGTGTGTGTGTGTGTGTGTGTGTGTGTGTGTGTGTGTGTGTGTGTGAGAGAGTGTCATCTGAAATGGACACAGAGAATTCCCTCCTCCCACCACCAAACATAATTAAACACAAACAAACATAAATAGATCCATTTTAAAAAATAAACCAGTTGTCTGATGATCACAAAAGAGTGAAACCCTGGGTCACAAACTAATATCCATAAAACTGGATATAAATATTATTCAACTATATGGGCACAAACTGCACTAAATTATGACAAATGACACGTCAGTCTATGAGAGAGTGTATTGCCTGTGTGACCAATGAAAGAATCTAATGTTGTTTGTTGATTATTAGTAATAAAAAACACAAGAATTTCTAAGAATTATATTACGAAACTGTGTTCAGCTAATTCTGGCATTTCCTTAAAAAGTGCAAATAAAAAAAAAACAGATTTTTTAAGTAAGCTGTCTTTATAATTTTCATGTTTGATATCGAGAGAAAGAGGGGGAGAGGGACCATCAATAATAATAATAATAATAAATAAAATTAAATATTTGCTTATCTCAACTCCAAGTTTCGCAAATTACATCCACTTATCAGTCTTAAGAAAATACTCTGAAAATAAATTATATTTTACAATAAATTCCCCTGATGAGTGGATTTAATCTCCACAAAACTTAGATTAGTGATAAGTCAGCATTGAATTTTATTTCTCTCAACACAAGTCACGCACGCACACACAACCCCAAACTGCAATCATAGTTGATAAAATTCCAAATGTGCTTAAGCTGGCAACTAAAAGTGCTCAATAAAAAGTAGAGCATTTGAAATGCAAGAAATAAAGAATAAAAGAAAATAAAACTGAGACAACTCAAGTTTTAGCCTTGAAATTGAAGGATCACTAGGCAGCTATGTTCAATAGTTATATATAATGATTTTTATACTCTTTATTCCGTATGCTTATATATATATATATATATATATATATATATAATATAATAATATTTTTAGTTTTTAAAAATATGATTCCTCCGCTACATAAGAGTTCTGTTTCAAAAGCTACCTATTAACTACCTAACGTGTTCTTTCCTATTTCACTGCACATATATATATATATATATATATATATAAAAAATCAACATTGCATGGTAACTCACACACTCTTCCAAGAGCCACCATGCAGTATTGAGCTCTCTATCCACATTGTTGATTTCTGAAGAGCTATATCCATATATTATTTCCTTTAAATACCCACTACCTCATCAGCACAGTGCTGATTTCATATGGCATACTTATTATTTCCAAATGTTTATTAAACTCGTACTCTTGTTTTATGAGTTTTAGTATTCCTACTGGTTTGACTATTCCAGACGGCATTTGTTTCTGGAAGCAAAAGAGTACTTTTCCCTCGTATGATGACTGGAGAACATCTGAAAAGCTTTCGTCTTACCCTCACTTTGTTTTCTTAAGAGGCTAAGATAGAAATTTACAGCAAAATAAAATATAAATAAATTTTAAAAAGTTATATATACTATCAAGACATATGTCATTTTATAAACAATAACAGAAAAAACAAATTTTGGAAAATGTTTTTGAGAAACACTTTTGTAGGAAGAACAAAAAAAAAATTTTCTAAACATAAACTCCATAAGTAACGTCATGTGTCCTTTCTAAACAGGTTTTTTTTTTTTTTTTCTTCTGCAGTGAAAATCCAGTAATCTCTTTTTGTAGAATTTCATAAGCCCGCACTGAAGATGACAGGATGCAATTCTTGCCCACATCCAAACAGGCAAACAAAACAAAAAAAAAATTAAGAAAAAGAAGACGGCAACATTGGACACTGGATAGACTTACCTTTAGCGACTCATTGCTTGACTGAAGACTAGAATCGTGCTGTATACCACTATCACTACTGTTACTGGAAACCATCTCACCCCGTACAATGGCTGATAACTTCTCCATTTCTTGTGGTGACACAGGGGCAGCTTGCTGAGAATTTGAGAGCACATCGGACACAGCAGAATAAGTGCCAGTGCCATTACTGCCAGAACCTGCACCATAAGTCTCAGACTCACTAGCAGCACGTCCCCCAGGGACGCCACGTGGCATATGCTGAGGCTGCCTGCCAGATTTCCGTAGTAGTTGCAAGGACAGCAATTTACTGTTATAGTTTTTGTCATGGACCAGGCTTAAACTGTCCTCAGACTCAAAAACCTCGTCCTTTGGGCCCTCAGTAGCAAAGGTAACACTATAGCCAGCCGGAGAAGTTGGTGGCGTGGAACCGGTCGAGGAAATCATACTAACTGAGGAATAGTTACTCATAAGACAACCTTCATCACTCACGGGTGTGGAGGGGACACTTTGATCCGACATGTCCCTCGACAATCTGTAATTCACTTCACTCTCAACTCTACCATCCGAGCCTAATCCATCAAATTCTTTTCCTTTCTGAGAAGAATTGCTTCCGCTACGGCTTCGACGGAAAATAGCTTTCATGGACATTTTCCGAACGAAAGAGTCCTTTGGTGGACCCATCACTTCGTCTGGCCGCAATGGCTTGGCCTTCTCACTGAAGGATCTTCCACGACGAAACATTCTGCGTATGATTCCTGGACTCTTTGGCGGTAGAAAGCTTACGTCATCACCTGGTTGGATCATTGCCCCACTCTCTGGATCATGCAAAAATGATTCCTGGAGATTATCTGATCCAGATGGATCCACTCGGCCGTTACACTTGTCTGCAGTTACATCAGTGTTGTTATATCCTTTCAATCGTAAGTCCAAAAACTGAGCTCGTAACTGTACTTCATCCAAAGATGCAGGTCTGTCTGTCGTCTTTTTCACAGTCTTAAAGTCAATGCTAGTGCCATTGCTGGCCTCTTCTCTACCAGCAGCAAAACCAACAGAATGATGCAAAGGAGACAAGTCCTCACTAGCTTTATAGCAGCCATGGTTGTCAGGACTTGAAGTGAGGTACCTCTCTCGATTGCTGTCAGAGTTTAAACTTTGCTGCGTGGAAAAGCGTCTTACCGTATTGTGCTTACGCTGACTGCGGCCCACTTTGCTTGGTAATTCTGGCGGGCTGCCTAGGGGCCCCGTGGTCACTGGTTTCTCCGAATCGGCTTTTAACAGGGCAGCTCTGCCACCCTCGCCATCTCGAGTTGCAAAAGGCAGACTAAGGCTGCGTCTATAAGGTTTTCTTGTGGGAGGACTGCTAACTGGGGACCAGTACCCGTCACCAGGGATCAATGAAGAACGAAGTGTGGGGTCAGAGATTTTGCCACTTGGTATACAGTCACTGTGGCTACTGTCCCCAAATGTTTCATCCAGTTCAGAGATTTCAGCCAATAGCTGGAAAAGAAAGAAAGAAACACGTAAATTTCTTGTGAATAATTTCAATTAATTGTAATTTTTCTTTATCTTACATTTCATACTTAACACATTTATAAAGGGTGTTCCAATAACTTGGACCAATTTTAAAAGTGAATTAAATTTAAGTGTCTAATGATTTTTTCTTTTTCTTTCAGATTTAACAACTTTGGCAATTTCAACCACAGAAAGATTAACAATCAAACAATGTGTCAAAGTTATCAAAGCCTATTACAAAAATGAACGTTCAAGCAGAATTTGAATGAGAAATTCCCAGGTTACATCATCTCTCGAGACAGCAAAGTCAATTGGCTACCACGATCGTGCAACTTAACACCTTTAGATTTCTTCCTTCGGGGTTGTCTCAAAAGTAAGGTCTATGCCAACAAACTAAGAATTCAACAGCTGAAGGATGAGATAATAAAGCCTATTGGTGAGATCGAAGAGCAACTATAGAGAGATGTCATCAAAGATTTTGACCATCGAGTGAGGGTGTACTGCCGAAGCCTTGGCGGATATTTGGGAGATATTATTTTTCACACATAATTGCCATGACTTAAATAACATGATCCAATAGAGAAATAAATAAATTGTCACCAATAACACTTTGATTTGTCTTAATGAAACACCCTTATCACCATACCATCCAACCATTAACCTGTTGTCTGCAACAGATGGAATAATATAGCAATTTATTAAGTGGAGCTTAGATGTGGCACAATGTCAAAAGTATAAAACACCCAGTAAGGATCGAGCCCACTATTCAGTTGCATTTGACCTAACAATAATAGAATCTTTCCTCAATACAAGGCCCAAGGGCCACTCAAAGTAGAGGATTACTAAATAATGTTACTGCTAAGAAATCAAAGCAGCCAAACTTCTCTTTGGGTCAGAAATATCATGCCTGAGCAGTCATCTCAGACACCAAGACAAGCTTGTTTAGTTGTGTGAACTAAAGGATTAATCTAGCAATAGCATGTTATTCTTTTGAAAGATGGATGTATCTCATTGGGTAAACAAAAGGAAATGTGATTTTTTTACTTTGATGATATGACAATGAGAGAATGTTTAAATTATTATTATTATCAATTTATTATGACCTCTATTACTGCTGTGGGGCATTATGAGTAGCATAGTGTTTTCAAACACCCTATTTAATATATATATTATTATATTTTATTCTTCATATTTAATATATATATATATATATATATATATATATATTTTATTCTTCATGTTTAATATATATATATATATATATATATATATATTTTATTCTTCATGTTTAATATATATATATATATATATATATATATATTTTATTCTTCATGTTTAATATATATATATATATATATATATATATATTTTATTCTTCATGTTTAATATATATATATATATATATATATATATATTTTATTCTTCATGTTTAATATATATATATATATTTTATTCTTCATGTTTAATATATATATATATATATTTTATTCTTCATGTTTAATATATATATATATATATTTTATTCTTCATGTTTAATATATATATATATATATTTTATTCTTCATGTTTAATATATATATATATATATTTTATTCTTCATGTTTAATATATATATATATATATTTTATTCTTCATGTTTAATATATATATATATATATATATATTTTATTCTTCATGTTTAATATATATATTTTATTCTTCATGTTTAATATATATATATATATATATATATATATATATACACACACACACACACACTCTGAGGTAAAATTGTGGTCAGTTTCTTTACAGTGAGCAACTCATGTGTTTAATATACTGTTTTTTAAAACGTCTCTTGTGCTCATATAATCTTTTATTTAAACTTCTTGAGGTTTCTCCAATATATCCTTTCTGGCAATCCTTACCAATGACAGATTAAATCCCTCCTTCAAGTTTTGGTTTGTAGCTTGTTTTGTATTGATTAAGTCTTTTATTGTTTAAGATGTAATTGTGACAAATTTAATGTTGAGTTTAGATAAATTCTTTACAATTGTTGTTGTGATAGAGCTAGTCGGTAGAACAATATGATTCGTTGGATTTGTCAAGAGGGACCACTTTTCTATTTTGAAATATTTTATGAGATTTTTGTTTCACACACAGAGAAAGAGAGAGATAGAGAGAGAGAATATGATATATAAATTTTTATGTATTAGAACAATGTCAAGCAAATGAATGACAAAGTGAAAAAAATTCTATGTAAAGCGTTTCATCCTCTAAAAGGACTTCATCAGGCTGAAGTAAACTTCATATTGATGGAATTACATGTAAGGAGAGGAGAGGAGAGGGATATAAATGTAAACATCAGTTATAATTATACTCTGAGGGAAAATAGAGAAAATGTAGGAACAGTAATTTAAAAATTTCTGTCATCTGACATGTCCAGATGCTCAGATCAGCTGACCTCTTTCAATTTCTGAATCCTATTATTCTTTAAATATCCCACATTGTGATAACAAAAGATTTGTTAATGTAAGAACCGGGATACAAATAATTTAGTTCTTAATTTTCTTGTTATATCTTCTCTTGAGCATTCTTTCTGGTTTTTATATAAATAAAATCAAATTTTTAAAAAGGCTTTATTTTGAAAAATCAAATTAAAAGAACTATATTAAAAATGAATTTCTAAGTTTCAAAAATTGAAATATAATGATATTAATTATTAAATATAATTTCCATATTGTTAACCATTAACTTTTGATAATGTTAACATGGCAGATTGCTATGCGACAATAATGGTTGCAGACTAGCAAACGTAGGTCGTAAATTTGTGATGCAGTTCTATGATGCTGTACCACGTGAGAGAATGAAATATTAACAACAGAACCACATGTTTAGATGCAATGTAATCTGTCTGCTATTCTGTGACCGTTATTTTCGCATAGCAATCTTCTATATCAACATAACAGAATATCATCTTTAATGGTGAATATCTTTGTTTAAATGTCTATATAATGACTTTGAAGATGGCTCATGTGAGTCGAAAGCTTAAATCAAGGAACAGCATAATAAAAAAATATCCAAATCTTGGACAATTTTAGTCTTTATTTTCTCCCAAAATGAAAGCCACTATATGAAGTTTAGAAAGGCTCATGATCAAACCTAATAAACATTCGTTGTCTGTTATATATATATATATATATCTCAAGCTAATGCTGGAGTTTGTGTGGCAAAAAAAAAAAAAAAAAAACAGGAATTGAAGAATTGCACTGTTATTGAATCTGACTTAAGAAGCATCTTAAGACTGAGAGCATTCATTTGCTTGGTTATTCTTTTACCATACCATTCATCTAAGAAAAGGGTTGTGTGTGTGTGTGTGTGTATATATATATATATATATATATATTTTAATCAATTCACTCAAGATAAGGCAATAATGCCACTAAGACGCAATGGGCTACTGAGAGTGAAAGAGAATGAGAAGACTTTAGAAGGAACTGGAAATCCAATCATAAACAAGAAACAAGGGATAAACTTCTACTCCTGTTCAAAAGACCAGGTAGGAATGCCTTGGAAAAATAATCAGTCTAGGAGAAGAAAAACTGAATTTAAAACCAGCCTGAAAAAAAAAAAAAAAAAAGAAAAAAAAAGAAGGATGGACTCTGTCAGGTTATCTTGCCCTTGACACCCCACTCTTACTATGGGTTTAGGAGATACATAACATAATAAAATAATATCAATTTTTCAAGTCATCATGAAACCTATCAAGAAATCAGAATAATTGTTTTTTTTTAACCTGAAAATATACAGCCAATTTTAAGACAAATGATTAAGTACTTCCTGAGTGTTCAATGCTTGAGAACCCAAACAGAAAATTAGTTTTGTGTTTAAAGATGGTAATGTTAGAACAATGACAATTTGCTAAAAATAAAGGTTGATTGTCTAAGTGAGGAAAGGAAGAGAAAGTTCTTTTACACTTTACTCAAACATTATCTCCATCTGTTGCTAACTTCTTGCCTGAGGGTACACAGAAAAACCCACTTCATTCTTAGCGGCTTGACAGAGTTCCTGGGGTTCCCACACCCTCAAATCACATGACTTAACCAACCAATAGGATTTAGCTATTATACAGGATTCTTATGCCTGTTTACACAGTGGGAGATGGTAAAAAATGTTGACATGCGAACTACAAAACTATGCGAAAACAGGAAAAGCAGATACCATTGAGAATTCGACATTTAGCCTGTGGGGTTGTTTTCTTTTTTTTATTGCAAATGGGCCATTCATTAAAAAAAGGGGTTACAGTCAATAACCCAATAAGTTCAAAGGTTGAAGGAGATCTGCATTAGGTGAAAAGGTTATTTGTTTGGATTTGGGATATACAGAGACAATTCATTTGGTATGTTCAAACAAAAGTTACAGCTTAGATGTTACTTAAAGGAACAGAGGAATTTATATAGTTAACTGTTAATTTTTATACAAGCTCTTAGACCTCTTCAAGACAAATAATAACAAAACAAAAAAAGAAAATAGGAGTAGATAGGTTTGCCAATTGTCAGGTTCACAATCTTCCCCTGTCTTTTGAACTGGAGTCTAGTTTTATCCATTGTTTCCTGTTCAGAATTGGGTTTCCAGTTCTTTCTAAAGTCTTTTCCTACTCTTCCACTTCCAGTAGCTCCTTGCATCTTAGTGGCAATATCACCTTGCTTGAGAGGAATTAATTTAAAAAAATCTACATTGAATATTGCTGCCACATCTGTTCTGGTGCTTCTGCTATGTTTCTTGAGATTTTTGACAAAATCCAAAAAAGAATCTGTAAAGTTATTGGACCTAACCTGGCATCTAGGTTACAATCATTTTCCTACTGATGTAACGTAACTTCTCTATGCCTTCTCTATAAATATTTTCATGATAATTATTGTGATGAACTTTCCCCTTTGGTACCTCAGTTTCATGAATTTAAGTGTAGTACTAGATTGGCAGCTAGGTCTCATCATTTTACTGTTGAAATTGCTAAATGTAAGGTAAGCTCTGTGCTAATAGTTTTTTCTCTTGTACTTCACATTCTGGAACTCTCTTCTAGTTTCCTGCTTTCCCATCAACTATGATCTTAAAAAATATAAAAGCAATGTTAATCGTTATCTTCTGTCTCTTTGAATGCTGTTCTTTTATAGTCCTTTCTGTTTCTTTCACTCTCAGTAACCCCTTGCATCTGAGAGGCTTTTAATGCAAGCCTGGCAAGTACCCTGAAACAGAAACATTTCAAACCTCATCAGAAGTACAAGGAGGAAATGAGAGCCCCAGTCAATTTAATCATTTCTTAGACTATGTCCTGCGCATTCTCAAAACAGATGTGAAGAGATGGGCACTGACCATTTAAGCATTCCATACCAAGTGAATCTATCAATAGAATCCTACTTTCTCTCCAGAGGCCAATGTACTGATGACTTTTTTGCGGGGAGGGTCTATGCTGATGACGTACCTATTCAGAGTTGGGATAAGAATGATCTTGAAGAGAAAATCAACATCCTCTACCAAGTACTCCAAAAAATATGACTCAAACCTTTCCAAAATAGAAACTATGATCTGGAATTGGAATCAAAGTAGTTGTAGAAGTCAAATGACTTACCTGCTAACATGGCTGCCTCCATGTCTCTCTTTGTTAAGGCAAGCCAGCCAGCCAATCTACCTTATTTATAGGAGAGTACCTAATACAGCAGGTGGGTTGGTCCATTTTGCTAGAATGGACCTTCCCACCACATTTGCATGAGGACTCTATTCAACCATATATCTCTCCATCTAATCACTCAGGAAAAATTGAGCCTGAAGTGACTACACCAGTCTACTTGTATGTCAGATTACTTGCAAGTTAGCCAACATTCTACAGTAGTGATGACATCTACCATGAATCGATCATACAATTTCAGAATGTACAATTAGTAAATACTGAACATTTCAAATACCAGC
This sequence comes from Acanthosepion esculentum, assembly GCA_964036315.1. Classification (NCBI taxonomy): domain Eukaryota; kingdom Metazoa; phylum Mollusca; class Cephalopoda; order Sepiida; family Sepiidae; genus Acanthosepion; species Acanthosepion esculentum. The sequence goes on along the minus strand of OZ038495.1, from coordinate 98,996,860 downwards.
TTGTATGGATCAGTTATAAGAAATTTAGTCTCGGAGATAAGGACATTGAACATAAAATAGGCTGCACCAGAGATAGTTTCACCCAACATCGCAAGTTGCTACAGAACCAAAACATCAACCTGAAAACTAGAGTCATGTTCTTAAGTGTATGCTTCATCAGATCAAAGCTTTCAAACAGAGGCTATGCATGGGTGTCAAAACACATTTAGAAATATCTAAACTGTCAGTTGTATAAAACCAGTTTCTAAGACAAATGATTAAAAATGGCTCTGAGCGATTGGAACCCGATTGTCTTGGCAAAAACCATCCTTCTTTGAATATTGTGCACTGGCGCTACCAAAGTACAAACAAAGAATTGTATCAAATAACAGAAACCTCATCACTTGAGGACTACCAAATACAACAATTAAAATGGATAGCAGATGTAACCCAAAGAGAAATGGCAATCAAGATGTTGACATTCCACACTACTTCAGATAGAAGGTTAGGAAGAAAACCCCCATCAATAAGAGAAAGAGTGCTAACAGCTACTGGATTTGAGAAACCGATTTTCCTGAAAAGTTATTTCAAGAGAAAGATTTTATAAATTTAAACGGAAAACAGTAATGGCTTCTCAGTCAATGAATGCCAAATGTTTCCTTGTAGGAGAACGACTAATATTACTATTGCCATTGGGCAAAATGATTTTTTTTTTTAAATTGTATATCCTGATAGACTGTCAAAAACTGTTTCAAAGGAACACTGGAAATCCACTAATCTCTGAGGTAACTTGTCTTGTAACAACCTTTATATGACTTGTGCACATCAATTTTCACCTTTAACAAAACATCACAAGTATTCCAAAGACTAGTAAAGATTACCGAAGGCAGAACAAGACATTCCAATCTTGCACTCAGTTTCTTTGTCCATTTTAGCATTGTTGGATGCAATGGAGCCAAGATAGGCCAAAGAGGAAACACATACATACACATATATATATATATATATATATAAAATGATGTTCAAGTCAGCCTTGCTCAAACCTTTGTATAGATTAGGAGGAGGAGGATAGATACCAGCTCCTTCACTCTGACGCTTTATTTTTCCAGGAAGAAAAATAAAATGCTGTATCGCTTCAGATTGTCTGAGTTTATTTGTGAGATGCAAAAGTAGTCTTCTAACTGACCTGCTTGTTAGAAGCTAGAAGTTGTTTCGGAAGTCTGCTATCGCTCATACGAGAAAGATGTCCCGCCCACCCAAGTAGGATTTTCATTAGGATGGCTTCAATACCTCTCATGTTGTATTTAGTCAGAACTTCATTGTCTCTAATGCAATCACACAGTTTTCTGTTGCAGATGGTATGTAGGCAATGCACGTGGAAGGCAGCAAGTTGGTTCATGTGTCAACAGTACAGCGTCCAAAGTTCTGCACCATAGAATAGTGAGGTCAGTACTACTGACTTGTATACATTAATTTTCCCCTTCAACAAAAGATCACAAGTATTCCAAAGCCTGTGATAAAGATTGCTGAAGATAGAACTGGCCTTTCCAATCCTGTACTCACATTTTAGCATTGTTTGATCCCAGGGAGCCATGATAGGTGAAAAAGGAAATGGTTTTCAAGACTTTTCCCTCAACATAAACAGAAGGAGCAACAGCTGAAGGGTGCTTTCAGACAGGCTGGTGGAGTAATATATATAAGTGGACATTGAAGTGAACACCCAGAAGGGACAGTGGGCAATATTGTGTTAAGCCTGAAACAGACTGTCACCTTTGGGTGTTCACTTCAATGTCCATTTTTATATCTACATTCACTCTATCCCTGATATTTCACACTTTAACCCATAAATATAGCAGACCTTAAAACTATATTTTATCAGTCACCATGTAGTGTTGATTGCGATGTTTCATTGTATCATAGATTTTAAGGGTCAAAACCAGTTGGAATCTTAAACCGAAATTCTTTCTCTGGGTGTATCATCTTCGATAGTGTGTTTTCCAAATTAGCAGTGAATAAGGGTTTTTATTGAATGTTTTTGAGTGAAAGATAAAGGATGGATCTATAATTGAAAAAATTATAAACCCTGAATTCAAATGTCTACGTTACTTGCCAAGCTTTTGAAAAAGGCTTAAAACTTGATACTTTTCAAGGTAGGAGTTGCAAATCTTTTGTCAACTAGGAATCAGGTAACTCTTGTAAAAAATATTTCAACATTTTTCACATGGTTAGTTATAAGATTATTTATTTCATATTCTATTGCTAATAGTTTAGATACTATAGAGGGCAAAACAAACACCAAAAAAAAAAAAAACCTATAATAGTAATTTCTCTTATTTTTAGCAGTCTATAACTATAACAGTATAGAAAATACAAAAAAAAAACAAAAATGTTTTCTTTATATAATTGGACTATAAGATCTCAACAAGGTACGTTCTTGGAATGCAAAGTTATGAAATGCCAAATTTGGTAAATCTTGTTATTTTGAAATCAGCAAAATTGACACCAAATTTCAAGAGGCCATAACTTCTGAACTAAGTGTCTAAGGAAGCTATAATTTTAAGGTTTTTAGTTCTTCATAGGTGGATACAACATACTAAAATTTCATCAAACTCTGAGATGGTGCCCATGGGACCATTAGTCGAGTTGAATATATATATATATATATATACACACACATTTTATATATATATATATATATATATATATATATACACACACACACACACACACACACACACACACACACACAAACAAACAAAAGGTGGGTGTTGAAAAATTCTTGGCCTGACCCAGGATAGATTTCATAATAAACTCTGATATATAGTTAGATTTTTGAAAGTTGAAAACTTTCAGACACTACCCCACTTGCACATACACATACTATAGATAGGTATACAGAATGTTACAGACCGAACAAAAAAAATGTCTGATTCACATCAGCTAAGGGTATTGGATACCAGAACTAGGCACTCCCCATTTTCAGTGGAGATTTTGATGGCAAGTTAAGGCGTGGATATAACAAGCACCTTTTATTAGACTTAGGAGGCAAAGAGGCTTTGCATTTTCTTTCAAATGCCCAAACAGATCTTGAGTAAATCCATCTAAATATAGAAACAAATTTTAAAATCTGAGTAATATGTACAAAATGAAATAATTGTCTTTCTCAAACAGGAAGATATGCAGCCGTGTTCATATATTTTAAGAGAAAAATAATGGTTATGCAAAATATTTCTTAAAAAGAATTCTTGAAAATTGTAGACAATAATTATAATTGTATAAGATACTATTTATCCTGCTTTTATGATGTATTTATCAAATGCATTAGTAATACAGAGAATTAAATTCAACCACAACTTTGATCTAAAGAATGCTACACTTATTAAAAGTGAAACTTAGACAGAAAAATCCTGAGTGCTGCTATTGAACCATATCAAAGTATAAAGCTGCACCCCAGATTTTTCTCAAATATCTCCATTCCTGAAAGAATTACTCCTTTCCAAAGCCAACATACGACTATAAAAATGTTAAAAATCCAAAAGAAAAAAACTTTTAAATTCATAATCTCATGTTATTTAAAACAGAACACATAAATTAATCCCAAACTAAAATAATTTAAAATGTTAATTTGCATAAAAATAATTCAAAAACATCTTTTACTCGCTTTCATTTATTTATAAGACATCAAATTATGTCACTTAGCATCCTCCATAATTTACCAAAACTTTTCATGAATATTTATGAGCATTTCTTAAATTCTGAAAAACTAACAAAATTTTTTACTCTTGTCTATAAATACTTGTTACAAAATAAAATAATTGCATTTGCCTTGATAAAGCCCCTCAGAGGATGAAACATGGCAACTAAGATGAGTTTTCCTTTTATCTTTATTTATACTTTGTAAAGCAAAAGAAAAAAAAAAAAAAAGAAAGAATACCAACCAACAATCTACAGTGAAATCCCAAACCATATTTATTTTGTCCGGCTTGTTTAAAAAAAAAAAAAAAAAAAAAAAGTCCCTAAAAGAAAGCATCATACATAGTCCCCAACATAAACAGCAGTTTCTATCTCATGAGACCCTCCTTTTCCACCTCCTTCCCAGACTGGTTTAATTTCTAAATTTCTCCACCTCCCATCATCAGACTGAAATTGTTTTAGTTGACATAGGGAGAGAGTTTAGACCCATAGAGCAAGTACAGTATTATGGTGACTGAGAAAGGAAGTGAGTGATGGATGAATTATTTTGGAGAGAGGAACAAAGCTGTAGGCATGGGTCATGAAAAGGTCAAGCTAAAAGCAAGATAGTCACAACACAAGATGGCCATCTTACCCAATCTCCACATTAGCAGTTGTGCTACTTTTCATAAAGTTTGCCATCAACACAATATTTAAAAGGAAGCAAGTTTAAAACTAACAATTCATCAGATACAAATATAAGATATATATCAATATATTAATAGAGATACTTTCATTTTTAAGCAATAACAACATTAATACAATAAAATCAATAAACCTGTAATGTTTTACACTATCTGCAAATCCCTAATAAAGTAATATTAAATGTGAGGGCCTCATATGCCACCAAAAACAGTAAGTAGTGATTTTCTAAGCATAGCTTAGATGTAGCACATGGTTGAAAGATTGGTGCAGTCAGTAAGTATCAAACTCACTATTCAATAGTAATTGAACTAGTGAGACAATCCTGCTAACCATTACACCACATTGAAGTGTTCAGTAATTTACTAAGTATAGCATAGATGTGGGATAAGGCTGAAAGTGTTGAGCACCCAATGAAGATCAAATTCACTAGTCAGTCGTAATTGAACTAGTGAGATAAGCTTGCTAACTATTAGACCATGTTGAAGTGTCCAATGATTTTCTAAGCATAGCATAGATGTGGCATAAGGCTGAAAGTGTGGAGCACCCAATGAAGATCAAATTCACTATTCAGTCATAATTGAACTAGTGAGATAAGCTTGCTAACTATTAGACCAATGTTGAAGTGTCCAATGATTTTCTAAGCATAGCTTAGATGTGGCATAAGGCTGAAAGTGTGGAGCACCCAATGAGGATGAAACTCACTATTCCGTCATAATTGAACTAGAAAGACACGCCTACTAACAATTATACCAGGTTGAAGTGCCAAAAACAAAACAGTAAATGCAAGACATTTTACTTACAAGCAAATCTGAAGTCATTCCTCTCAAAATAACTGAGAAAGGTAGCAACTACAACATGAAGACATATATTTGAAGCCTTTACGATTTTAAATACATCACATGTTACAAGATAATCTAATACATTATTGGTTTTCATACATTGTACCGATTATGACTGCCTTCTCTTTTGAGTGAATAAAAAAAACGGAATAAAGAAGGAAAAAGCCATTTTATTAAATGCGCTTTATACTAGGATTAAGATATCAGTATCGGTCTGACTATAAATAGAATTCTATCTCTAACGCCCTGGGCAATGAAGTGGCAAATACCTAGAACATGATCCAGTGATGATGATGTCTTCATTGTACATCAAAACAGATATAGAAAAAGCCTTGTTTTTGCAGCTGTGTACACACACACTTCATGCACCATGTGAGAGGTCAGGAGATCACAAAAACAAACAGAAGCCAGGTCAAATGTCAAAACTACTCGTGCAACTTGATATAACAGCAAAAATTTCGGAAAAATACATTAACCATTGGGAAATACTAAGGAAAAAACAGCAACTAGAAAAGTAATTTATAATCAGAAACTGATAGTTGAAATTTCAGGGACATATGAGGAAGGATGGCTTGGAAAATTTAATACTCACAAGATGTGTTAAGAGAAGGAGAAGGAAACAGCAAGTAACTTAACTAATGAAAGGATAACAGATCAGGGAGAAACAGAGATGTTAATGACTTCACTACTATCTTAACCTGTGTTAAATAATAGTTTCAGACTATTATTTTTTGGTGACTATTTTGGCTGAGATCTTCTGAGGCTGAGCTTTAAGGTCAGATAGTAGACAAACTAGAGGTACTGATTTTGATTGGCTGAGCCGAACATGGGAATGTTAGATAGAAAGCGATTTCAAAGGAGTTAAGAATTCCATGTCAAACAATGCAAACATTAAAATCTTGTCTCAAGGCTTGCTTCCCAGTGGGGGTGATAGAGCGACTCCACTGGCTAGTTAAAAATGTACATGTCGAAGTGTTTAACAAAATAGATAAATTTTCAAATTCCCTTTGTTGATTTCTCTTTCATCTCCGGACTCCAAAAACATTTTGGCACCCAGTCAGAAGATGACAGAGAGAAGAATGCAACATATGAGTTAATCAAGACCATCATCCCCCAACACTACCCCCAGCACGAAGGAGCTATACAACACCTGTTCAAGTCCAGGTGTAACAGTTATCTCCCCCAAATATCCTCATAAACTGGACCCTTTAACTTTACTCTGTAAACTTCTAACTTGAATGGCTCTTGGGCTTTGTCTGAGAATTATATTTGAATCTCAGTCGAGTTCTTTATATTCACTTATGTGCAAATACCTACCTTTGGAAAAGGGTATGAATCCATCTCTTCTCCTCCCAGCTATGGCCAAATTGCATGACAAACTGGGTCATTTAGCCTTGCATGGCAACTGGTCTTGGAGAAGGACAGTTCTGAATTCAAAACCTCCTACTATGGGTTAAATAACAACCTGCAATTGGTCAGGCATGGTGAACATGGCTACACCGTTGATGACATGGTCAATCAGGGAGTGCTTCCTCCAACAGACCCTGGATTTGGATCTGGTGTGCTTTTGCTAGCCCTGGCAGAAATCAATCAATCTCTCTCTCTCTCTATATATATATATATATATATATATATATATATATATATTACCCCATATGTGCAATATGCTTGACCAGTCATAATGTTTAATGCAATTAGCATCAGTAATCACCCAATTGGTATTTCAATTTTCATTTGATATTTTTACTATCAAGTTGGGTGCAACAGTGAAGGGCAAAGGAAACAAAACAGTTTGTTTCTTCATTTCTAATTCGATTTCTTTCACCATTATCCGAAGAAAGAAACCCTCATCCACAACTAAATTCCAATTATGTATGATTAATTATGCAAAAGAGAATGGAAATCGAACTGCCAAAAGACAATTTGATCTTTCAACAACAGAAAGAAAAAACGAATGATTCATTGCTGGTGTGAACAAGAATAAGAATTGAAAATCATTAAGTGATATTTTAAAGTAACAGACTGAATTTTTGTTCAATAAATATCTTTAAAATACAACCAACTAGAAATTTATTTTCCAAAACTTTCTGAAAATAAGCGTACATCTTATATTTAAAACAAAATAAAATAAAATCACTAAGTTATAACGAGAGCTCTGGTAAAAGAGGCAAAAAATCATTAGAAATAGAACTTCAATGAAACCTTTCCTTTGAGGATTAAAATGAAGCCCAGTAAGCTCAAGAACAAATTAATTTAGAGGAAACAGTTATAAACTGACTGTAAAATACTTAAGGGAACAATGCCTGACAAGCAGACCAGAAAGGTTGAACATGAAGCTGCCAAAAATGCATTACAATCAACAATACAATATACAGCGGCCTCTCCTCCCTATCCAAGGGGAATGTGCTCCAAACCCCCCAGCATATATATATATATATATATATATATATAACACTATTCTCAAGTTAAGGATTATTATGGCTATATTTACACTATATAATTTTAGGTTCTTTTCAAAATTTGACTATGTGTAATATGGATGTTTCTTTTGCACTGTTCAGAGTATTGGATTACAAGCTTTATTGACTAATGTCGTGCCGCTTAAGTGGTTTAGGCAACATTTTGAAACACAATCATTTCAGAAGTGGAAACCTTCACCCCTCACATCAATCACTCTCTGACATCATTGCCTCATACTCCCCACCAGATGCAGCATTCCACTCCTCAAGCACAACATTATACAGTACTCAGAGGCCACTTCAGAGAAAACCCCTAAAGATAAACAAGTCATTTTAACTGGTCCCACAAATGTCCTTTGGTTGAGACACGGCAATATGTCCGGCCATTCCATGTGTGAGCCACTAGCCTCTTGGAAATGTGTTGTAAAAACAAAATGGGAAGAAGGGGCTACTTAAAATATTGTTTCAACCATGGTGGTACCAATGAGAGAGAATGACAGGGTCTGTAATACCTCAGAGTTCAGACAAGCCAGTGACAGCTGCACTAATGAAGCGGCTCATCTTCATGCTTCCAGATATTTCCCCCATCAGAACATTACATCAACCACTCCACCTCAACCATTATATAATGATCACCTATGGCTTTCCATGCCTTTTGATGTATATTTTCAGGGTTCCCAACCCAACAATTAGATAAAATTCATTGATAAGTCTTTGATTTCCCTGAATTCCACTGAAATTCAATAATTTTAGAATATCATATTACAAAGAGTTAGTCAGTTCTAAGTATATAGCTGTACCAGAGGAGAAATTTAACTGATGAATGCAGTGGTGGACTGGGTCTAAAAATATTGTTGTCATAAATAAATAGAATTTTCAAAAATACATATGAAAATAAATAAATAGAACACAACTAAAATGGTTGTAGAAAAACATGTATTTCTTCGTAATTCCAGTGTACCAGTATGGTACATATTACTGGCAGCAGATACCAAATGGAAATACAGAATGTTATAATTGAATTTTTTATTTATTTATTTTTTAATTTTAAGTAATTGGTTTATATATTTAAATAGTTTACTGCAGAATTTACACATTAACAGATATTTTAAAAGCACAAAAGAGCACTGCATTCAGTTCACTATATTAAAAGCAATCGTTTGCGTTCACATGATGATCGCTTGAATCTATCAATAATTGCTTCTGCATCCAATTCATCAGGCAATTCCTTTTCAATGGATAATAACAAGTAGGATTCCAAATTCTCCTCAGAGAGCAAATTTCTTAACCTTGTCTTTATGATCTTTAGCTTTGAAAATGTCCTCTCATATTGGACTTTAGTAACTGATAGTGCGCAGATGACTTTATAAAGTTCTATTTCTTTCTTATTACTAAAACACTTGTTCACTATATTAAAAGCAATCGTTTGTGTTCACATGATCATTGCTTGAATCTATCAATAATTGCTTCTGCATCCAATTCATCTAACAATTTCTTTTCAATGGATAATAACAAGTAGGATTCCAAAGCCTGGTGGAAGAACCGGTTTAGTCACCAATGACCCAAACATGCGACAGGTGGCACTAGGTTACATTGGTACCAACAGCACTCGTAGTAAATTTATGACATATTTATTACCTTTGTCCTATAACTGTTGGTATATTTGCATATTTTCCTTGTCTTCATGATCTTTAGCTTCGAAAATGTCCTCTCCCATTGTGGCATCACAGGCAATAGCTGTCTACTATATAGCTCAAGACTGTGAAAACAGTTATATACTGTCTGACAGGATGCTATAGTTCTCATAACAGCACCGAGATGTGCTTAGAGCTAGATTGTAGTTGCATGGTGATGAGGAAGGCCACAGTGTCAAATGTACTAATTGTCATTACAGTCAGTCATACATGGAGCACCAGAACCTGGCATCCTGGCTATGATGATAAACTGCATCAGGCAGCAAGACTTCTGATTGGGAGGTTTTGAGGAGTATGGAACCACCTTTTAATTGCCGTTGTTCCCAAATCTACCCTGTTAGGGTCCCAGTTATGGGCAAATAGTTAACCCCCAAACTAGAGTCAAAACACTATGAAAATATAAAAATAGATTTTTAGACTAAAAATTCCAGAAATACATTTCTGAAAAAAAAAAAAAAAATATGACCAGCAATACATTTTTGAAAAGAAAAAAAATATATTACCAGCAATACATTTGACTCTCGACAAAAACTCTCTTTATACAAAGAATACATATTCTATTCATGCAAACCTATCCTAAAAATCTTGTTGGCATTAAATAACCCATTGAGAGTGATATGCTATAAAACAAATGAAAGCAGAACCTAGCTAAGAATGTTCTCATCCCTTAATGTCTAAAAGCACGTTAACTGATCAGTCTTGAAGTTTGCAAATGATATAACTTATCTACTTTCTGTCTGAAAGTGGGCAAGCATTAGACAGGTTTGTTATCACCGAGTTTACAATAATAGGACTGAAAAAAATATAATGCACTATATACCATCAGGACTAACAGTTTTTAACTCTTAGCATCCCATAAAGCATTTCTTTTATAATTCCCTATATACCATCAAGTATATTTTTTATTTACACTATTATATTATTTATTGGAATGGTTGGCAAAACATCAATTAATTGCCAATTGATTTGAAATTTATAAAATGGTAAATAATAAAGATTATTTTTTGGTTCACATATTTCAATAATTTAGTAAAAGTTTACAAATTTATGAATAACAATGGTTTTCACATTTATTTCTTTATAAATTGGGAAATAATAAATATTTCATGATTTCTAATTGTATTAGTTTTTAGAGTTGCAAATATAAAATTATTTTTGTAAATAAACAATCTAATAAATAGTATCTGTCTATATTTCTGAGATGAGGTATTACGTACACCATTTACATTGTTTGGACTATCATCCTCATCTTTGTTGCCATATTTATCACAACGAGCAAAATAAAGGGTTCAGTTCGACATTCCAACCACCTGAAGAAGGTGGAAGCATACAATAGCCAAAACGTTGTGATAAATATGGCAACAAAGATGAGGACAATAGTCCGAACAATGTAAATAGTCTAACAAATAGTGTTTAATATTTTTGTTGTAAATTTTTAAGAACAAAGAAAAATATATAAATTAACTTTCATATGTTTAGGTTATATTACAATTCTAATCATTGCTTTTTAAAACAATAAATATTGCCAAAAAGTGAAGGTAGTTAAAATGATAGCAGTATCAAGGGAAAAACCATCCTCTTGACACGTCTTATTGTGGGCATGTTTACCCATATTTGCAAAAAAGAAAAATCACTATACTTTGAATCGATTTTATTCATGCCAAATTAAAAAAAAGAAAAATGGTTATTCAATAAAAACTGCTCAATATTGATGGTGACTTCCATTCAGCCTTCAAAGTGACTACATCTATAATAAAGCTGACCCTAAATTCTCATCAGTGATAAGGAATGGTTACACTCTCAATAAGTCCTCTTGCTTTGTGTTTCCTTGGGACTCAAGTTTACCCCAGTGGATCTCATATATACAATCTATCATTAAAGACAGTGGAAAACCAAAAAATGGTTGGCTTGTTAAACCCCCCACTCCAGAAAGTGAATCCACCCGCCCTGCTTTATCTTTACACAGATCAGATCAGAACAAAAATAGAGTGATATAATAGAATAACCTGTCACCCCCATGAGTGACTACACTATAGGTAGTAATTATCTATAAGTATCCGTAAGGCAATAGACTACAGGAGTCGAACTGGGATCTGTTGAGCACAACTCAGACTTACATGAGAACTACCAACCTTCCAATAGTAGCCCTCACTACTGGATTGACTTGTGACAATCTTGTGCATAACTTACCTTTATTCTTATTGTACTGGTTTTTACAATAAACCTTTATTTACTTTATCCACAGTGCTTATCAAGTATATATTTCTATTAGCACGGAATATAACAGAGCTGCTATATCTGGGCTGGAGCTGTTTCTATTTTTCTCTTTCTAGCATTGACAGAGTTCAAAAGTCTTTCTGTAAAACCTTGTAGGCAATGAATTATTTTCTATGCTAGAATATTGCAAACCTATCACTGTTCTACTCTTATTTCCATGAAAAGATGTTTAGACAGGCTCCATCCCTAGTCCCACCAGTTCAGACATTTGCAGCTAAGACATGCCATGCCAAATACACAATGGTCAAACCAACAACATTACCTTCTTTTTCTATTGGTAAGAAGGAAGTTCCATTCAGACAACTTCTTCAAACGCTATGACTTTATGGAACAGACTCCCAAGAGGATGCTTCCCTGAACGTCAACTGTTACCTATCATATGTATCATCATAATCAGCACTTCTCTCTTCCCACATCCATACAACAACCAAATTAAGTAACCCTCTTCTTTGAGTGGCTCTACTGACTGAATATTTAGTTAAAAATAAAAAATATTAGAAGTCTTCAGTGTCCTTTCTGTTTGGTTTGGTTTACAGCATATAAACCTCAATGGGTTATTTAATACTGGCAAGATTTTTATTGCTGGTAATATTTTTTTTTTTTAAATGTGTTGCTGGTAATAATTTTTCAAAAAAACATTTTTATACTTTCATGGTGTTTTGACTCCTTTTAGGTGGTGGGTTAACTATTTAGCCATAGCTGGGACCCTAACAGGTGCTACCACACCAGGTCAGGAACACCAGCAATTATGAGGTGGTTCGATGCTCCTCAAAACCTCCTGATCAAAGGCCTTGCTGTTGGATGCCGTTTATCATCTTATCCAGGACACAGATGTACTTTATTGTCATACCCAGGATGGGTGTCCTTTCTGTCTTGGGGACACATAGCAGGAGAACTCGGAACTAACATGTTAAGAGTAAGAAGATCCTGAAAATTCTTGGCTAGACACTCCTGGGACATGTGAGAAGGAGTACTTGATCCAGAGTGTGATACCTTAATGCAGGTAGCAGCATTGAATCCGAGACTGTGAGAAGAAATGGGATTGAATGACATGACTCTCACTGCTCACATCTCCCCAAGATCATCATATGAACATGTGCGTTGTTCATCCTAGCCACTTGGATGCTCACAGGAAGTGAGATACCTTCAATCTGCTAGCAGATATAATGCTACAAACGCAGTGTCTCCCCCTTTTTTTAAAATTTCATATGCCAAACTGAAAGATGGCATGTTAATGATCTTGAGGAAGAAATGAGAATATTAAACTTTGGCACATGCAGTGGAACATTAAACTTTGGTCGTTTCATTTATGGCCCAGGAAAGGAGTGTCTGCACACAGTTGGTGAAACCTGTATACATACATACATACATGTGTAATATATCTCACACACTCATTGAAGCAATTAATGGATTTTAAACCAAGATTAAATTTTATTACTGTAATAGTTATAATTAAATGCCTATTCAAACAAATGTGTGTGTGTATGTGCATATATATATATTTATTATGTGTGTGTGTATGTATTTTATATATGTCTGTGTATTGTATTTTTGATATATATGTGTGTGTGTGTGTGCGTATTGTATTATATATATATATATATATGTGTGTGTGTGTGTGTGTATTGTATTATATATATATGTGTGTGTGTATTGTATTATGTGTGTGTGTGTATTGTATTATGTGTGTGTGTGTATTGTATTATGTGTGTGTGTGTGTGTGTGTATTGTATTATGTGTGTGTGTGTGTATTGTATTATGTGTGTGTATTGTATTGTATTATGTGTGTGTGTGTGTGTGTGTGTGTGTGTGTGTATATACACACACACGCACAGACACACACAATTCAGTTTCAATACCTAAGGTTTAAAATGATTTTTTAAAAATGAAAAAAAAAACCTTCTTGAAGCTTTCTTTTTAGCTTTAATTGAAAGCGAAATGATCAAATTTCCTATTTCCAGTAAGCAAAATACTCTGGTGTATTTCAAACAGAAATTATATTGATTAGAATCTTAACATTTTGGTCACTTTCAAAAAATCATTTACATTCAGCTACCTTCATACATTTTGACACATTTGTAAACAAAATTTAATTCTCAGTTTTAAATGTTTTCCACTATATATTTGTCACATGCTATTTTTGAAAGTTAGGAAATTGAAAGTTAAATTAATCTGATTTGAAACAAATATTACTTATAGCAGAAAACACAGTATACAAATATTTCTTAACCACGGGGAGGAGGGATCTTGTTTTTCTGATGTGATAATTGATGTCTTGACAGCTAAGTATGGTTGACCAGAATTGACATAAATTTACAAAATCAAAGTAAAAACTTTTTGGTTTTTAACAACCTAGTAATTTTTAAAAATTAACATATTTTCAGAAATTATTTAATATTTTATTGATTTTAGTTACTTTAATTTTATAGCCTTACGTTTGAAGATGCTTTCTGAAAAAAAAAAAAAAAAAAAAATTTAAAATACCATAAAATTTTCTTAAATTAATTTAAAAATATAATAACCGAGATACTAATACAATAACAAAGGTAACTCAATTTTTGAAATGTTATGGTATTTTATTTATTATTAATTTATAATGATAATTAATTATTTTTTATTTTATTTTTTATTATTAATTGTTAACATGATAGCTATGAAATGTTAAAGTCATTTTACTTATTAAATTTTTCTAGTAGTTTAAATTTTATTATTAATTATATAATTATTTACACTTATAATAATCAAATACCCTAAACAATATATAAAAATATTTATTGAAATAGTAATTAAAAAAGTAAAACTTACTTTAAAATTTTTAAAGGATAATTTGCAAAGACATAAACACAGAAATGAATAATGAAAGAATTGCAGACTGCCAAATTTTTTATAGGATTGGACAACTCTTAAAACATATGACTTTTTAAGAATAATGTCATGTCTGGACTACCATACTTACAAAAATGGGAATGTTTATACACTAAAAAAAATTTTGAAAAATATTGGGTGGAAACGACTTTTATTGAGCTTTGCGTGGTTAGACCAACATCTTCCAGGATGTTGGATGGGGCAATGCAGACCTCCTGAATGTCCTCCAAGAAGTCCAGATCTAACTCCATATGATTTTTACCTGCGGGGTTACACAAAAGAGGAGGTGTAATATACAAAACCTCACATACTGGAAGACTTAGAAACAAAAATTCAAGAGGTTCTCAAAGATATCCCAGACAATGTCCTTCAGAAGATTGTCCATTCCATTCCTGGCCATTTGAGGAAACTGGTTGATGCCACCGGTGCTTATGTTGAAACATGATTTACTTTCATTTTCGCATGTAATAAAGTACATGTATCATTATAAAGTACATTATAATAAAGTACATGTATTCAATAAATTTGTAATAGGAATATGGATTTTATTAGCAATTTTTAATGCCTACTTACTTTTCACCCACCCTGTGTGTGTGTGTGTATATATATATATATATATATATATACCTACGTTTTGAAGTGCAACTTAGAGTTTTGTTGTTCTAACAATTCATCAGGCACAAATTATTATGTATAGTTATTAATATATACATCTTAGCTCTGCCTAACCACATTGAGCACTGTTTTGTTTACACTTTAAATTGCATAAATATTTATTTGCTTACCTGTGTATGCGCACTAATACCTGTATATCTGGTTGCTAATATCTAGTTATTTGATTTATATATATATATATATATATATATATATATATGGGATTCAGATGATAATGTGTGTGTGTGTGTGTGTGTGTGTGTTTAGTAGACTTTGGTGGCTTTAAGCATTTTGATTTTGGAACGTTTGTACATACATATTGTTTGTTTTAGACCCGTTGTGTCCTGAATCAACAGAGCACTCCACAAAGTAAATAAAGTTATTGCAAAAAATTCTAACTCAATTCTCATGCACCCTCAATCGAACGCACATTAAACACTCTGGTGACTTAATCCAGAGGATACAAAACAGAAACATGAAAAACAAAGTTATGGCTAGCTTAGATATCAAATCGCAATACACAAATATACCAATGACAAAATGTTTCAACGTATAAAGAAACCATCTAAAAATAATCCAAAGAAAAACTTCCTCTAACTGTCCATAAAATTCTGTAAACTAATCACTAACCAGTGTTTCTTTTTTTTCAATAAAAACTTCTATAAGCAAAAATTTAGCTTACTTATAGGATCACCTATTAGTTGTGTCCTTGCTAGTCTTTTCCTAGAATTTTTAGAGTCCAGTCTATTTAAACACATAACCTAAAGACTCCACTTACCTCAGATACATAAATGTTGTTTTATTATATCACCACAAAATAGAAATCTACTAGACACAAAAGAAATTGAATAAGGTTGAATGTACTTTCAAATTCACACATTAATTTGAAATGAACAAATCTCTACCTTTCCTCAACATCTTATTAATACATAATAACAAATTAGATTTTACAGCTTATCATAAACTCACTAACAAAAACGATCTAATTAATTTCTGTTCCCACCACAATAAAAAAATAAAATCACGATTAGTCATAGGATTCTACCTCAGAGCCCTTAGGATATGTAGCCCAGAATACCTAAGTGAAGAAGAGAAATATACTGAGAAAACATTTAGACTTCTTCACTACCCACATCATTTCATTCTCAATGTTAGAAAACAAGCTTACAAAAGCCAAAAGACTAGACACCACCAATAAGCACTTTTATGAACAACACAAAATTCATTATCCTAACCTTGAATATTTTTTCTACAAATTTTGTAAATAAATTAGTTATCCTTAATACTAGGATCTTTACCACCACATCCCAGACAATTGGAGATGGATTTATTTTTCTTCCTAATTCTAACATCAATTCAGATGCCAGTACTTATCAAATTGCTTAAAATGTAAAAGTATTTATATTGGAGAGACATTACAAAATCTAAAAGCAAATACTTATGAATACAAAAGAGATTTACATTCAGGCAACAATTCAGACTCTCTTGTAATACACAAGAACAAAACTAGTCATAATTTTGATTTTACTAATGCCACCATAATTTAAAAAGAATATAATTCTTTATGTAGAAAGTACTTCAAGGGATTATTAATAACAATATGACCAACTATAAACACGTCAAATTACATACACTATTTACATTATTCAGACTATTGTCCTTATCTTTGTTGCCATATTTATCACAATGTTTCGGCCGTTGTACACTCTGGCTTTCTTCAGGGGGTTAGAATGTCGAACTGAACTCTTTATTTTGCTCACTGGGGTAGACTGTTCTAGTTCCACGTGCCATGTCTAATGGATATCAGTTATCTCCTGTTAATTCCCTTCTCCAAGTTCTCCACCACCTTAACCAGGTATTGAACTCACACTCTTTGGGTCCTGAAGAAGTCCAGAGTGTACAACAGCCGAAACGTTGTGATAAATATGGCGACAAAGATGAGGACAATAGTCCGAATAATGTAAATAGTGTACATAATACCTTATCTGAGAAATATAGACAGATTATATTACATCACTAACACTTATTGAATCAATTCCTAAATAATCTAACATGTTTATCTGAAACAAATGGTATGTATTTAAATCATTCCCAAATTAACGTACGAAAAATCCAAAAAATATAATGTCTAATACACACACACTTACAAATATACATTATCATCTGAATCCCACATAGACTAACTAGAATTTTTATACACTTACATAGATAAAGAAATATTTATTTTTTTTTTTTACAGTTAGTTTTGGAATTAATTAATTTCTTGAAATTTCCACTAGATACCTTGTCTCTCTTTGAATTTGGAATGTCACAAATTATACTAATCTTGGTTCAACAAGTTGAATACATGTGAAACATGATTAAACAATGAAAATCAAACAAGACAAAAGTAAAAATACCAGAATTTCTTTCTTCTTTTTCTCTAAATCTCATTCTCTGATGAAGCTTTAATAAAAGTGAAACGTGTTAATTTCCTATTTGTTCTTCATCTTATTGTCAGATTCTGATCCATAATATATATATATATATATATATAATTATTATTATTAATTAAAGAATATCAAACACTTAAAATCCCATGGGTAATAATTTTTATTTCATGAGAGCTCTAAAAAAAGCAGCTCTCAATCTTCAAGATCTACAAACAAATCAAATTTTTTTTGTGATTTATTTGTAGGTCTTGTAGATTGAAAGCTGCTTTTTTTTAAAGCTCTCATGAAATAAAAATTATTACCCATGTTATTTTAAGTGTTTGATATTCTTTAATAATAATTTTGCTGTCTTTTGACAGAGCTCTCCCTGGATCTATATCCTCCTGGAAACTCCATACAGATTGGCATATTGTATCATTACTATATATATATATATATATATATATATGTATGTATGTATGTAAGTGTGTATATACATTGGGTTGGCCCAAGCCTTATGAATGAAATTAGGGTGATGGATCTTTCTAGAAGTTGTCAATGGTTGCGCTTGCTTGTAAGTCACCAGACGTTTGAGCATACTGGTCTCATTCCAAAAATATTTAACACACCAGATCATACACTCTCTCCCTGAAACTGTAACTAAGGTCTGCTCAGCATAGTTGCAGTATAAATAACACAGATGTCTGTAACAGGGATTGGTTAGATGGGTGTACTCAGAAATTAGTACTAACTAGCCATATTATTGTTGTTATAATTATACTAATACCATTTATACTCATGGTTATGCCTGAATGTTTTTGTGATGAACCTGATTTTTTCATATAGCTTGTGTATAATGTGACCCCAGCTTCTGAACAATACCAGTGGGCCTACCAGAGTCAAATACTGCAGTGCAGAGCCATCGTCCTGGACATATTTTATAGCAAATAAATAATCTTCATTCTTTGTTCGTACAAAGCTACCCTCCAGGAGGACGCATATTTTTCTAACAAGATTTCTCAAATATTCAGGCCGGTAGATGTAAGTAAATAAATATACTGTTTAATAAATAAATAAAAACGGAGCATCTACTCAAATATGAACATCTATTAAAAATAATGTCTAAACAAATAAATTAAAAAAATGTCAGATTTAATCCATTTCCTAAAAAATTGTCTTTGTTTACGTTAGGATACAAAACAGAGCAGATATGTATATTTCAAGAATTGAGAAAGATACATTTTCAAAAGGTTTTATTTAATCAGGATGTCCTATGTGTCAAGAAGTCAAGGCACATCAGATCTAATGACAGTTTCCCCTAAAGGACGCAGGTTCATATCTTGCTCAAGGGCGTATATTTTTCGAACAAGATTTCTCAAATATTCAGGACAGTAGATATAAATAAAAAAAAGCATACTGTTTAATAAATAAATAAAAACAGGGTATCTACTCAAATATGAGTATCTATTAAAAATAACATTTAAACAATTTCACTCAATTCTGCTTCATTCACTTTGCACTAATGCCATTGGAAAAAGCATTAATCTCCCTTTCTCTAGCTATAGGTTAAATAGCAGAGTAGACTAGGTTCTCTTGCCTTGAGTGGCGAAGAATAACTGAATTGAAACTTGTTTAGAGATTTCACAGCACATTGTGCACCATTTTTTTTGTTACTAGTTCTGAAAAATGATGTGACTGGATTGACATAAAGCTTCACCATGATAATCAAATCATCTATGTGGGATTCTAGGGATTCAGTAATAAAATGAACTATTGGATCTCCATACATTGAAATCAATAGTATATACATAATATAAATTACTCTCAATGAAATGTAATTAAGAAAATTAAAACTGCTAAAAAGACCCACACACTTGAAAGCTTAGTGCACTATTTTCACCCACCCCCCGCTCCATTAGCTTTGTGCTGGTTTTTGTGACAGGTGCATGGGAGGAAAAAAAACAAAAAAAAGTTTGCACCAAAAATCAGGAAGTATAAACACTCAATTGCTAATATCCCCTGACGAGTGGATGGAGTGATTCACGGTGGGTGGGTATTGTATCCTTAAAGAAGATTACAGGCAAAGGTGGTACTTCAGTGAAAAGAAACAGCAACACAGGTGTAGATGAAAGAAAGAAAGGTTTATTGTAAAAGAGAATACACTACTGAAAGACAGGGAATCGGTTAGCAAGCTAGTAATTCCCAAAGCAAGGATATTTACCTTACTCCCTTCGCATAGAAGGATATGGCACAAGGCCGTTTTTAATGTAGGGCCAAAACCGAACCTGTAGGCTTGGGCAAAAATTCCCCATAGACCCTATATACAAAAGGTCAGTTAGCTGTCTACCACCCCAGACGAGAGACTGCCCTTCAGTATAGCCTCATCTGGGTTCCTCTTTGCCTTCAGGCAGAGAGTTCGACCAGCACAGCTGGAGACCAATCTCCAACTAATTCACAGAGCAAGTCTGCTAGGTATATCCTGTGCTTACTCTCTCTCTCTCTCTCTACATATATATATATATTAATGCAAGACTCTTCAGTAAATCAAATCGAGTTCTCTCAGTCACTGTGTGTTTATCTAAAAATAAATACACTTAAATTCACCTTCATCCCTGCCGTGCACCAATGGCTTAGTGGTAGAATCCCTGACTGACACCAATTCAGTCAGGTTTCGATCCTAGCTAGAGGCAACCGGATGTCTAGCCACACTGATATATATATAGTCAGTCCACATATACGATCGGGTGTGTGGGACATTCCATTACATCAATGGCTCTACAAAAGTCTGGGGTCAGGATGCTGAAGGTGGCATCAATCAGTATGTATGCACCCTATTTTCACCTATGTTTACCTATGATAAAGTTAAATTTATCAATTAGGCACCATAATATTAACAACAATAATCAATACAAAAGTATAATAATAAAAACAATATACTGGAATAGAAAATTATGGTTCGGAAAGAAAATCTTTTCTTATTACATATCCTTGCAAGTTCAGTATAGAACTTTTTTCTTTTGTTATTAAGTCAAGAACTTTCACCTTTTCAAATAAAAAGAGGCGCTTTACAACTACTCTTTGGTACACCAAAATTACTCGAATCCTAATTCTTGCCTTTCGATGGGGGTACCATTATAAAATTAAAATTAGAAATTCTGTTTTGTAGGCCAGAACAGGAGTAAATTAAACTGTAGATGAAAGGATGTGAGGCACAGGAGCCAAAAATTAAAAAAATAAATGTTCAAAGAGTAACAAAGGATTTTGTTTTATTTTTATTAACTGTTTTATGAAGTAGGTCCTTTAGAATGATGGAAGGGCTGTTAAAAACTAACAGGACAGAAACAAAAGAGTCAGGATTTATACATAAATGCTATGAATTTAATTGCTTGCATCATTCTAGGATTTCCTTAAATAAACTCGATGAAAAATGTTTTCAATTAAAGTAAGTTTCTTTGGTATATCAGTAAAACAAATCTGGTTGTGCATTTGTTTTTGTTTTTTGTTTTTAGGACCATGATGAAAACTAAACAATTCAGAAAAGATGTGCTGGAAACAGCAACAATCCAACAATAAAAAGAATATAAGAAAAATAAGCCATTCTCTGCATTTCTCTGTGAAATCAAATGTACAAGACATATTATATTTGCTTATATTTCCGAGATAAGGTATTGTAACTATTTACATTGTTCAGACTTTATTCCAATAAATATCACCTGAAGAAGACCAGAGCGTACAATGGTTGAAACACTGTGAATATGGCAATAAAGATGAGGACAAAGTCTGAACAATGTAAATAGCGTAAATATTTACTATTTTGTTTACAATGATGAACTGCTAAGACACAAGAAAAGAATGTCAAAATTACAAAATTGATAGCAAAACAAATCAAGCAACATTAGTATCACGTTAGTTAGTATCAAGTACATTTATCAAATACAGAATTATAAGATTTATTTACTAACAGCAACATTTAATTTTATCAGTGGATAATGCTTAATTTTCATATCCACCAAAAAAAAAAAAAAAAAAAAAAAAAAAAAAAAAAAAATGGAGGTTGAAAGGACGGTTATTCACTTGACACTGCTATTACTTTATACACTTTTAACCCTTGGCAAAGTTTATCATTTTAAAAAGTGAGGATTAGAATTTTAATTAAACCAAAACAAAGTGGACTTGTACATTTTCTTTATTCTTAAGAATTAACAAATATATTAAATGCTATGAAGTTGCTTATTTACAAGAATAATTTTATATTTACGAGATTATAAAAATATGTGAACCAACTATAACAAAATATTTATTATTTACCTTTTTATAAAGAAATAAATTTGAAATTAAATTTTTTTATTCATGAATCTATAAAAATGTTTGTCAACTAGAAAATTAAACTCATGACAAATAACTGTAATTATAAATTTTGAAAAAATACATTTTCCAGACATTTCTTTCATTTGCTTTCACCACATAAATTCACTAAAATAGGTTGAGAGCAACTCTGACATATTTTGATAATTTTGTAATTTTTTTAATAAAAAGATTTCTTGGGCTTTGTACAGGGTGAACAACATTGTAAAAACAAACTGAATCAGTCTGCTCAGGTAGTCTCCAAGAGTGTTGTCAAGTAAGGCAGGAAGCCACTAGCACGCAAGGGGTTACAGAGTTGGAGCGAGAGCAAAGAGGAGTGATAAGGAAAGGATGAAGAGACAGTCAGGGGATAGATGAGGACATCTGGAGACATCGATTGACATTACATTTGAATAGTTGGAGATTATAGCTATCAGGAAAACAAGAAATGGGGAGGGAGTTCCACAGGCGAGAAGTGCAAGACATGAAGCTATTCGAGTAGAAGAGACAGCTACATTTAACAGTTTTGACAGTGAAAGGGTGAGAGCGAGATGTCAGCTTAGTTTAATGCTTAAATTCATGAAGTCTGGGAACCAGCGAAAGCAGCTCATCGGAGCAGTTTCCGTGAAAGTATTTGTAAAAAAGACAGAGGGAGGCAACGGCACATCTGTGAGAGAGTGGCTGCAGACGAGATGCCAGATCAGGGCCAATTACATTGCATATCCATCTTTGGATTTCATCAAGGACCTTGAGACATATAACTCAAGTTCCCTTGGAAGCCTCATTCTTCAAACTTTTGTTTTATTATATTATTTAACCCCAAGATGGGTGATAAAAACACTAAGATGCAAGTGGTTGTTGAGAGTGAAAGAAACTGATAAAATGTTACTGAGTGGAGAGGACAATAAGAGAACAGGATTCAAGGAGACAGATGATGATGATGATTGACATTGCATTTAAATTTCTTAAGATCAAAGTTAACAGGAAAACAGGAAGCGGGACTAGATTTCCACAAACGAGAAGTGCGAAATAAGAAAATATTCACAAAGAACTTATGATTGCATCTAGCAATTTCAACAATAAAATAATGAAACCAAGTGGCCAAAAATGGAGTACTGCTGCCATACATGGGCAGGAGCTTCCCAGTCCAAAACTGTCTTCACATCCTTGGGAGTGATGAATTATTTTCTACCCTACAAGCCCTTTCCCACAGATGAAACATTGCAAGCCTCTCACTGCTCGATCACTATTTCCATAGAAAGAGTACAGATGAACTACATTCCTTAGTTCCACTAGTGTTGACCTTTATGGCTTATACTCTTCGCACACATAGTGAACCACCTTCATTCTCATCATACTTCATTGACGAGATGCAGGTCCACCCAAGCAGCTTCTTCCTATGAACTACTGTTTTGTTGAACCATCTCCTAAGAAGCCGCTTCCCCCGATCACAACAATCTTAACTTGTTCAAGTCTAGGGTTAACCATTATTTTCCCCACAAAATGTACCTCTTACTCTGTAAACCTCTACCTAGAGTGGCTCTTGGGACTTGTACAGGGTGAGCATTATAAAAAAAAAAAAAATTAATGACTACCTACAGGCTTTATCACTACTCCAACCTTCCGTTGCAGACATTTTCTATACTAACAAACTAAATAATTCTGAATAAAGAGGAAAAACTGATGATGAAGCATTTATTTGTTACTGAAAATATGTTCTAGCCTTCAGCCACTATGTTGTGCCTTGTAAATAAGAAAGAAAGGGATCATCAGTGGTCAGGAATTAATACAAGCATTAATGACAGAATCCGGCTATTGCATATATAATAGATAAATATTTACTAAAGAGATGCATTACAAATAAGAATGAAAGGGATTGTCAGTGGTCAGGAATTAATTAGTTATAAAATATGGCTATTTAGTTGTTGTTGCTGTTCAACATTTAACAATTACAGTTCATAATTAGTTTTTATATTTTTTTATATCACCATTTCTATATTGTAGTAAGTAGTTACTGCACAAAAATGCATATTAGTATACGAGTGCCATTAAAAATGACAGCAATTGTTACAAAGTTTTACTATTGAGATGCACTGAAACAAAAGTTAGATTCAATAAAGCAGCGATCCAAAACTCACAACTAGAAACCATTGAACCTTTTTTTAAATCCATTCCGCTTATGTTTTTAGATGTTCAATTAACTATGATCCATTGATTACGCCTGGTAAATTGCTTTTTGCTCAATAACTTTTCATGTTAAAAATTGTGTGTTAATATAACAGCGACTCAAAATGAAAACACCTCTTGAAATATTAGCAACAGAAAAACAAAGTCTATCTCAAGACCAAGTAAACAAAGGTGTACCTAAAAAAAAAAAAAAAAAAAAAAAAAAAGGTTTGTTGAACTAAGGCTGAGAAAAAGTAACGGAACAGTTTCACTAAAAATGGTTCATTTTGCTCAGTAATTAAGATTTTATATATAGATAGATACTATTTAAAATGACTAAAAGAAAGAACTACTCATAAATTTACTACCTTTGATTTCCCTTCCCAGTTAAAGTGTGACACAAAAAAAGATAAATACAAACACAAAAAGGTAATTATGAGGTAACTTTCTACTACGTCCCTTGAACACTATGGCTCTAAAACAGACAATTTCAATTTTTAGTTTCTTTCTTTTTCTTTTTTTTTAGTTACAAATTATCATTAACTTGAATAAGGGAAAACATCCAGACGTGATCTCCAGAATCATCTTTACAATGTTTATTTTGAGAGCAAAAAAGTAAACAAAAAGAGGTTTCCTTTTTTTTTAAATTTTATTTTCAGTAGGCCAACCAGAAAGAGGCACAACAAAAACAATGATAAAAGCAAATCATCTTTTCTGCATCCACACGCAACAAATGAAACAAAGGGTCATCGGGGGGGGGGGGGGGAGCAAAATAAAATAATAATAATGTGCTTCAGGTTAGGAATTCGCATGAATTTGCCCAAGCTAATAAATACGAGGAGACCCCCATCTTCTTCTCCCCCTGCTTGAGAAAAAAAATCATTCTGTCGGTAAATGCTAAATTAATTCTGACTACCGATATAACTTTATTTGTATTATTCTGTTTAATTTTCATTGCACTTTAACTTAACTGTACTGAAATTTGCATAAACTAAACGAAATCTGAAGCAAAAAATTGTATTTCCCCTTAACTAGCCAGAAATAATGGAAAAAAAAAAAAAAAACACGGCCAAAGATCTACAAAGGGCAGTCGGCGGATAATGTACTTTTTTTTTTCTTAAGTAAGCTCACGAAAAGGCTTCTTTTTTTTTCTTCACTGTCATAACATAACCACCTGTTAAGGTCCTCCACTACCAACACTTCATTTTGATTTTTGGGGCCCAATGTAGGAAAAAAAAAAAAAAATAGTTTACAATTTACATTTAAAGAATACTACGTTGATAAATCACTGCCTCAACAAATGTTGTTTTTTTTCTTTTTAAGAGAAAAGAAAATGGATTATTTATTATTAATTATACAAAAAGAAAAGTTTTTAAATTATTTCCACTTTTTTAGTCTCCAAAAATTAAATTCAACCCTCTCTCCTCATTTTACTTTTCTACTGACAACATTCAAAACATTTCTCAATTTCCAAAGTGCATGGTCATCTATTTTCAATTTTAAAATATATTAAATTAAAATGATACTTATTTTAATTTTCAACTTAAAGTTTAGTAAAATCTCAAAAACTAGTTTTAAACTTTAAAAAAGTTTCCTTTTTTTGCTCCTTGAAAACGAAAACGGAATACAGCAAGAATTTTTTTTAGTCTTTATTGTCGGTATTTCATTTTCAAAAAGAGGAAAACTTCCTCAAAAAAATTAACAACTTCTTTTGTTTGAAAGAGATTTCCACATTCCTCTCGCAAATAAATTATAGATTTTAATTTCGAACAAGAAAAAAGAAAGAAAAAGAAATGTGAAATGCAATGAAATAAAATGTCATAAAACGGCAAACTTTAACGAAGGTTATATGCAATACAAAAATAACCAGAGAATTTGTTGTGAATTAAGTTAAGAAAAGTTAACAAATAATGAAATATTTTTAACTAACAGTAACACGTGTTATATTTTGGACTAAGTTTTTAGTTTTGTTTTTAATATTCAAACAAAACGTATTTTTATACTAAAATAAAAATACTTAAACCTTTTTTACCAAATTTAAGATTGCAAAATGCAAATCAATCTCTTTACTTGCAATATTTAAATTTTAAACAGGATTCTTGGAGATTTTAAAAATTACATCAAAGTAATAAATAAAATAAAATAAACTAGAGTTCCTGAACAAGACAGTCTTTCTTTAAGTCTTACTTTTTTTTTTTAGCATTTGTTTTAATAAAAAAGATTTTAAAAAAATAAAAAATAAAGCCTTTTCATTTTTTTTTTTTTTACAGCAGTAAAAACAATTTTTATATTGTTCTTTGTTCCAACTGGAGGAAAAAAGCTGAGGCTATTTTTTTTAACCATCTACATTCCAGAAAATGAAACGAGAAAAAAAAAAAAAAATGAACCCAAATATTCTGAGATAATTGTTTGGCAGCACACAGAAACAAGGAAAAGTTAAAGAATGAATTTACCTTAATGGTACGAAGCATTGTATGCCCAGCTGACCGTGTTTGCTACATTGCCATGATCACGTTAAATGTACAACATGGTTATCCAAATTAAGCAAAGTTTCTTAGAATATATATATATATATCACAGACGAAGTGTAGTTAAAAGTAGATAGATCCATTTTCAAAGATTTCAAGAGAAGCACAAACAGCGAAGGGAAAGGGCCGCTGCTGATGATGTAGTCAAATTTCTGGTGCAAACCCCCATCTAAAAAGATGGTCCGATCTTGGGCTGGGGTATTATTGCGTAACCCATCCCTCCAGACTGCAGTATATACCCCACGACAAAGTACCACTTCTTGCTTGTTTGTCTGTCTGTGTTGTTTTATACACAAAAGATGCACACATCAAGACAGACTGTGTATGAAGATCCATTGCTCGTAGCTATTTCAACCTCGACTAGTAAAAAAACTAACTAAACATCTTGCTTGTTGTTTTGTTTTTTCCTTCTTAATGTTGGGACCGTGGGCCAAACAACTGTGTAAAAAGATACTAACAAGAAGGGAAGGGAGGGGTCAGGATATACACACAAAGAGCTAAGTAAAGGGAGAACAGAAAATAAAATTGTAGGCTGTAAGTAGCTTATACTCATGGAGAGCCGAGCTTTTTTTTCTTCTTTTTTTTGTTGGGGACGGGGTTTAAAAAATGCCAACTAACCCATACAAATTTGAAACCACTGTAAATAGGAAACAGATAAAAGAAAAAAAAATCAGGTATATTCTTGAAAATACCTTTTTTTTAATTCCAAAGAACAGACGATTTATATATATATATATATATATATATATATATATATATATATATATATATATTTTAATAAAAAAGAAATACAAAAAAATATAGTTATTTATATACACGGGCAAAAATAACTTAAGTATAACGGAAATAAATAAATGTGTCGCCAGATCTAATCTTGTATTAGCCCATGTTTGGCCTTTACAACTTTTGTGAAACCATATTTATAGCGGGACAGAATATAAGTGTTCTACAATTATAAACAGAGATAAAAGAGCAATGGAACTTTTAAAATGCCAAATGTACTTATTTTTACAAAAACACTCCAACATATACAAGAAAGTTAATTTGAATGAAAAAGCCGATTATATCGGGGGTTTTTATGACCCCACAACAAAGTGTCACTTCTTGCTCGTTTGTCTGTCTGTCGTTTTATACACAAAACATGCACATGTCAAGACAGACTGTATGAAGATCCATTGCTCATAGCTTTTTCAACCTCACTTAACACAGTAATTCTCAACCACTATGCCGCAACACACTAGATCCTCTTAAATGTGCCACTAAATAACATCAAAAATAAAAAGTGAGAAAGACAACGATCAACAGAAGAAGAAATGAGGGTCCACTTATCACACATTTGACCAAACATTGAAGAAATTGCAAGAACACCAGACGCAGGTTTCACACAAATAGTTGAATAGGAACCTTGAAATAAAGTAAGTTCATATTTGTGTGTATTTTTTAAAAAATCTATGGTTTTATTTCATAACATTTAAATATATACCCTTTAAAAATTTTGATAAGTATACCATATTTTTATTTTCTCTATTACTTAAAAAGGTTGAGAAACTGGCTTAACTGTTTTTATCAAAGACATTGACCATCTTAAAAATATCTACCAATATGGTACTGTTAGACTTTGAGGAAGAACAGGCTTTACTTGTCCTTCTTTGTTAAATAACCAATTTACCATCCAACTTTCAGATGATCTTCGAGATAAACCTCACCATTTTCCAGTACAAAAAACCAAAAACAATTTCCTCACAAGAACAAAAGACAACTCCTTCAGCAAAGCAAATGAGAATGAACAACATCAGAAGAGAAGACCGAAATTTATTAGTATGTGGCTGTTAAGAATAAATTTGGTGTACACTAACATTTTTCGGATGACAGTGGCAGCAAACATAGTGGATTAAAGGAAAAATATTGCTTTCAGACATGTTCTGACAACATCAATAATGTCGATCATGATGACTATAAGCACTTTTGGTCTAACAAGGGAATGCTGGAGCAAGACAGATCCAGCGGCAGTTTGAATAATAAAGTTGTTAAATTTACCATGTCTTGTGTCACTTCAACTTTTCAGTGGTCAAACTCATATAACTTATCTTTCCACCCTAAAGCCCAGTGGAACATGGTTACAAGAGTGGGGGATGACAATGCAAGACCACACGCAGCAAGAACACAGGAAAAACATTTAGGAACTCAAGTGGCCTTTCCTATCTCACCTTCCACACATCCACTGGAGCTGAAAGCAACCTTTTTTTTGATCACTGATAGGAAACGCTTTTCCTTAACGAAAACCAGATTCAAGAGTTTGTTGAAAAATTTTTCATATGAAAACACCAAAAGTTTTACTCAGAAGATACCAAACAACTGCTTGATAAGTGGCAACAAGTCATTGCAAATAATGCTGAATATATAATTAAATAAAGTATTTTATTTTTTGCAGAATAAAGTTGATAAACCCGAACTATTTATGACTCAAACCTAATAGAATTGGAATGCAAGTAGTGATGGCGCATACCCTGAACCAAAAAGAATATGGAATTAATAAATTCCAAGCTGTTCAAATATTTCTGTGTATGGATCAGTTAGAACAAATTTCACCTTCGAGATAAGGTAATTAAACACAAGATAGGCTAGGCGTACCTTTTGCCCAACCCTGCCAAGATGCAAGAAAACTGAAACATTAACCTAAGTACTTCAGTTCTTAAATACCCTCATCCGATCCAGACTCATGGATATCATGTATTACTTAACTCATTCAGAAATGTCCAGTGAATGCTTCCTGTTTGGAAACAGATAATCCCACCCATTACAAGTTATAGAAGGTGACCGTCCAATGCTCTAACCATGGAGCAGTCTGCAAAGAATCTGGAACAGATTTTTAAGGTAATTTACATATTAAAGCCTGTTAGACATGAATCTCTGACAAATAACCAAGTCACTGCCATGTTCTTTTTTTGAATACACAAAAGATGCAATAACATTTTACACGGTCAAAATTTAATAAATCTGTCACCTGATTGGGTCATGCTCAGTACAGATTAAAATTCTTTTGTCAAGTAAATATATATCTAGAAAAGGTGTGAAAACAAAATGGCAATAAACTTTCACCAACCACACAGCTAAAAATAAATCTTGTAGAGAAAGGAAACATTTCAGTATTTTTTCTAAAAGTTGTCCGTTAGTTATACAGATTAGAGAGTTGCAGCGGTTTTAGAACGTTGTCTCGTCTTTCTTGCTCTGACCATGTTAACATCTGTATTCTGATACTGCCTTCTGATTAGTTAATTTTAAAATAGGTTCATATTGCTGAATTTATGTCACTTGAGCTAAAAAACAAAACAAAAAAAAACAAAAACAAAAACACACAAACAAACAAACAAGGGACATTGATGGACAAAATATTTCCTACCAAAATGTGATGTTGAGATTTTTATAACTACTTTGGCATACTGAGCTGAACTTTAAATGTCAATATCAGAAAAAGATAAAATATATTAAGAGGCTTATTTCTGTATGAATGTGTAGGAATGCTAGATCATTCCTACACTTTAATGCAGAGTACTGAAAGATGATTTGTATTGATGAAAACGATATTTAAACCTAAAAAAATATATCTGCTCGCTGGGTAATCATCTCAATGAAGGCTTTAGTTTTTAATCTCTGGTATTCTTTCCACAACAGTAATTATATAAACTTTCATACAAGTGTGATTATATCAGAATATATATATATATTACAGTTCAAAAGTTTGAAGCCACCCCCAGAATTAGCATGGGATAAATTTTACAGAAGAGTGAAAAAAAGAGATATTAAAGTCATTGAAAAAAGAATGGCATCAATCACCAAACTTATACTTTGAGAATCTTTTGCAATGAATGCCAAAAATTTGTGCTGCAGTAATCAAGGCTAAAGGAGGCTATATTGATGAGAGCAAAATTTAATCATAATTTTTTTCTTTTTATCATAATAAAAAAATCAGGTCTCGCTTTTTTTAACCATGTATAATCATTTTCTCTTATTTAAAGGACAAAACAACTACTTTTGGGGCCAAATTTATATAATTACCAGGAGTGACCTCAAACTTTTGAACTGTAGTGTGTGTGCGTATATTATATATATATATATATATATATATATATTATATATTTCTAAAGAAGCAATAGATTTTTATTTATTAATCCAACAGATTTTATTATTGAAATGTCATTTTTAGTGGATACTCATATTTATTTAGTCCATTTATTTATTAAACAGTATATTTATTTATTTTCATCTATCAGTCTGATTATTTATGAAATCTTAATTAAAGAATATATGTGCTCTCCAGGAGGAATCAAACCTGTGTCCCCCTTGGCAGGAGAAACAGACGTTAGATCTGACGCACTTTAGACCATCTCTGCCATGAAATTGTGTCAATGTTCAAGCAAATTTAAATAGTGCTTTATAGAATTAATATTTCTTTTAATAAGATTTCTTGAATATTTGGTATATTTATTATAAAAAGGTATATTTATTTTTTATGTTTTTATTATTACCTATGTTATTTGAAGTTTTCCTCATTATCCAAACAAGCACATCTCATATAAAAAGTGAAATCGAGACTGAAAAGGAATAACGAAACAAAGCCTTAAGTTTACGAATTTTCCAATGGTGTTCTTTGTCTATGATCTCAACCTGATCCCGCAGACAGCGGTGATCTCCCTTTTCTCTCCATATGTGGTCAGCCACGCCTGATTTTTCCACTTCCGTGTGTTACAACTTTCTTGTGTTCTTGAGGCCTCACCTTAAGGGGGCGGCCTGTCTCCTTTATATTTCTTTCTGCAGTTGCATGGGATAGCGTACACACAGTCTTTCGTCATGTTCTCCTCTATGGGGTGGTCTTACTTGGGAGAGATACCTGCGAAGTGTCGTCCAGCTTTTGAAGGTTTTGTCCTGATGTTATATGAACCGCAGATCCTTTGTATTTTCTCCAATAACCCCTGCACCGGTTCATGCCTGCTATTCTCTCCTGCATACACAACACACCAAAGATCATATTTCTGATCGATTGGGACAGGCAACCTCATAGAAGGTAGCTGGCAGTTCAGCCTGCCTTTAACTTCCGCTACAACATGCCAATACAACTTTCTGCCTTATATACTTAATCATTATATGCGTGTGTCATCTAAATGACAATGTCACAGTATCTACATGCCTTTCTATATAAAGGTGTACATGCTGATCTAAGACAAAAATATCAAATCTTCACTGACTTTAAAAATCAAAAAGATAAAGTTATAAAACTAAAGTAGTTCATCTTTCTTTTACCTCCACCCCTTTCTACTTCCATTTTACCCTTTTACCATTTTCCTCTTGCTTTCTTATTTGCCCCCTTAACATTTTTCAGAGAGAACACAGGAATTACAGCCAGAAGTGACTGAAACATTATAGCAGAGTTTACAAATACTAAAACACTAGTCAAAAGTACTGATCTATATATCTATAAGCTTGTCATTTTTTATGGGTATTATACTAGTGCTATATAAAAATAGTATGTATAATATATAAATTGTATTTAAAAGCTGAATGGATTTCTGTAACTAATGATAAAATGCAAAGATTATATATAAAACATTTTTTAAAACATCACTTTTAAGGAAAGTAAACCATAAATATTTCTTAAAAAAAAAAAACAGCAAAAATAAAAAGAGAAGGTCATTCTTTCAACAAAGAAGCAATTCTTTTTATCACTAAAAAGAAATTATTGAATTCAAGAAAAACTAGACTTAAAAAAATGCTTAAAAGCCTGCAGACATTATTTTCTGTTGATAACATGCAAGACTAATTTAAAAAACAAAAAGCAACCTTTTTCTTAATGTCGAAGACCAAAAAAAATTGTACTAAATTTTGTTAGAAAAAAAAAACAAAACAAAAAAATTACTACCTCATAAATTAAAGATCTCATCTATCCAGTAAACTCCAGAAGTTAAGGCAAATACACTTGGTCATCATAAAATGAGTGACTGAAAACACTAAGTTATAAAACCAACAGAGATTACCACATATTTATCAAGAAGATTTAAGTAAAATTCACAATAAAAACATAGAATATGTACCTAAGATCAAAGTTTAATCCACTCCCGGTTGCTATCAGATCATTCTTCACGTCAGTCATGGGCCACATGCAACTAGTTTGCCTTTCTGAATTCAACACCTAATTTAATCAGGGAAATAAACATTTATTAAAGTTTTATTCCTTTCATCTTGTTCTCACTTGTTCACTCACACATTTTCACACTTGACTACGTCTAGAAAGAATGATTAAGTGCAATGTTTATTGAATTTTGTGACTTGGTAATGTTTTCAGCATTTTAATCTATTGGCAATTTTCACTAAGGAACATCATACATGTAAACATATTTTCCTCCAGAAAAAGGAAATGTCCATAATTCTGTTTGTTTTTGTCTCCAGGGAATAAATATACTTTTTTTTTTTTTTTTTTTTTTTTTATAATATTTTTGTGTAGTCAAATAAATAAAAACAAATCAGACACAGTGGTGTGTGTTAATCCCACTTACATCAGAAAGCCAAGATTATACATTATTTATCAGAAAGATAATAACAAGACTTCAGTTCTTTTAATTATACAAAGAATCTTTTCATCAAAGGAACAAAAAAGGAACTTTCCCTCATTCCCATGGCAGATTCTTATGCATAAGGTCTTCTGTAGTGAAAATGGCTGAGGTACCATCAAATGAAAAATTACCTTGAATATATTTTTTAAAGTAGCATATCCAGCCTTATGAGGAACTACATCTGATGCAGCCCATTGTTTGAAAAAGGTTGCCCATGCCTGGCTTAAGTAATTCCCAAAGCGTGATAGATTAAATGGTATATATGGTATTTTAAAATCTTTAAATGATAACAATAGATGTTATCTGTCTATATTTCTGAGATGAGGTATTATTTACATTATTCGGACTATTGTCCTCATCTTTGTTGTTATATTTATCATAACGTTTCGGCCGTTGTACGCTTCGGCCTTCTTCAGGTGATTGGAATGTCGAACTGAACCCTTTATTTTGCTCACTGGGGTAAACTGTTCTAGTTCCACGTGCCATGTTTAATGGATGTCAGTTATCAGTTATCTCCTGTTAATTTCCCTCTCCAAGTTCTCCACTGCCTTAACCGGGTATTGAACTCACACTCTTTGGGTCCTGTCACTGGATCTAACCAACGCCTTTATCCACTGTGCCATGTAGATAAAGGACACATGGCACAGTGGTTAAAGGCGTTGGCTAGATCCAGTGACAGGACCCAAAGAGTGTGAGGCAGTGGAGAACTTTCAGAGGGAAAATTAACAGGAGATAACTGATATCCATTAAACATGGCACGTGGAACTAGAACAGTCTACCCCAGTGAGTGAAATAAAGGGTTCAGTTTGACATTCTAACTGCCTGAAGAAGGCCGGAGCGTGCAACAGCCAAAACGTTGTGATAAACATGGCGACAAAGATGAGGACAATAGTCTGAATAATGTAAACAATACATGTTAGTACACATTTCTACAGTTTCAAATGAATAAGTTGTGCTGTAACAGTATATGATTTGACTAACTTGACCCTCCCAAAGATACAAAAACTATCAGATATGATGCAATGATCTATAAATTTAGAAAAAGCAATAATCAACCTGAAATTGTCATGGAGTTTAGAGCATCATCTTTTTTTCTTCTATATGTTGTGTCCCTTTGGAATGTTGTGATCATGGCTCTTCACAATTTCCTATCCTTTGTGGTCCTTAGTAAGTCTTGCTATCTCTCCTAAACCTTGTTCCACCATCCATTTACTCAAGCCTACTACGTAGGTTATGCACTGCTTTCCTTTGTTCTTCTTGCCTTCAATCTGTCCTGTGAGTAACAAAACAGAGAATTTCCTCATTATGTGCCTGGGGAATTTCAACAGTCTCTTTTTGATGTTAAGTATAAGTGTTCTTACTGTTTCCATTTTCAGCTGCTGCTCACATGTTCCACCCATGGTATTCTCAGCATCCTTCTGTAGAATCACGTTTCTGTTGCTTCAAGTCTCTTCGAAAAGATTACAAGCATCCACTGACATATAAGAGGACTGATATTATGCAACAGTTCAGTACTATTCTTTGCTAGTTTGAAAGGTTCAGAAAAAGGTGACTTCAGCTTAAGAGACGCACCGTAGACATGTCATCCTGTCGAATAGAACCATGATTTGCTTTTGTCTGGATTTTACAGCAATATCACTGAAGAATTAACACAAAATTCAAGCTATTCAATGGTTTATCATCATCTACAATTTGGAAAATAGTTTCCCCATGATTTGACACGTGAAACCATAAAACAAGAATAGATTTTTGCACTCTTGCAAATGTATTTCGACAGTTTTTGAGCAGATTAGTGACTGGTAATGAAGAAAAAAAAGTGGATATTTTACAAGAAAAAGCAATGTAGACAAGGCATTAGTGCAGGCAAACACGTTTAAGCACAAACCAAAATAAACACCTATCCAAGAAACATTTCGCTAAGTGTTTAGTAGGATTGTGATCCACTTTCTGCTACTCAATCAATGTTACAATTACAGCACATATCTACTGTTAGCAATTAAAAGCATTTAAACACTATTTTGAAAGAAAACATACCCAGTTTGCTAGTCAGAAGGACATGGTATTCCATCAAGATAATGCATGGCCCCATATAGAAAAGCTCACATCTGAAAAGACTGAAGACCACATGTGGAAGAATAATAACGCACCTTTCTTTTTCTCGAGATCTTTCACGCTTTGATTAATGTCTATTCCAGAGTTTACAGAACCAGCTTGATATAATCTTATTCTTGAAACACATGAAAAGATGAAAACTACTCTTTCTACATTCTTTTCTTTCAAACCAAAATGTTTTACAAATATAAACCCTGTCAAATATAAGGAAGTTATTGATAACGATAAAAGTTATTTATTAGCAGAAGTTCTAATTAAACTTAATTTCTTGATATTTTTCTTACTCTAAATCTGGATACTGATTATAGATTGCTCTGATAATAAAGGCTTTTCAGAGTTAAGCAAGGCAGTGCTTGGCCAAAATATGAAGAACTGGAAATTTCAAATTCAATTTTTTGTTAGAAAAATGTGGTTCTTAAAGTTTGATTATTCATATCTCTTCAGTAAAAGGATATGTGATCTTGAAGGTTGGTTCATACTGTGAAAAGTCCGGAGAAACTGATTGGCTATGGAAATATTAGAAGTTTTGGGACAGACATACATTTGTGAAAATGGAAGATAAAAAAAAGTCAATAATAAAATAAAATCTACATTCTACCCTATTAATTCTGAGGCAGAGATAACTTTAAAACAAAATACAAAATTACTAATGTACTCATGTACCAAATACAAGTGTCAAAACAATTAAAATTGCCTTCAATTTTTACTATCAGCATGGTGCTAAGATGTGCAGGTAGTATAATGGATAGTGGCTCAGAATGAGAAATCTGAGTGCAGTGCTCAAATTCCAGTTGAGGTTGTTTGATGCTCTTGAGAAAAGTAGGGATCCAGCTATGGGTTAAATAGTAGGGCAAAATTGGCTCTTTAGCCTTGGCTGGTAACCATTCAAGGAGATGTATAACTACAGACTCAAAATGGGTTGTGCATGAGGCTAGCAACTCCATCCTATAAAATCCAAATTGCTATAGGATGCATAGTAGCAATGCCTGGTATGCCAAGAGCTGTGGACCCCTCACTCCCCAGGGAGTCTACAGGACTTTAGTATGGTGCTTACTTGGTGTGGCATGCTGTTTCCAAATAATTTTCTCTGCAGCATGATTATTTTGATGCAGGGATCATGGTGTATCAGAAAATATGTACTTTTCAATGATTATTTTAAAGTTGGAAAATTACAAACAGTATGACCATTCCAGGCAGTAATTGAATTGGATGCAAAAGTGTAGTTGTTTTTGCTACTGAATCTACATTAAATTCTGGATTTCATATTTGAAAATGTCTTTCAATCAAATGTTTAGAATTAAAATCAAAGAAAATTAAAATATGAAAGAATTTTTAAGAAAAAATATTTTCTTCACAATTTTTTCATAATTTCTTTGTTTTCTTCTTTCTCAGTATCTATTCCCCCTTTCTCTTCCTTTCCTTAATCTCTTCTTCCACGCTTTCCTTCTCGGTATCTATTCCCCCTTTCTCTTCCTTTCCTTAATCTCTTCTTCCACGCTTTCCTTCTCGGTATCTATTCCCCCTTTCTCTTCCTTTCCTTAATCTCTTCTTCCACGCTTTCCTTCTCGGTATCTATTCCCCCTTTCTCTTCCTTTCCTTAATCTCTTCTTCCACGCTTTCCTTCTCGGTATCTATTCCCCCTTTCTCTTCATTTCCTTAATCTCTTCTTCCACGCTTTCCTTCTCGGTATCTATTCCCCCTTTCTCTTCATTTCCTTAATCTCTTCTTCCACGCTTTCCTTCTCGGTATCTATTCCCCCTTTCTCTTCATTTCCTTAATCTCTTCTTCCACGCTTTCCTTCTCGGTATCTATTCCCCCTTTCTCTTCCTTTCCTTAATCTCTTCTTCCACGCTTTCCTTCTCGGTATCTATTCCCCCTTTCTCTTCCTTTCCTTAATCTCTTCTTCCACGCTTTCCTTCTCGGTATCTATTCCCCCTTTCTCTTCATTTCCTTAATCTCTTCTTCCACGCTTTCTTTCTCAGTATCTATTCCCCCTTTCTCTTCTACACTTTCATCTACCATTTCCCTTCCACATTATTTGACCACTCACTAAATTTTTACTTTTTCTTTTATCCATTTTGTTTCTTGTTTTTTTTTTAAATATACTTTTTATTCCCTATGCCTATTATCTCTTTGCTACACTTACCTTTCTCACTTCTAAAATATACTTACATTTTTTCAATGCCAGTGTTATTTGCTCCCCACTATTCTTCAGTCTCAGCTTTACATTGCTCAAAAGTTATTAAAAAATATTTAAAAAAATAGTAAAAATTACAATTTTCATTCTTACTTTGGTCTGCCTACATTAAAAAAAAAAAAAAAATGCTCTCATCCTAAAACTAAACAAAGACAAAGAAATTCCCAGCGAAGATGAACAACAAAAGTCAAGCAAACACATGGTAAATGATTTAAGAAAAAAAAGAATCTTAGAGATAAAATACTATAAATAAAACATACAAAGCTATTTTACTGAATATATAATGGTTCAGCTTTCTTTTTCCTTGAAACAGAAAAGCCTTTTTTCAGTCTTTAAATATTCCCCCTCCCCCCACTGATTCTTACAGCCAGACTTGCAAATTTAATCCAAACTTTAGTAAAAGTTCTAATAGCTGTTTAAGAATTACAACAGTAAACATGGTTAATTCTTCAATCTCAGACATTGTATGCAATCAAGGAATCAAAGGGACATAGGTGCAGATTTGTTTTTATTGTCTGTGATGATGCTTTTGCAGTTAGGTTTTTTTTGTTTTGAACAAATCCTGTCTTTTACTTCTTCATCCAGAATTGCACAAACCATTTTGGTTTCAGGTTTTAAATCTTCAGTTTCTAAATTCCTTTTTGTTAAATATACAAATATTTATCTAATAGCACCTGTTAAAGAAAGTACACAAGTAGTAGCATACAAAAGTTGGGGTAGAGTGTGCGACAGCCCCAGGCATCGATATCAGAAGGGGAGCCACTTAAAGAGTGAAATAAAAATTTAGTTTATATTTAATTTGAATAAAGAGTTTCATCTGTTTTAATATTTAAAATATTTTCCTTTCTCACATTTCTCAGTACTAGGTCCTACAGACCCCCACTCACCCACTTGAGCCTTAAACCTAGAACACTAACCATCAATTAAAGTTACACCACGACTAACCATGGGTATATCATACCCGATTTTGAAAATATCAAAAAAAATATTAAATATAAATCTTTATTTGAAATATTTTACATGGAGGCACTTCAAACTTTGTATTTTGAGTTAACATTAATAGGAACTGAAAAACATTATTTAGGTAAGAAAATTAGGTAATTGTAATTAAAAATAGGAAAATTTGCGCTGGGTACTATATACCCATGGTTAATGTTCTAGGGTTAAGGGCATACAATCAAGTTGTTGGCCCCAGGCATCACTACACCTTTGCACATCACTGTACACAAGAAAACATTAAAAAGAGCTTTCAGAATTATTTTTCTCTACTTTCATGGTATTTGCCACCTAAATATTATGACCAGCAGATTTTTTTTTTAAACTTGAAAACTAAGATATATTTAGATTTACAAACAGAATATCTAAGGAAGATTGTCTCACCTTTATCATAGACCTATTTTAAATTTATTGTTTTATTTATAAGGAATTCATTTTTTTGGGGGGGGGGGGGTTAAGAATTATCCAGATTACACCACAGATTTATGTGATCTGATCTCTTTTGTTGATATTTTTGTTACTTCCATCTTGAAGAAGGGGTTTCCTGCACTTAGGGTAGTTTGAGCTTTGAGAAAAAAATTTGATATTCACGTTTCAGCCATTTATTCAAACTGGTATCCTTATCTAGGTTGTTACAATCACAATACTTTTTGTTGTACATCTCAATCATTTTTTCCAGATACTCATCATATCTGGTAACATTCTAGGAATTTGGAATCAAGCCACACTGGGATAGAAAGTACTCATTCTGCTGAATATGCCAGGTGGATAATCTTATATTAGTAAATGCATTTTGGTTAATTCATCTTTGATCAGGAATTGCACTACCCAATCCAGGAACTGAACCTGTGATCACCAAGTAAACTGCTATCCACTAAGCCCCAGTTCAAGAGGTGGTGGAATTTTGGGACCTTTTTTTTTTTTAAGAATTTCATCCCAAGCAAGGCCCCTAGCACACAAGGAGTTACAGAGAGTGAGAGCAAGAGTAAAGAGGGTTGTTTGAAGAAAGGATATAGAGAAGGATGGTGATCAGGATCAAGGCATCAGAAGATGTCGATTGACATTACATTTGAATATTTGAAGATTGTAGCTATCAGGGAAGCCAGTAGGAGGAAGAGAGTTCCACTGTCAGGAAGTGCAAGAGAAAAAGCTGTTGAAGTAGAAGAGGCAGTTACAAACATAATGCCTGTTCTTTATTGACAAACAAAGAAGAATTGAAACAAGATATCCCCAAGTATGGACAACACTATAACATTGATATTCTAAGAACATTACCATATGACAATTACCTGATGAAGGCTGGTGGGTAAAATGGCTGAAACATGAACAACCAAGATAAAAAGAAAAGGTCAAATAAATCCATGTATGATATTGATAATTCTTGATAAGACAGAAATAATAATTTAATCCCTCTAAGTAAGAAAAAGGACAATGTCATAAGGGTAAAGCCAATGGCGACAAAATGCAATTGTTCTCAAGGTATCATTTGCATAAATTTAAATATATCTTAGTTTTCAAATAAAGCTCATGGTAATAATATTCAGGTTACAATGACAATGGAAGGAAAGAAAAAAATAGTTCCAAAAGATTTTTTTTAATGTTTCCTGAAGTACTTTTTTTAACAGGTGCTATTAGACAGGATTTAAGTAAACAAAATTAATTTTAAAATATAATGGTGGAAGCACAAAAACCAAAATGATTTGTGCAATTCTGGTTAAAGAAATAAGAGTTTGGATTTCTTTAGAACAAAGAGACACAACTGCAAAAGAGTTGACACATCTGCAATACAAGCAAGAATGTCTGCGTTTATACACTATGTCCTATATCCTGTCAGGATATGGTCATGACTCCAGTTTCTGTGGCTTGTTTGTGTCTGTGTTATTCTGCACAAACTTGTCAAATTAGTTGCTCACTGCTTTCATTAAAAAAGAATTTTTTTTTTTTTTTTTTTTTTTTAAATCACATCCACTGGATGGGATTCACCTTTTACAAAGGAGTAGCTAGGATACAGTCAAAATAGAAAATTTAATGAGTGGGTAAACTTTTTTTCATGGAGGGATGCATCATTGTTGGTCATGTGTAAAGTGGGCTATTTCACCATAATGACATATTTCATAAATAAAAATCAAACATGCACGCTATTTGGACATTTATTTGCTTATTAGACACATTTTGTGAAAAAAAACAAAAAAAACTGCAAATGTCTGGTAAATTAGTTCGAAATTTAATACATTTGCTAATATTAATAAGATTGGCAAATCTGAGAAAAAAATTTTACAATAATAAAAAATTCTCAATGAATCTTGTGAGATGTTTATAGCAAAGTATAGAAATGACAACCTTATGTCCACACAGGCAACTAGATCCCTGCATCTATATACACTGTGACGATGATTGAGAATTGACATTGGCAAAGTGTAGGACATATTGATCCAGTAAATTAAGTGAGAAACTGAGTTTGTAGAAAATGAGTTTCCCGATAATTAGGGTTCAGTATTAAAGATGGTTTTATTATTATTATCTTTATTCCTGTTTTGAATAAATTACATTTTTATGCAACATATAACCAAAAATCTATGAATGGCTATTTTAAAAATAACATTTGTTATGCTCATGCAGGCTGCATAAGATCCTCAGATCAGCCGCAGGTATTCTGCAGTTTGCCCGCCCCTGCTTTCTAAGAAAAATTGCACTGAGGAAATGTCTTCTTTATTGTTATGGGTAATAAGCAAGAGCCAACCTCATTCAGTTGTTACATTAATTTAATGTTCATCTAAAAGTCCCTTAGATTTTTTTTTAATCCTTTCACCACAAGCAAGGCAATAAAGCCACTAAGACACAAGTGGTTACTCAGTGTTAGAGAATATGGAGAAAAAAAAGATGTGAAGAGTGGACAATGAAAGAACAAGCATTAAGACAGAAGATAATGATTAAGACTGCATTAAAATTTTACAAAATCAAACTTGACTGGGAAGCAAGAAATCGGAGGAAAGGTCCACAAGCAAGAAGTGCGATAGAAGAAACTGTTAGCATAGAACTTACAGTTACATCTAGCCATTTCAGCTGTAAAATGATGAGACCTTGCAACCAATCTAGTACTGTGCTTAAATTCATAAAGTCAAAGTACCAAAGAGGAAGATTCATCAGAACAATTACCATGGAAGTATTTATAGAAAAGGCACAGGGAATCTATGTTAAGGCAGTGGGAAAGTGACTGAAGCCGAGATACCAGGTTAGGACCAATAACATTGCAGATTCTTCTTTGCATTTTATCAAGAAACTATAAATATATAGCAGGGGAATCAAACCAGATGTGGCAGCAATTTTCAAAGCCAAGAATAAAGGGTAGACTTATAAATATATATGATAGATTCTGGCGAGAAAAATTGTTTAACGTGACACAATGAACCAACTTTCCTAGCTGCAGATTTAGCAATTGATTCAAATTTTACTGCCACTAATCTTAGATCAAATTTTAATCCAGAATATTTCCAAATATTGCATTTTTTTTTGTAAAACTCATTTAACTAGTCTTTCAACATTAAGCCAGTTCAATATAGATAGATAGATAGATAGATATTATAATTATTTGCAAATGCTAATTATCAATAAGCTTTATTATTAATAATGATAATGTAAACATTGGCATGCCATTATGGCTGAGAGATAAGAATACAGACAGATTAATGATTCTTTACTGCTTATTACTACTAATGAAAAAACCCCAGAGAAATGATTCTGTAATTAACAAACCTAGAGTTATCTACTTATATTTTTATATTTGTGACCTCAAATGCTTAATCTATAGTAATATGACAAAAATTTGAAAGAAAATTATTATTTCTGGTCAGAGTGCCTCTTGTACGATTCCACCATTTTATGGGCCTTATTTTCAATTTATCAAGAAAGATGTCAAAATGTGAGATCAATTCCATTAAGGAGATGACGACCTGAAAGGTTTCAGGATGACCTCGTATTATTTTAACCTGAGCAATATTAGATAACCTTGCTAGTTAGTCAATGAGGTATAGGTGGTATTATAGAGATTTAAGAACTCCTCAAGACGATGTACAAGTGAGTAAAGATTGGGGGGAAAAAACACTGATTTAATTTATCAAGGGCCTCAGCTGGCTGTTGATTCATTAACGAAGTTGAAAGAGAGAGAGAGACTGTTTGCAAAAGTTGGTTAAATACACAACAGACTCAAACTACTGTCAATGTTTGAGGTGACATGTGACCTTGGCAAAAATATTACATGTTGACAGTCTTTCAAAGTAAATCTACCAAAACAAAGCAAGTTTATTTATCAGATTTAAACAGTTTAATAATATTAAAGCTAATCTCTGTATGTGTATTACTGAGAATAGCAAGTTCAAGCCTCATTGGGTACTTTAAACATTCCATAGTGCTATAGAGAAGTGGGAAGACTTCAGGCCATTTACTTTTTGCTGGAAATAAAAAAAAATATTTTGTGGTTTCAATTTATTCCAATGCTATTGAACTGAGCTGTATCATTTAAAATAATTAACTGTCATTAATTTTCAAAATAAATCGGAAAACAGCATAATTACTTTCACCCAGAAACTTGAGCTTTGAAAACTTTTATGTCAGTCTTATTTGCAGGAAAAGTTTCTAAGTCTCATCCCCAAAAATAAGTGCAAAGGGTAAGAAATAAAAAAATAGATTTAAAATCAAAACCCCAAAAATATCTATAGTAAAATAATATACCAGTAATCTTTAAAACTTAACATCTAACTTATATCTCTGATGCATTTTGGCGCATTGTACAGGCAGACTTTTTTTCCTTTGTACCAGACTAGGGTGTAAAGTCAATCAATAATTTGTGAGTTGCATTATATATATATATATATATATATATATATATATATATATATATTTAGTTTACGAAAAACTAGGTAATCCGTATGGGTAGACCCAAGGAGGATAAAATCCAGAGAGCTCAATGTAAATCAGAGCTAATAATTTAAATAAAAATTAAAGTGGTCTGTTTTTATTTTTATTTAAAATAAATATATATATATATATATATATATATATATATGAATAAATACACATTAACTATGTTTATCATGTAACTCAGAGTTTCATGGTTTCCCAACTCATCAGACACAAAAGGTAAATGAACCACTTAATACAGTTATTTTTTTTTCTTTAAATACTGGATTTCATGGTAGGAACGCTAAATTGTATGTACATTCAAAGTGCAAAGTTATAATAAACTTAATATATACTAGTGGAACATAAATTCAAAATATAGAGTGTTGGTAGGGAGATATTGGGGTGGTGGGATGGGGGGATGGGAAGAAGAAAAACCAAAGAAAAAAAAAAGAACGCCATGTTCTCCACTACACCATTTCAACATCTATTGATAATGTAAGGGAAGTAAACAATTTATAACAAAAATATCAGGGACACTTGAAAGTATAAAAACAGTAAATGATGGGTTAATTAATCCAACCAGAATCAAAATATTTAGGAGAGATTTTTTTTCCCCCAAGAATGCAGGCTCTCATAAGTTCATTCCATTTGTTCGGTAGGTTAGGATTATTTTTTAAATTTTTTTTTCTGCCCCACCAATTTGAATAAGTACTGATTAGAAATTATACAACCAAAGTAAACTTTAAGGTCACCAAACCCCTTTTTAAATTGACCAAAGGTAACTATTTGATATTGTCAATATTAGCTGTTCCCTTATTTAGAAACAGCTAACATTTGCCAGTGCCACTTTCAGTTGAAATTTAGAAAATCTTTCTATTAAAACAATTTTGTCTGCAGTGCAGAGGTTTGGTGATGTCTGGGGTCAACTCCTTGAATCTATGCCCCTAAGAGTAAACACAGATCCACATTCACACCAGCTTGTGGAACCCTAGGGCACTTGTACAATGAAGTTAACAGAGACAATTTCAGATTGGATGCCCTCCTGATATAGACACCCAGGGTTGAAGCACCCTCTGCCCCACAACTTCTGCACATTACTGTTTGCAGGAAAATAGGTTATCAAGCCCAGTAACTGTTATAGTTCTTTCTAGTGTTGATGGGTGCTTGCTTGCTTCCTAACCTTTTAATTTCAAGTAGTGTGGAATGTCAACTGGGATAAATGAAAAGTTTGCATCTTGCAATATGTTTGCACCTTAAATCCAATTCTACATTCAAGATTTATCCTCAAGAGATTTGATTTCTTTTAGTTAAATTTTGCTAGGTTAAACAGTAAAAATCGACCTCCCACATACAAAACTTGATTACATTTCAGTGTTGACAATTTTATTAATTGTAAGAATTGTTTACAGTTCAATTCTTCCAAATTCTATCATCTCTACAAACAAATACCATCTAAGTATTAACTTTGTTAGAAATCC
The DNA here is from genome assembly GCA_964036315.1 of Acanthosepion esculentum. Classification (NCBI taxonomy): domain Eukaryota; kingdom Metazoa; phylum Mollusca; class Cephalopoda; order Sepiida; family Sepiidae; genus Acanthosepion; species Acanthosepion esculentum. The sequence goes on along the minus strand of OZ038495.1, from coordinate 98,951,980 downwards.
TCCTATATGGCAGTGAAGGCTGGACAATTTCCTCACGGATGAAGAGGAGATTTGAGGCAACAGAGATGAGGGTCTACAGAAGGATTTACAGAATACAAAGAAAAGAGTGCTGGACTGCTATGTAATATCAATCCTCCTATATGGCAGTGAATGCTTATACTTAGAATCAGAAAGAGAGATTTAAAATTTCTAGAACATGAGGAAAAAGGAACTGGAGAAACGTACACTTGTAGGACATAGCAAGAGCAGGAGAGACAGGCAAATGGTGAATAACCCACACCTAACAAGCTTATATAAATAGTTGGCAGAACAAGGAATAGGCAAAATGACAAACTTACTAAGAGCTACAGAGGACATGTGGAGAGCTATGATCACCCATGACCTGAAGGGATACATTACATAGAAGAAGTATTGTATATCAAAAATTTTAAACGGAAAAGAAATCTAAACGTCTAAAAACTGAAAGTTTTTTGAAGGTAGCCATATTTTTTTAATGATCAAACATTGCCACGTGAACCAATTTCAAATTAGCGCTATCTTTTGTTAACGCTTGCTTTCTTAATGAATGCAAATTTTATGTTAATCAAAACGAGAATTTACCCGATTTCATAATCACTGACCAACGTCTAAAAAAGGCACATTTGCAATATCAAGGACATGCAAACAATAATAATCCAAGCAAAATGTTAAACTTTCCTTAAGAGCTCTTCTGCTTTCAGCAGTCTTAATTTTTTCACATTAAGAAAGCAAAACATCAATTCGCAGTTTAAGTGTCTTTCTAATTCAACAAAAAATACAAAACTAAAGAAAAAAAGATCAGGATCCACCAACCTCCATCACTGAGTGTAAATGTAACCAAAAACTTTGTGTTTACTGGTTTTTAGATAAGAAAATAAAAGCATTAATGAAAGAATGAATAGATTCACTGGACTACTACATATATTTTAAAACTTAAACTACTGATCGGAAAAAACAAAAAAACAAAACACCTTAAAGCTGGATTTTTAAAAATTAAAAGTTGAATGTGATTCTTTTTACCCCCCTCTTAACAATTAAAAGTTCAGACAAATAGAATCAGCATTTCTTTTTGCCAGAACATATCCAAGTAGAAGTTTCATTCATATCATTAATTTTTATCTGCTGAATTAGTTATTTAGAAAATAAATACTGAAAGAGAAACAACTGAATATAATAAAAGCACATTTTCATAATTTGTTTTTCTTCTGTCACCCAAATACTAAATTGTTAATTAATAATCCTATACCCCATGGTGCATAATTAGAGTCATGGGGGATGGGATTTTACAAGGAAAACGAAATATATAAAGAAAAAAGAGTTGGACATTGTTTGGCTTGTTTTTATTAATTCATATACTTTTTTATGAAAACGTTACAACACGACATGGCAACAAAATAAACATTTGGTGAAATGAACGGGTTTGTCCGGTTCTGGCATAGAGCTGACAAAGGTCACTTTCCAGTTGCCCACACTCAGCTAGAATTTGTGTGTTATAACAGAATAGATGACAAGATTTTTCAGTTTAAGATGGGTGGATTGTTACAAAGAGAGTGGGGAGAAAAAACACGTGCATGAGATCCATGTGTGACATTTTTATTCTAAACAAAAAAATAAAATAAAATAAAAAACTCTCTATTATATATATATATATATATATATATATAAATAAAGCAGGGATTTTTTTTTCTCTCCTTATGATGGCCATGTTGGGCAAAACTGTTTGAGGAACCTAATTTAAATAATAAAACAAAATATATTAATATACAACCCAGTGTGTCTGAAATTTTAATTTTTTAACATTTTTTTATTGTTAAAGACTATATATATATATATATATATATATATATATATATATATATATAAACTACAAGAGTATATATATTACTGAACGATTTTTTTTTTATTTGATTCGAATTGCAAGCCAAAAACATATATTAATAGGGAACTGTTATTCGTTTTTAAAGTGTCCAAGCAAAATGAATGACCAACAGTTGGTGTACTGGTCTTTTTTAGAAATCTAATTGAGTGGTATAGATAATTTTTCTAGGTCTCTCTAGATTCATCGAAGATTTGAAAATCTATCTCATGATTGTGATTCCATATGGTTTTAAATCACTTTGTATTTTATTAATGAATGTGTAAGATTAACTGGTTTTTATACAAAATTAACTTCTTAACGGTTTCTTTTTCAAATAGAAATAAATAATCGCAAACTGTTAACTAGTGTTGGAAAAAAAAAAGAGAAAAGAAAACAAGCCTCTGAGTCAAAAAAGTCAGTTCGAGTCATGAACTGGTTTGGGAGTGTGTAAAAACAGCTGAAGCCATCCTTTGAAATAAAACAGTCGCTCCTTAAAATCATTGTTGCATAATTATAGTGATTCAAATTAAAAAACAGAACTCTTCACAAAGGAAGTAAATTTAATCAGGGTAGCACTGACATAATAATCAACTGAATTAATACTTTTAGACCCTTCAGAGTGATTTTTTTTTTTTATTGTAAATGATATGAAATGTCTTACAATTGCTTTTATTATTATTATACTAGAAACTTAACACTTCCCCATCTCAGATTATTTTTGCTCATTTTCAACATTTGAATTGGAAAATTATTTACACAGTTTTTCATTTTCCCAAATTAATCATCATAAGAAGAAATCAACTGCCAACAACTTGAGATTAAATCCCATTAAACTTAGTTTGCCATTCTAACAATTGAATAAAATTAACAGAAGTGAAATGCTACTTGCATTACAACAAAGTGAAGGCCTCATAAGTAGGTACCTCAAAAAAGAAAAAAGCCATAGTTAAATTTTAAAAATGAAAAATCTCTTGAAGCTTTCATTTTTGTTTAGTTTTAATTGCAAGCGAATAGATTAATTTTAATATTTCCAATAACCAAAATACTTTGCTGTATTTCAAAATGAATTTAAATTTATTGGAATTTAAAAAAAAAAAAAATCCTAAAATCGGCCATATAGAGAAATTGGTCAACACAGCATAATTCTCTTCATTTCAAAAATAAAATTCACTTTTCTGAAATTTGAGGAAGATTACTGATTTAAAGTTTAGTTAATCTGAAAACATATTTCTCATTTTTAATTTAAAATATCACAGAAAATCAGTTTTGAAACTAGGAAGTGGGTGTTTTATGAGGTGTTAAACACTTATCAATAACCCAATGTTTACTAGATTTATGTATGGGAGAAATTACATGACGAACACAACATCGACACCTTCTTTTACTTTTTTTTTTAACTACCTAGTAATCTTAAAAAATTAAAATATTTTAAAATAATTTTAAACATTCTATTTTATTGAATTTTAGGTCTTTTGATTTTATAGCCTTTTTTCAAGAAGACGCTTATTGAGGAAATGTTAGAAAATTTTTTACCAATAAATTTTAAATTTACTAAAGTTATCATTCTTTTTTCCTGACAACATCATGTATAGACGTCCGTATTTACAAAACATCAGCACATTCTGACATACACACAAAATTAAGAATTCTTTTTAAAATACCAAGGGTAGCTGAATTGTAGTAAGCTTTCTCCTCTTATGGTTACCATATATACTCGAGTACAGCGAGAGTTTTTATCAGTTTTCTATACAAAAATAGGGAGTCACACTACTATACACAGGTAATTTTTTTTTGAAAAGTTAAAAAAAAAAAAACCAACGTATTTTTCAGTTACAGGTTGCACTATACACAGGTAATTTTTTTCTGGAGGGCTTTAAAATTCATGCAGAAATATTCAGTATCCATGAAGTCAGTTTATATATGATATTATATTATATACAGTAGTAAATCTATTTTTTATTCAATAATGATATCATTTGACCTCTACAAATATAGATTTAAAAAAAAAAAATTAAAGTTTAAAATTTTGATCTTTTAAAGTGTTTTTGTTTCGCTTTTAGACTCTAGTGCATGCTATATATTGAAAGTTGGGGGCGATACCACACTATTGACCAGCTACTCATATCCGAGTACACCAATCTCATAAGGTGGCTCACCAATCCCTATTGCAGGCGCCTGCTCAAGCACATTTGTGTTTATACAACATCCAAAGAGTCCACATGTGTTTTTTACTGTAATTATCATGAGTGGACCTTAATTACATTTTCTGGGAATGATAGCATGATCTGGTATGATGAACAGTTTGAGCACGCTAAAAGTAAAACCATTGGTGACGATTACTAATCTTAACAGTAGAGTTATTATTACATTCCACTGAAGGAATTATACCGATGAGATTTGTCAAGGCCAAAATAATCCTGAATCCAGGGTTTCCTTTAAATCTTACACTGTTTTTAGTGTTTTATATTGTAAAATATAAAATGGATTATTTGGTCAAATTAATATCCAGACAAAATATACAGGAATGCAAATGAACATGAACAATATCGCTCATTGGTAGCCTAAAAATGTTATACTTGAAACATTAAGTTTTTTCTTCTTATGTTTCTAGGACGGCTTCTCTCCTACATATGCAACGTCATTAATCTATCGCCGTTTCCACGGAAAATGTTCTGAAGACCTACATTCTCTCATTCCACCAGTTTAGACATTTACATGTTAACATTCAGTCAGTCAGTTATGTGCCATGCATAATATATGCTTAGGCAATCATGTATCTTTTGATACATGACTGACGAGGCAGATATTTTCCCGCAGTAGGTAGCCATTTCTTTTTGTGGTAGACCAGTTGCCACCCAAGGCTATAGAACCCAGTCTGTCCTGCTATTTACCCATAGCTGGGGGGGGGAGAAGAAGAGGGTTAATTCCTTTCCCAAGGGTATTAGCAAGTAAGTGAATGTAATGGATTTGACTGGAATTCGAACTCGGCTCTCCGATTCCTCAATCCGAGCCACTATCCATTCCTCACCACGCCTTTTATATATATATATATATATATATATATATACACACACACACACACAAGGGCACATCATCCACATTCCTCTCATATTCAATTAGTGAGCATTGTTTTTTGTTTTTTTTACAGTTTGTCAACCCATTGTGGGTTATTCAAAACTGAAACATTTTAGATTGTACTTTACTTTGTTTGTTTTTTTTTTCTTTTCTTTTGGGAGTAAATATTGCTTTGATATTTTTTTTTTTTCTGAGAATAACTGATTTTTCCAGAGGCAAGTCCTATTTCCCATAGCTAGGTAGGAAAAACATGGATTCATATATTTCCCAAAAGGTATTTTTGCATGTAAGTTAATGTAACAAACTTGACTGGAATTTGAACTCTGCTTTCCAATTTATCACTCCACTATCCATTACACCACCCACACATCTTCCATTGGTCAAGAAAAAAACAGTTCCATTTGGGCAGATTCTTCTAAGAGCAGCTGTTTTATGGAACCGATTCCCAAGAGGATGCTTACCTGAACACTACAATTTTAACTTCAAGTCTTGAGTCAATCATATACTGCACTTCCTCTTGCCCACTTTATGCCCCTTCAACAACCTTATTTAATAACCAGCATTCTTGAGTAGCTCTCTTGGGCCTTATATTATGAATAAAGTAGTTAAAGGAAAAAAAAAAAAAAAAAACTTGTAAAAGGGTTAACTTTGAGAATATTACAAGAGCATGTTTGCAGATTTGGTAACGAATTAAAAAAATATTAAAAGTGATTATTTTAATTTAAAATTGTTTAAAATTTTTAAACGATTTTAAAACCGGCTCCTCCTCTCTTCTGATCAAGGACAATAACAGCTGAATTAGAATTTCATTATACTCTTATTTTCAATTTAAAAAAAAAAGTAAAATAAAAAATAAGGTAGTGTCAAAAAGAACACAGTTTATTATTTTAATTACCTTCATCCCTCAGTAATATTTATGGTTTTAAAAAGCGGTGTAAAACCTAAACATATGATATGGAAGTAAATTTATACATTTTCTTTGTTCTTGAGAATTTACAACAAAAATAATAAAAAACACTATTTATTATATTGTTTATAGAATGGTTGGCAAAACATCAGCTAATTGATTGCCAATCAATTCGAACTTTATAAAATGGTAAATAAGGATTTCTTTATATTTTAATAATTTAGTAAATGTCTATGAATTTATAAACAAAAAATTATTTTCATACTTCTTTATAAATTAGTAAATGATAAATATTATATTGTATTAGTTTTTTTTTTTTTTTAGAATGTTGTAAAAAACAATCTGATGAATAAGAGGTAGTGTTTTTTTGTTTTCATTCTAGTCTAGAAAGTGTGTACCTAATTAATTGGTGATACTAGCAAAGAAACAAGAGAAAGAGAAGTTCAAATTTTGCCCTGGATGCTGGAAAATAACCTTTTATGTAGAGAGTCGATTTAAGTTATGAAAATGGATCAAAGCAAGGGAAAACCAAAAGGTATCGCCTTGATGCAAAGAGAAATGAATTTCTACTGCTGTCGAAAGTTGATAGGGTGGAGAGAGTGATTTGCATTTGATTGTTTTAATTTGCCGTTAGTCAAGAGTTAAGACTCTCTTTTAGTCTTATATTATTGAAAAGGTAAAAAAAAAAAAAAGAAGTGAAATCGACCGATTTTGTTTACGAATTCAATCTTTCGTCTAAATTGTCAACCAGTCGGTCAATAACAAAAAACATTTTTACCTAATGCTTTCGCTTTTTGTGTGTGTGTTGACATTTGTTGTCTGAACTGAAGAAAAATTTTCAAAATCCCTTTTTGGTTGGGCCGAGAAATTTTCAGCTCTCTCCATCGATCGACTACTGCTTGCATTTGCTGGAGAAGGGTATGTGAAATGGGGGAGGGGAAACGGACAAGGAATTTGCCCTGAAAATAACCACCGTTTGTTCTTTGGATAAGGGGGCGGGAGTCGCATCCCCACCACCTTAAAATAAAAATATGTTGCTTTTTTGTTTTCTTGATGGTGGTAGTGACACGACAAGCTGCTAAGTTCTGTCCGGGGCCCTAAAAAATTAAGTTAAATTCCGGTGTCAGGAAATTCCTGATCACAGAAAAAGAATTTCTGTTTAAATTCAAAGCGAAAAAGTCTGTCAAGAGTGGATGCCCGTACAAAGTGCGTCGGCTTATGTGTTCGTATTCTATTAAGAGCTTCTTTTTTTTTTTTTTAAGCAGTTATTAAATTGTTGCTTATTGTCAAAAACTACCGTTCCCCTCAGCCCAGACACGATCTGATAAACTCGAAATAACTGATTTCATTACATGCAATAAAAAGTAAAAACAGCTACGGCTTTACTTTTATCGTTAATGAGAATTTACAAATGTATATAATCATCCGGTGACTTTCAGACACTACAGTGTAGGCTTTCTTTCACTCCACAACTTTTAAAAACTAAGGCCTGAAGAAAGAAGAAGAGCAATAAAGAAATACTGATTGGCAAGTGTCTCCCGGCACCTAAGTAAAATAAAAAGGCTTTTTTCAGCTTCAAAGTTAAATAAATTATTATTTCAAAAGTTGAAGCACTAATAACTCGAAAAGAGAAAAAGTTTTCTTTTTTCAATTTAAAGATTTTCATTTCATTTAAACAAAGAATAAAACGGAAATAAACCGCCTTTTTTTTTCATCTCTCCGCCACCGATTTATTCTCCATATTTATTTACCAACCTTGGCACAAGGTCAGTTTTTAATGTGGGGCATTACGAGCCCGTAGCTCTTACGCAAAAAAAAAAAAAAATGAAGATTAATTAACGTTTCAAAAATGTATCCAATAATTAATTTCCAAGTTGAAGCAATAAAAATGATGTTCAAAATTTTAAATTCCTTGCACAGATATTGAACGAATATCTTTATTTACAATTTTTAAAAGTCTGAAATAAAAAGAAATCAAAAATAAAAATATATTACCTGAAGAACGAAGTTACAGATACTGTGTTTCGTAATTAAGAAAAAATTGTATCCAAGTCAGAAAGTCATGAACGAAATCCAGAAAACGTTTTTTTTTAAAACGTGTGTAAATAATAAAATATCCGAAGCAATAAATAATTAATTAATAAATCCAGAGTTTTCAAGTTTGTTCCACAGGTGTGTTACCGGTTTGGTTATTATAGGTAAAAAGGAGATTTAAGAATATTTTTCTCTCTTTTTTTTTTTTCTTTGTTTCAGATTTAAAGAAAATAAAACCTGATTTAGTTTTTTTTTTTATTTAGTTTTTTAGAAAGATGCAATAAAAAAACTTGCTAATCAACACAGTACAGACAAATCAATTTAGCAACAAGTTCTCGACGCCATCCGTTACGAAAGAAGGCGAACCAGCTGTCACCCCCCAAAAAGTTGAGTAGGAAAATTCAAACAGAAAATTGACTCGGCCTATCTTGCTTTCTTACTACTTTCGTTAAAAACAAAAAAATAAACTGGGGAGGCTTAATGATGACTGTGGTTACTTTAAAAATAACCTTCCTTCTTTTCTTTCTCGTCTTCTCTCTGAATATTTCTTTCTCTAGTATGGGGAGAGCCAGTTAACAGGTCTACCACGTGGGGTAACAACGATGCAGTGAGTGAGGGGCAAGTTTGTTGCAGTTAGAATAATATGGGTCATTGGCCGCTCCATCTTGTCCCCCAACCTGCTTGTCGTGGGAAGGAGGAGTTGGGGGTGAAAAGAGGAAGACAGATGTGATAGATTGCCAGAAGACGCATCAGGTAAACAAAATTAAGTGGAAATAAAAAAAGAAAAAGACAACTCAATAAAGAAACTGAAAATAAAAAAAGTTTATAAGATTTATTTTAAAAAGAAAAAAAATTATAAAAATTTATTTAAATTCCTTTAATAGAGAAATTCAACATACGTTCAAATCGAAGGCAATTTTTTAAATTTTTTAAAAATCAATTCACACCAATCAAGGTGATAACGCCACTAAAACGCATGGGGCTACTGGGAATGAAAAAAATTTAGTTTAGAAGGAACCAGAAACCCAATCCTAAACAGGAAACAGGGGATAGACCTCTACTCCTGTTCAAAAGACTGGAGAGGTGTGTGAACTGGGTGATAGGTAAACCTGTCTACACCTATTGAGGAGAAAATAAATAAATATGGAAAGTTATGCCCGGGGCAAATTGTATCCCTATCTGATCATCTGATACCCAACCAAAGCACAAAGTAGACCTACCAGTTAAAAAATATGAATCAAGAAATAATCAATTACAGTACATCACCAGGAAGACTTGTCATATTTTATTTGAAGGGATTTAAAATTTTGTCTGTATGTTATCTCACGAACATATTCTTTTAGAAAATTATGGCAACAAAATTATTGCAAAAAACAAAATTTTTTTTAAAGTGTATGACCCCAAACTAAAGAAAAATACACTTTAATAGTCCTTCACATTTTGACACAACAAAATCTATTTTAGCGTTTCAATATCAATAAAATGCTCCATGGCATGACAAATATTTTTAATAATCTTTTAAATTTTTCAGATGGAAATTATGAAAGTGAAATGGCACGACAATATATATTTTGATAAGTTATTGCATTTGTACTAAAAGGTGACAAGTGGAATCAAGAGACCAAGAGGGGGGCCAGTCAAGCCTAAAGCTGCACCTTCTTTACTTTCACTGACACAAATTTGTCAATCATAACCGCTCAATATTGAGGTCATAAAAAAGCTGTTGCTGGAAACATTCGACACCAACTGTCTGTCAATGTCAAATGTTGCCAGATAATTTAGTGCTTAATGACTAATTAATTAATATTACATTACAAATTATTTGCTCCGTGGTACCAATAGTATGTGCCACACCCGAGATATGCCACGAGGATAGGGCTGGTGCCTACTACCCCCGAAACCCTTGCACCAGTCCTGCCACCAGATCAGTGAAAAGGCGGAAACCTTATATACCTATCTGATAGAGCAGGTGATAAGGTTCCGAAAGAAACTGCTCAGTTCTTGAAACCATTTCTGCAGACATCAAGGCATACCCTGCTCTTATCCTTCATACTGTAATAGGAATGTGCTATCATTGCAATACTTCAATGGTAAGTTGGGCACCTCGAGGTGGTGTAATGGTTAGCAAGTTTGTCTTGCTAGAACAATTACAGCTGAGTAGTGAGTTCGATCCTCACTGGGTGCCCCATACTTCGGTCTTGTGCCACATCTGAGCTACGCTTGGAAAATCACTACTTCAATGGCAAGTTCCCAGCCTCAAATGTTTAGAAGTTGGTGAGAGACAAAAACTTATAACGGACAAGTAGAAAAGAATAGAAGATAGAGAGAGTGAGGAAGACAAGGAAAGAAAATAAGAAGAGAGAAAGAGAAAGAATTAAAAAGGAGAAGGAAGAGAAAGATATTAAACAACAAAATGAAAAATATGAAAGAAAAGATCAAAACAAAGCTCGGTCTGTATTTCTGAGATGAGGTACTGTAATTATTTATGTTATTTACATTGTTCGGACTGTTGTCCTCATCTTTATTGTCACGTTCATATCATGGCTCAGTGAATAAAAGCATTGGTTGGATCCAGTGACTTAACCCAAGAGGTTGTGAGTACCAATACCTGGCTATGGCAGTGGTGAACAAAAACTTAAAGAGTTGAGTTAAAGGAAGATAACTGAAACATTCGGAAGAGGCATGGCACATGGAACGAGAACAATCAACTCTGATGAACAAAATAAAGGGTTTAGTTCAAAATTCCAGTCACCTGAAGAGCCCAAAATGTACAACAGTGTAAATAATGTAAACAAAATGAAGATAAAGGAATAAAAAATGAAGAAAAAGTAAACCGAAGAAACATCAAGAAGAAAAATAAACATTAATTATCTTTGGTATTTGAATTTAATTAAGGAAAAAATCATAAGGTCATACCAAATTAAAAACAATGTAATATCTGCCTTATTTGTAGAAACAGAATTACAATCACTATCCCATAATAATTGTTATATTTAGTGTATGGGACGATATCTAAAAGTTTCTGGACTGTTGCGTAATGATTATTCCATTCAATGCACACAGAGTTAACAGTGTGTCCCATGGAACAATTCTCTGTGTAGAACTTGGAGCCTTAAACCAAACCTGCCTGCTAATGAATGTTGCTCCACAGAGAATTGTACTACGGAACAATAGCCTAGTGGATTAAAGCGTTGTTTCATGAATTTGGTAATATTGTAATTGTGAGTTCAATTCCTGGGCCAGAAAGTTTGCACTAGGACTCAGTGGAAACAGGAGGTGCAATAACTGAGCAATACTAAAAATAAGAATTAGATAAGATATCCTTAGATTTGGGCAGTGGAATGAGGACAGTCTACCTTCATAGATTTTATAAAAAGTTCAGTTCAGAATTCTCTCTAGGTTATCTGCATCACTATACACCTGATGAAGGCTGGAGGGCACAACAGCCGAAACATTATGATAACAACAACAAAGATGAGGACAATAGTCCTCACGTAAATAGTGTAAATAATAATAGATTTTAATATCAGTTATAAGCATTATAAATAAATTTATAAATAATATGATTGATAATTAAAAACATATTTTTTTCTTTTTATTATTAATTTCTACAATTTTTTTTAATCATTTCACCCCAAGCAAGGTGATAATGACACTAGGATGCAAGTGCATTGCAGAGAGTGAAAGATAATGAGGAGACTTTAGATGTTACATTTAAATTTTTGAAGATTGTAGCAAGAAATCTGAAGGGAGTTCCACAGATAAGAAGTATGAGAAAATAGGACAGATGGTTGCATGTAGCTATTGCAACAGTAAAACTGTGAGACCTAGTTGCCAATCTAGTAACATGTTTAAATTCATGAAGTCAAGCTACTAAGGAGGAAAACTCATCAGAACAATTGCCATGAAAAGACAGAAGGAATCCATGACATGTCAGTGAGAAAGTGAGTGAAGTCAAAACTGTATCTTGTTCCTAAGTTGCAAAGATATAGAATAGAATGGTAACGGTGAGATTGGCCGTTTCCATGCTACAAACATTTGACATCTATTGACTAAACAGCTAGTGTCAGTTGAAATTTATAAAGTATAAAGTTTTTTCTTAAAACAAATTTTCAGGAAAATAGTAGTTAGTAGACTGGACAAGCCTATCAGTTTTTCTATTACTGATGGGAGTTTCCTTCATTGCCTTTTGAAGTTTAAAATGGCATTAAGTGAAGATTGAAGTCAACACTCAGAGGCGACAGGCTGTTTCATACTGGACACAATCATCAGGCAGCCTGACGATTGTGTCCAGCATGAAACACCCTGTCACCTCTGAGTGTTGAATTCAATGTTCACTTTTATATTTATATTTACATACGCTCTATCTCTGATATTGAGCACTTTATCCAATAAATATAGCACATCTTAAAACTATATTTCTTTATATATATATATATATATATATATATATATATATATATATAATCAGGTCATCCCATAAGTTCTGTCCGAATTTTGAATAAAGAAAACAAGTGACCAAATGTTACATTTAATTACAGATTCAATCAACAATGTATTTTCCCTGATTATCTATGACTTCCTTCCATCTATTAACAAGCTTACTAATTCCATTACTGTAAAATTCTTTTGGCTTTGATTCGAAGAACTCACAAATGTCAGTTTTAACCTCTTCCTGTTTTACAAAAGCTGTTTATTCCAAATGATTCTGTAAGCTACGAAACAAATGGTAGTCTGAAGGAGCAAGGTCGGGAGAATAAGGTGGATGAGGAATTTTCTCCCAACCAAGTTCTTCGATCTTTTGTGACATGATTCTTGCTGTGTGTGGTCGCGCATTGTCCTGATGAAATATCACCTGTTTTTGATTCACTAGAGCAGGTCTTTTTTTCCTCAAAGCTTGGTTCAAACGCTCTAATTGTTGACAGTATATTTGAGCATTAATTGTTGCATTAGGTGGTAAGAATTCAAAGTGGATTATTGCTTGGCAATCCCACCAGATTGAAAGAAGAACCTTTTGCCCAGGAAGTTCTCTTCTCGGCTGTGGCTGGGGTCCTTCCCCTTTACCAAGCCACTGTCTATGACACTTAACATTTCGATAAAAGATCCATTTTTCATTGCCAGTCACAAGTCTATCCAAAAAAGGTGAAACAAGTTGGCGAGAATGGAGAGAAGAGCAGATGTCAACTCGGGATTTGAGGTTGTTTCCAGACAATTCATGAGGCACCCATTTTCCAAGTTTAGGAACTTTTCCAAGTTGTTGAAGATGACAATGAACAGTTGTATGGTTTGAACTGAGAACCACTGCCAATTCCTTAACTGATAAAGCAGGATTTTCTTCAAGGGATGCTTCAATAAGCTTTTCATCAAACTCAAGTGGACGTCCAGTTCGATCTTCATCTTCAAGGGTGAAATCTCCACCTCTGAATTTTGCAAACCATCTTCTGCAAGTTCTTTCATTCACACATTCCTCTCCATAAACTGAGTGAATGTTTCTAGCCACTTCGGCTGCTGAGTTTCCTTTCTTGAACTCATAAAGCATTATGTGCCTCAAATGATTCTTGGGTACTTCCATGTTAACAGGGTTTTAATCAAACAAACTTTAATTTTATTGTTCTCTGAAATAAAATTTGATCAGTTTAAATGCATCTAAACATAAAAATAATGTTCAGCTCCATTAGACATTATAAAATACTCTTTAAATTTTGTTCATTTTAACAGAAAGTTAAAATTCAGACAGAACTTATGGGATGACCTTATATATATATATATATACACACACACACACATACACACACACACTTATTTTACCTTTTAGTTACATGTGCTACATAATTAGATGATGTTGTCCCTGTTGAAAGTTTCAAGTGATATGGCCTTCATTATTTGGTAAAACTGTGATTCTGAAGTGATTTTCTATAAGATCTAAAAAAGCGTTGTCTTCTTTAAGACCTAGAGGATTAATTTATTTGAAGCCATTTTTAATCATTGATCTTAGATCAATCTTGCATATAGATGATAGTTTTGACATTTCTGAACAAGTTGGTTGCCATGCATGACATCCAGATGATTCCAGATCTGACAAGGTTATTGAAATATATCACATTAGTTCTTAGGTTAATATTTTATTTTTTTAGCATCTGGTTATGTCAGACAAAACTACCTGTAGCACAGCCTATCCTACACTTTCTTTATCTCCTATCCTATACTTGTTATGACTGTGAACCATGCAATAATGGATTTGAAGTGCTTAGAGTTTAGTTTAATGAGAAATTTGAGTTAAATGATGCTAAGCAAATTTAAAAGTTTATTTCAGAAGGTATAATTTAAAAGAAGTTAAAATCTGGACCCAAATAAAAACAGTAAACTATAATATCATAAACAGATCTCCATATTTAAGAAAATAAAATTCTATTCTCTCTTAACAAGTCAAACAGACGCTGAGATGAAAACACCTGGTGTGGATTTTCGATCAAAAAGAAAAATATTCTTGCAAGAGACAGTTTAAAAATAATAAATACAAAGATACAGTTTTTTTTTCCCTTGTTGCACACAAGGAGTTAGAAGATTAACTGAAATGTTCAAAGGCTAATCCTTATCAGTGTCTGTAATTAAATCCAAGTTAAGAAGGAAGATTAAAAAAATTCCTAAGTGTTGACTAATACATTGTTTGAATTCTGTTTATTTTTTCTTTTGTTTCAAAATTTCATGGTACTTTAGTGAACGGTAGTTTGTAAATAGTCTTTAAAGTAAATTAAGAATTTAATCATTTAATTACTAATTGAGAAAGTCCAGATTAGAAAATGAAAACCCATTATGTTTTTTTTTTTAAACTATTACACAAAACATTTTAATTTGGAAAACTCTTCTCAATGTATTTACACAATTTATATTGTTTGGACTGTTATAAAAGTGTTGGTAAAAGTAATCTCAAAGCGACTTGACCCAATTAGTTCTGAGTTCAATACCTGGCCACAACAGAGGTAAACAAAAAATTGGAGAGATGAGTCACTGCTATAGGGATTGAGCTATTAAAGGGAGATAAGGGAAAACGAGATATCCATAAAAGGCATGACATGTGGAACTAGAACAATCTACCCCTGTGGACTAAATAAAGGGTTTGGTTCAAAATTCCAAGATCACCCGAAGAAGGCTGTAATGTACAACAGCCAAAACATTGTAGATATGACAATAAAGAACAACAGTCCAAACAATGTAAATAGTTACATGACCTCGTCTTAGAAATATAGATAGATCTTTTCTATGTATTTTCTTCCATCTTCAGGGTTTTGTTTTCAAACCCTGAAGAAAAGAAAAATACTTTTCCAAATAGAAAAAGATATAGATTAATATATCTGTTAAGTCAATAAAATGGGTAAATGTTCAAATGGTTAGAACGTTAGAATTCTGACTATGAGGCCGTAGTTCAAATCTCACCCTAGTTGATTTATCAAAGAATTGACTATATTAAGTTGTGGGGACGATCCGCGTGGGAGGCACTGTTGGGAAGTGCCTGAGAACAATGCTAGCAGGTGGCCCAAGACCTATGAATATGTAGACAAAAACGCTAGCACAAATTTATAAGTCCTCATGACTGAGGGTTTGAGTGCACTGTAATCAGTTATTTTTTAACCATTTCACTGCAAACAAGCCACTAAGATACAAGAGCTTACTGAGTGTTAGAGAATATGAGAAACAAAAAATATGAGAAACAAAAAAAAAAAAACAGGTATGTAACTGAAAACAGGTATCACTGACAGCTCCTAATACATTGTGAAACAAAATAACATGGTTGTTTTTATTCAAATATAGCTGAAGAGAACTAAACTCAACATTATTATGGTCAGAGACAAAATTTAATTAACAAATAAGAGCATTTTAACAGCGAAACAATTAATTAAAACATTTAAATATTTACACTATTTATATTGTTTGAACTGTTATCCTTATCTTGGTTGTCATATTCACAATGTTTCAGACATTGTATGCTCTGCTCTTCTTCAGGTGATTGGAATTTCAAATTGAACCCTTTATTTCATCCACCAAGATAAATTGTGCTAGTTCCATGTTCAAAATTCCTATCACCTGAAGAATGCCAGGGCATACAAGTGAGGGGTCAGTTTATATATTGATTGTAGTATATAATTGAACCCCCATTTTATATCCACATTATACTTTCTTGTTTGTTTATCAAATTCTAATTATGTAAGAATCCATTTCTTCTCCTCCCCAGCTATGGGTTAATTAGTTAAAACATATCACTAAATCATTATTATCTAAAAAAAAAAAAAATTCTTACAATCTAAAACTATTCTCTGGTTTTAAATAACCTCCAAATGGTTGATAAACCATAGAAAACAAATCGATCAACAATCCCAGGGGAAGAGTAAATACAGGATCAAAGTGTAGTATCTGCACACCTTACTTCAGATCAAAGTGTCATTTCCCTGAATATTTCTATCTGATGTTCCAATAGTTATCAAATATTCTGGTTAACAACTACAATGTACTGAAGTACGATATTTCTAGAGTAAAATCGATTTTATAATGGTCAGGATAAATTTTATTTTTCCAATTTTAAACAGTTATACTCATGAAAAGGAAATGTTATTCCTGCATACAAATTAAAAGTTAGTTCACTCAACTTGAGAAATTTTGTGCTTGTATAGCCTTGTTGCTATGATTGTAATATTGACTTTCAAAATAGACATGCAGAAACCTGTAAAGACTTTACAGTGACCAGTCCTGCACATAGAGTCAGAAATTAAACAATAAAATTGATGCACAATTAAGAGAACAGCTATGTAATTGAAAACAGGTATCACTGACAGCTCCTAATACATTGTGAAACAAAATGACATGCTTGTTTTCATTCAAATATAGCTGAATACAGATGAAGAGAACTAAACTCAACATTATTATGGTCAGGGACAAAATTTAACTAACAAATAAGAGCATTTTAACAGCGAAACAGTTCATTAAAACATTTAAATATTTACACTATTTATATTGTTTGAACTGTTATCCTTATCTTGGTTGTCATATTCACAATGTTTCAGACATTGTATGCTCTGCTCTTCTTCAGGTGATTGGAATTTCAAATTGAACCCTTTATTTCATCCACCAAGATAAATTGTGCTAGTTCCATGTTCAAAATTCCAATCACCTGAAGAATGCCAGGGCATACAATGGCTGAAACGTTGTGAATATGAAAACCATGATAAGGACAACAGTCCAAACAAAGTAAATAGTGTAAATAGTTACAATACCTAATCTCAGTAATATAAACAGATATTTATTTAAATGGTGACATTTATTAGCACAGAGTAACTAAATTACCCAAGGATGGAAAAGAAAGTTGTTTTTTGTTTTTATTTAATCATTTCAATTCCAAGGAAGTGCACTTTGATGTGATGTAATGGTTAACAAGCTTTCTTTGTTTAGATCAATTACAAGTGAGTAGTGGGTTCAATCTTTACTGGGTACCCCATACTTCTGGCTTTGTACCACATCTAAGCTATGCTTAAAAAAAAAAATCACCATTTTAACCCCAAGCAAGGCAATGAAGCGGTAAAAGATTAATGATATCCTATGGTATTTATTTTTATGAAAGCTGGTAAGTGGTAAACCTTTCACAAGGGTGAATTTAAATGGTATTGAACTATCTGAGATTATTTTTCAAACACATAGTCGTCTGATTCAAGTGCCGGGTAATTAGTATTGTTAGCAATAACATAACTTATACTGTCTGGATATAAAATAGACTGCACTAAGGATTAAAGTTTTTTTGTTTTCTTTTTCTAAAAACCTGAGCAGAAAATAGTTTTATTGATTTCCTTTCATCTTTTCATTCTATTTTTAAATTCGAAAACTTAACAATGCCTTTAGTCCACAACCAGAAGATGCACAGCTGAATGCATGAAACTAAAGATGCACAAAACTGCAGTATTGACAGTTCTACCAAGCACGTTTCTGCTTTTGTTGCATGTGAAGATACACTGGGGACTGTGCAGTTTGTATCCATTCCAACCCATCCCTGGTTTTCAAAATCGATAAGCAAATCTCAAAAGAGGGTTGCGAAAGAATGATTTTAACTCAATGACAAAGGCATTTAGAAGGAGAAGAATATAAGCTAATGATACAAAATCATATTTTTAGAATATACTTCACCATCAGCAGCACGTGTGGGACTAATGCATGACTGCATGCAAAAATCAGCTGGGCCAAATATATATGACATAAGTACATTATATGTAAGTAATGGCTTCTATTGTGTTGACCCACTATGTCAATGGTATGAAAGTAGGGCTTGAATGTTCTTGCTTATAATCTGTCATGTTTTTTTTTGTTTGCTTTGTTACAGAGAGCAGCTGAGTGTCAGTCTGACAAAATGATATCTGACATGAAAGTGCCTATGAAGAAGAGATGTGATTGACTTTCTCCTAAGAGACAGAACCATTGACATTCACTGTTATTTACTGAAGATTTGCAGAGATCAAACAATGGATGCAAGCATAAAGAGAATTTATTTTTATGAATAAAATGTTCTGGATCATTTAGATAAAAGACTTCAAAGAACTCTTTTGATGTGGTCAGATGACCTTACAAGTGACGGTCTTTCATCTGCGTATTCGTATTAGTTGGTTGGTATCAGAATTAAACGAATTGGCTGGCAAAGCAAGTTGTTGTAGAAATCTGATTCAGAGCAGTCCATTTGTTACCATTTGCTGACCTGACATGTAAACTATACTACAAAAACCCAGTAACTCCCGACAGAAGTTATTTTGAAGTAGTTCTAACCTCTTGCCTTTGTTTTTTTTCCTTTTTAGCCACTGACCAAAACACTAAAATTATAATAAAAACATTTTTTTTGTTTACTGTAAAACTTAGTTGGTCTTATTGTTGTTCCATTTGATTTTCTTTATCTTATTGCTTTTGTCACACACACACACGAGAATAGACACTATGTAATACATTGCATTGGGGAAGATGCAGATGCATGTAACAATTCACATTTGAGTAGAAGAAAGATAACATTTTCCTGACATCATAGTTGCTGTTAAAAAGGGGAAAAAAATAGAACTTGCTCCATCCAGTGGTGTTAGCGAGCTCCCTGTATCTGTTTGAAATAAATAGCAGAAATTATTTTCAGAGCATTGGTTTTATATATATATATATATATATATAAAAACAACTAAAAAGTTGTATTTATTATATATATGTAATTTGATATTTCAGAATGACCTCGACCTTTCATCAGAAATAACCAGTTATTTTTTATGAAAGCAAATTACATATATATATAAAAATATATAAATAAATACTTTCATAAAAAAACATTATATTTTTTTAATTTACAACTTTTTTTAGTTGTTTTTTCTATATATACATATTAAGAAAGTATACGTGGCTTCTCATTATGGTATATATATATATATATATATATATATATATATATATATATATATATATATATACAGAAAATACTTTTAAATTGTAAGAATTTTGGGGAGATAAGGATTTTTACTGATACAAGTTGTACTAATTAATCCATACCTGGGGGAAAATGGGTGGATTCATACTTTTCCAAAGGGTATTTGTACATAAGTGAATATAATGATTCTGACTTGAGTTGGAACTCAGTTCTCCAACTTCCAATTCCACGCCATCACCCATTATACCACCCACATATCCAAGCTTATATCACCTGATATTCTCAAGTAGTCATCCATCTTGGTACTGACCAGGCTCAATGTCACTTCAGTGATCATATGAGAACTGGTCGTTCAATATGAAATAAGTATATGCCATATATATATATATATATATATATATATATATATATATATATATATAATAAACACACACACAGTAGTTACTTCAGCCTATTGAATGATCAGTTGCTGTCCGACAAATCCTAACAGAACAATTGAACTCAACTATGTTAAATCTGCAATGTCATTGTTTCTGACTTGCTTCAGTTCCTTCCGTACCACCAAAACATAGATTCCCTTGCCTTTTCTATAAAATATCTTCATGATAATTGTTCTCATCAGCTTTCTTCTTTGGTATCTTGACTTTACAAATTTAAGTGCAGTACTAGATTGGCAGCTAGGTCTCATCATTTTACAGTAGAAATGGATAGATGTAACCATAAATTCAATGCTAACAGTTTCTTCCCTTGCCCTTCTCACTTGTGAAACTCTCTTCCCACTTCTTGTTTTCCATTCAACATTGATCTTCAAAAATTTAAATGCAATGTTAATCATTATCTTATTGTTAGCGTCTCTCCTTAATGAGGTTTTTTTTTTCTTTTTACCACATTCTTTCACCTTCAGTCGCCTCTTGCGTCTTAGTGGCTTTATTTTCTTGCTTGAGGTGAAATGATTAAAAAAGCAAACAAATGCTTCTACATTTTGATTCATTTACATTCCTTTAGACTTACTCAAAGTTTCATGGATAGAACAGAAATTACTTTTGTCTACTCAAAAATATATTAAAACGTGCTTCATATCTGGCTAAACAACAAAATAGTCTCATCTTTAAAAGTGAACAAAAGAGGCCAAAAGCAAAATTACCAATTGCTTATGGCGATTAATTTTGACCAGAAAATTTTAGGAACTTAATATATTTTCCTTTTTTTTTTAGTTGAAGAAATAAAGTTGAGAAGAACCTTTGTCCCTATTTTTTTGTTTGGAATTTTGCCATTGGGCTGTTTTACAGACAGACGTTTCCTACAGGTTAAGAAAAACAAAATAGAACTTAAATATAAGAATTGGTCGATGGAAAGATGATCAATGGCAAATTTCCAAAAAGGATATCTTGCTAATCTCAGAGTTATATTACAGAATTTCCAGAATATCACACACACACACATTATATATGTGTGTGTGTGTGTGTGTGTGTGTGTATATAGGTTTGATCAAAGACCAGCAAAGTTTCTTTGTTTATGGTCTATATTTGAGTGTGTGTGTGTGTGTGTGTCTGTCTGTCTGTCTGTCAGCTTTGGTCAAAGAGTAACAAATGTTTAAGATATATGTGTGTGTATGTTTATAGATATAACCACACACACACACACCCATTTAGGTTTTGTGCTACTCAGTTTTAGTAATCCACTGTGAACTCCAGAAAAAACACAATTCTGAAGTTTTTCTTTAATATTGGTTTCAAAGTGCTAGAATATTGATGCTGGCAGCTCAGATATGCGAAAGAGAAGATGTAAAAATGTTTCCTTCAAGTGAAAAAGGTAATTCTTTATTTAATAAAGGAAGAAAAAAATCCAATGCTGGGCTTGCTAAGATCTGCAGCAAGAAGAAATCTTTTATTTATCACATAATTTTGATTATTCCCATAGATCTTCCATGCATAAAGAGGAAAAAACATATATGAAGGGTTTGGTACTATTTGCCGTTATAGGCATCTGCTGGGTTTCTTGCGATATATCGCCCAAGGAAAAGGGTTCCCTACCATATTGCATATATTATGCTACTGATATAAATTAATTATATATACCTTAATTGTGTACATTGTTTTTTTTAATTTACATATGGTTGCTAATT
Organism: Acanthosepion esculentum; assembly: GCA_964036315.1. Taxonomy (NCBI): domain Eukaryota; kingdom Metazoa; phylum Mollusca; class Cephalopoda; order Sepiida; family Sepiidae; genus Acanthosepion; species Acanthosepion esculentum. The sequence continues at coordinate 98,930,532 of OZ038495.1, read as the reverse complement.
ATTCTCAACTAGGTTTTAGTGTGTATATATATATATATATATATATATATATATATATATATATATATATAAAAGATTACTTAACATTTAAATATCAATTTTTTTCCCCAGACTTCGAATTATCTTGGTAAAATTTTCATTCTTCAGTCAGGGGTTTCTGGTTTTAAATGATAATTTCAACCCCCCCCGCTTTTTTTTTACTCCATTTGAACAAACTGGAAAAATTGGAAATATCATTTAAAACCACAACCCCCCTAAAAAAAGGAAATTTTACCAAGAAACTTTGAAGTCAGGGGAAAAATTTATTATTTTAAAAGATGAGTAATCTTTTTATATAATATTATTAACATGCTATTTTTAATACTGAGCAATATATATAAAAATATCTGTTTTTAAAATTATATATATATATATATATATATATAATGCAGATCTAAATAAAGAAAATTAAGTTAATAATAAAATACTATGACAACAACAACAACAACAATAAAGTTGGGTATATCCTCTAAGTGCAGGTGTACTGTGTATCTCTGTTTATGAGCAGAAGTAGTGGAGAATCATCATAACTGGATCTTGAGAGGTATGTTGTTTTTTTAAGTTCAAAGGATAAGGCAGTCAAGGCAACTTGGAAGACACATCTAGATATCTGCGAACACTCTCAATTGGAGACCGTCTGAGCAAACTGGGCTATCTAATCTGATGGTATTTCTAACTGGGTCCTCATCTGAAAGGTTTTGCAATGCTTTTATGAAAACCTGTCACCATATCATGTACACTTGGCTATGAGGCACGTGCCAGGCATAGACTGGGTGTCATATTGAGAATATGGGGCTTTGTATATTTGTACCCCAGTATCACTCTGTTGGTATCACTTACCCAAGAAGAAGTAAACTGCAGCTGAAGGTCAAAACTTATTATTATTAGTTACTTGGCAGTAAATCTTTTACCAAATAGTTTTGTCTTCTTTGCTGGTATTTTACTCCCTCACTCAATAATAATAAAATGCATGTGGCTGGTAAATGGTTATCAGACTGGTTGTGTCATGATAGGTATATTGTACTTCATGTATGCACACTCTTGCATGACTTTGTTGGTATGTTGCTTTCTCAATAATAATAACAACAATAATAATAATGAGATAAAGAGAGTAGCAAGTGTCAAATTATTGGCTTTGATTTTATTGGCATATGACAGAATATCGGACTGCAAAGCAACTGAAAAGAGGGGAAAAAGTACCAGGATCTCACTCGGGAGTTGAAAAGATTATAGAACCTGACTGGAAAACTAATCCCTGTAGTAATGTGTGCACTTGAAAGACACTCTGCTTTTTTTGTTTTGTTTTACAACACATCAAACCTCAATCGGTCATTTAATGGTGACAAAGTTTTAGAATAAGTTTGTGCAGACAAAATAATCATTCCTTATAGAATAAGTTTGGTACAGGACTAAATGTTGTAGATGCATATAGTTAGAATATTGTTGCTCAGTTAGTCATATTTTTTAGTACAATCCCACATCCCTTAGAAAATGTAATATCTTGGATGGTTTGGTTTTGTTGAAAGGGTCTTTCAAATTGTTCTCTTAGTAATGTTTTGCTCAAGCTAGGTCAAAGTCTACACAGTCCAGCAATATATGTTTTACCGTAAATCTGTTTTGGCATGTAGTGCATGTTGGGGCTTCCACACCCTCTGAAAGACACTCAGAAAGAATTGGGATTGAGGTCTTTTGTATCCTGTCCCTTAAGGATATAACTAATTCATCCCTGCCTTGAATATTGCTGCCACATATGATCTGATGTTTTTGCCATATATGTAGGGATTCTTAAGGTGATACAAAGAAGAATGTGCAATGTTATTGATTCTGACCTGGCATCTTGGTTGTATTCACTTTCCCACCACCATATTGGTGCTTCCCTTTGCCTTTTCCATAAATACTTTCATGGTAATTGTTCTAATAAACTTTACCTTAAATTACATTTTTGTGGCCTAGCATATGTGCTGATTCCTTAAGTTTTCGTATTTTCCAATGATGCTCTCTATTATTTCAACTTCAAACCACAGGGGGCGATGATCTCCCTTTTCCCTCCATATGTGGTCAGCTATGCCTGATTTTTCTATTTCCCCTTGTGTTACTGCTTTAGGAATTGTTCTAATAAACTTTTCCTATGGTACCTCAACTTTATGAATTTAAGCATAGTACTAGATTGGCAACAGTTGAACTGATTAGATGCAATTGTAAGTTATATGCTGACAGCTTCTTTTCTCACACTTCTCGCTTGTGGAACAATATCATGTCATGAAAGCATGAAGACCTGACCTTATTGTCTTAAAGAGAATACCAAGTTAATTATTGACTTTGCTAAGCCATCTGATACAATAGTGGTCTCCCTTGAAATTGAAAAAGAGAGAAAAATACCAGGATCTAGCTTGGGAGTTGAAAAGGCTATGAAACCTGATTGGAAAACAAAATCCTTGTAGTTATGTGTGCACTTGAAAGATACTCAAAAAGAATTGGAATTGAGATCTAACCTTCATGGCTAGGACCCACCATGCCACTTGCATAGTAGCAAGTCACCTACATTCTATCCGTATTCCACTGGCGAGAAGTAAGGTCTACTCAAAAAGCATCTTCTTGTGAACCATTATCTTCCCCTATCCATATAAAGTACCCCTTAACATAACCCTCTACTTCAAGTGGCCCCCCAGGCTTTGTACAAGATAAACATTGCTGTTAAAAAAAAAGATGAAGATTGTAGAGCTCCAGTAAACTGCCATCATTTGCTCTGCAAAGCTTCTACAAAAAATTCTTTTGAGTTCTTTGGAGTTTTGTTTACACCATGCCTCAAGAACAGAATTCCCATTGACTACGCCAAATATGTAACACTAAGAACATAATAATAATAATAATAATAAAACCTGAAACAAAAATCTCTGGGACTTGGTGATTCAATTAGATCATGTAATCAAGGCCAGAAAATCAAATGTATTTATTCAAAACAATGAGGAAAGATGGCAGTGGATTTTGCTATTTCATTAGAAGACAGAGTAAAACTGACAGAAAATTAACATTTGGACTAATCAATGAACCTTGAAAATGAACCTCAAAACTTTTGAGACATGATGTTGACGGTTCTGTTCGAAAAGAACAAAATGAAAAAGGGATGAAAAAAAAACTGAGAATCTTAGGAATTATTAAAATCATCCAGACAACAGTATCACTAAAATCAACCAGAATACTGAAGGAAGTTACCATTATTCAATCTCCCAAAATAACCAGCAAATGAACAGGGAAATGGACAAGATAAAAATCAATAATAATAATAATGCATTTAAAAAAAAGTACTAGCAGTACACATGAAAACTGCATGGCTTTCCGGCTGGAATTTTTCCTTTCTTTCTTTTTCTCAGTGAACCCAAGTGAACTCAAACAGAGTTTCTGATATATCTTTTCTGTCTTTCTTTATGATCCAACAGAATTGTCCATTATTTATTAGGTTTTGACAAGGCGTTTCTTTTTTCTTTCTTTCCTTCTTTTCCTTACTGAAACCAAGTAGCATCTCTGATATGTCTTTTCCATCTTTCCACATGATCAAAACAGAACTGTCCATTATTTATAAGGTATTGACAGGGCATAGCATTAACTAAAGGAGGGACAAGCAGAATTATAATAACATAATATCATCCCTGTCCCATAATTGTTCTTACACCGACATACATATTTCATATACAAAAGGTCACAGATATTATGGAACAAAATAGTACATTATTTAATTATACTCTGTCCCATAATAGTTAATACATCTGCATACATATTTCTTATACTACATGTCACAAATATTACGGGACAGAAAATGTAAATTATGTTATTATACTATTTCTGTCCCATAATAGTTGTGACATTTATATACACATTTCACACATTAAATATCACAACCATTATGGGACACAGAAATAAATAAAAATATCATTAAGTCTTTGTTATTGAAAATATGCAACAATACTATAATAAAGTTAAGGGAAAAAAAAAACCTGCCCAAGACGAAAAGCAGCTATCAGTGTATAATCGTAGAGCAACCGTTAAAGTTATAATCATTTGATTTTCTGACAAAATCATTTGTTGAGAGCTGGAATTTTCTCTAAGTGATTTATTTCATCCGCAGTACTGGCCATAAGTGTTGAAATGAAAGAGAATAATAAAGTGTTTTAGGAGAAATGAACGATGCAGTTGAAAGAAATGCTTTATGGCCTAAAGTTTGATGTGTAAATATTAACAGTGAAGGTTTCTCATCAAATTTAATGTTGAATGGCGAAAACAAAGTCACATTTTGTTTCAGTGCCGATTCCTTTGTCTGCATCAAAGACCTTCAAAGCAACCCACACATGTCTGGTCAGTCTAAAGAAAATAAATGATCTTGATTTGAAGACACTATATAAAAATTTTATAATAACTATCATATATATATATATATATATATATATATATATATATGAAGAAATATAGTCTTAAGATGTGCTATATTTATGGGATAATGAGCTCAACATCAGAAATAGAGCGTGTGTAAATATAAAAGTGAACATTGAAGTCAACATTTAGAGGCAACAGGCTGATTCGTGCTAGACGCAATCGTCAGGCCACATTTTATATATATATTTAATATATTTTCTGTTATACGTTATTTCTAAAAGATACAATTTCTTTATGTAAATGCTTTGTTTTTTAAATAAACAATATTAATTACATTTACCAAACTGAATTTTCAAGAAATGTTTTGTTTATAAACAGTAATTTGAACTTTGCTAACCAAATGCTTCTCTGTAGCTGAGTGGTATTTGCATGTCAGATCAACTGCCAGTTCCATAAAGGACACAGGTTCAATTCCTGTCAGAAAACATATTTTCTACAAAATGTTTTGAACATTCAGGCTGGTAAATGTAATTAATACTGTTTATTTAAAAAACAGAGTATTTACTTAAATAAATTGTATCTATTTAAATAACATATGAACAGAAAATATATTAAATAATTGTCTAACTTAATCCATTTCATTATATATATATATATATATATATATATATATATATATATATATAGAAATTGCTACACAAAAGCTTTCATGTTTCAATACTATGATTGTACTTTTTCAGGCGATGCTAAGTAACTGGTGATTAAATGATTTTTTAAAAATTTTCTTTCTCTCATTTGTGTGTCTGTGCATGTATATATATATATATATATATATATATATATATATATATATATATATATATATAAGATAAAGAGCAAACAGGTAACATTTATCAATCTAGCAAGTTTACCTTTTATTAAAGCTTCATCATAGAATGAGATATAGAAGAAAAGAAGAAAGAAATTCTGGTATTTTTACTTCTGTGTTATTTGGTATTTATTATTTTATTAATCATGTTTCATGTGCATTTGACTTGTTAAAAAAATGTTAGTATAATGTGTGACATTACAAATCTAAGGTGAGACACTGCGTCCAATTGAAGTTCCAGGAAATTAAAGGATTAGAAGCCTAACAGAAACACTGTAAATATTGCTTTATGTATGTAAGTGTATAAAAATTCTAGTTTGTCTATATGGGCATCAGATGATGATGATTATGATGTGTGTGTGTGTGTGTATTAGACATTATATTAGTTTTTTGCATGTTGATTTCAGAATGTTTTTAGGTACAAATCATTTGTTTTAGATAAACATAGATTCTTTAAGAATGGATTCAATACAGGTTGGTGATGTAATATATCACTATAACCATCAGAAACATATTACATCACATCAACCTCTGTATTGAATCCATTCTTAAAGAATAATGTTTTATTTATATATATATATATATATATATATATATATATATATATATATATATATATTATTAAACAGAAAAGTCTCGTAGTCTAGGGCAAAAGCAATTTTTTATGGTATTGCTGGCAAACCCACTCTAAACTTTGACCTTGTGTCACATTCGGTAACAATGTGGGCATGCTGAAAAATACAATCACTTCTTGGCCTTTTGGCTCAGATCAAAGTGTAGTATCTGTTCTTCTCAGCTTAATCTGATTCTCTTTCCTCACTTCTATTTCCTTCTTTCTTTCATCATCTAGGCCTTTTCACTTAGATCAAAGTGTAGTATGTATCTGTTCATATCAGCTTAATCTGATTCTCTCTCTTCACTTCTATCTTTCCTTCTTTCTTTCATCATCTAGGCCTTTTCACTTAGATCAAAGTGTAGTATCTGTTCTTCTCAGCTTAATCTGATTCTCTTTCCTCACTTCTATCTTTCCTTCTTTCTTTCCTTCTTTCTTTCATCATCTAGGCCTTTTCACTTAGATCAAAGTGTAGTATGTATCTGTTCATATCAGCTTAATCTGATTCTCTCTCTTCACTTCTATCTTTCCTTCTTTCTTTCATCTTCTAGGCCTTTTCACTTAGATCAAAGTGTAGTATCTGTTCTTCTCAGCTTAATCTGATTCTCTTTCCTCACTTCTATCTTTCCTTCTTTCTTTCATCATCTAGGCCTTTTCACTTAGATCAAAGTGTAGTATGTATCTGTTCATATCAGCTTAATCTGATTCTCTCTCTTCACTTCTATCTTTCCTTCTTTCTTTCATCATCTAGGCCTTTTCACTGAGATCAAAGTGTAGTATCTGTTCTTCTCAGCTTAATCTGATTCTCTTTCCCTACTTCTATCTTCCCTTTTTTCTTTCTTTCTTTCATTTTCTCATGCTTTTCATTTCTTTCTACGCATTCAAAACAGAATAGTCCATGGCAGGGAGTAATGGTTCTGCTAAGAGAGGAACAGACACGATTATAATAGGATAATAATAATAATATAAAAAATTATGCTATGACTGCATAATTTATTGAAAATTCTCCAGGTTGCATTAAAAGTTCAATACCAAATGAAAAATGGAGTGATCAGCTTACAACCTAACATCTGTCTATATTTCTGAGATGAGGTAGTGTAATTATTTACCCTATTTACATTGTTCAGACTGTTGTTCCATCTTCATTGCCATATACACGACACATGGCCCAGTGGATAAATGCATTGATTGAATCCAATGACTTAACTCAAAGAGTTGTGTGTTCAATACCTGGCTAAAGCTGAGGTGAACAAAAACTGAGACATCCAGAAGAGGCAAAGCATGTGGAACTAGAACAATCTAAACCCTCCGATGGATGAAATAAAGGGTTCAGTTTAAAATTTCAATCACCTGAAGAAGTCTGGAGCGTACAACAATCGAAACATTGTGAATATGGCAGCAAAGATGAGGACAACAGTCTGAACAATGTAAATAGAATAAATAATTACAATACTTCATCTCAAGAAATATAGACAGATCCTGAAGAAGACTGGAGCACACAATGGCCAAAACTTTGTGAATATGGAAACAAAGATGAGTACAATAGTCCAAACGATATAAATTTACAATACCTCATCTCAGAAATATAGACAGATCCTGAAGAAGGCTGGACCATACAACAACCTGAAACATTGTTAATATGGCAACAAAGATGAGGACAACAGTCTGAACAATGTAAATAGTGTAAATAATTTGAACCTAACATCAGAATGAACAGCACCAACCAAACAGGCAACTTTAAGCAAATACAAATATTTTAATTTGTTTTTCCTGGTTTTGATTCAGTAAATTTCAAGTGAGAAATTTATTCTGAATTATTCATAGGTTTGATTTATTCACTTATTTAATATACAGTGTGTGTTTTTTGTTTTTTTTTTACTACAAGAGGTGGAGATCTCATTCGATATGAATTCCAGTGAAGTGGAATTTCCAGATAGGTGAGTCAGAAAAACTTGATGCAGCAGAAAGAGACAAAACAAGAGCTTGGCAGTCATTTGAAGCACTTAAAACACAGACACGTTGGATGTAATCAGCCTTAATACAACTCGGATATCACTAATTATGTATGAAATAGATAAAAGAATGTCGCAAAAAAACAGGACATGATTTGGAAGGCGATGAAAAACAAGAAGAGATAAAATAATCAAAGAACAACGGTGAAGAAGAAGAAAACATTTCATTCACACTCACAAATTTTTTTTTATTATCATCAAATAAACTTGTTTTAAAATACACATCCATTCAAAAATTACTGTTGTTTATGTTTCTGGTATGAAACTGAAGCTAGCAGATATAGATTCATAGAAGTCTGTACAAGAAATGTGTTTTACTTAAATAGGCAATTCAAATCTTGCTCTATCATGATGGTCTCTCATGTCTAAAGTAGTACTGGTACATTTTGGCTATAGAAGCTATTTCCCTAATGGTAAAAGGGAATTCAGGTTTCAATTCCTGTTGGAGACAAAATCTTTCTTTAGTTGGACTTCTCATTCTAGGCCGGTTGTTATTAATTTCACTGTTTAAGAAAATTAAAAATCAGAGATAGCAGTTCAAACACATGTACCCATCTGGCATCCCGCTCCCACACTTTCACTGTTGAAACTGCTAAATGTAGACGTCTCTTCTCCTCCAATAGCTTCATATCTCGCACCTCTCGCCTGTGGAACTCACTTCCTTATTCCTGTTTCCCTTACAACTATAATCTCCAACTATTCAAATGTAACGTCAATCGACATCTCCAGTTGCCTTGATCTATCCACTATCCTTCTCCACATCCTTTCCTCTAACACTCCTATCTGCTCTCACTCCAAATCTTCTGTACCCCCTTGCGTGCTAGTGGCTTCCTTGCTTGGGGTGAAAAGCTTAAAAAAATTTTTTTAAAAATAAAAAAAAATAATATATATATGAAACTGAGTTGTACTATCGACATTGGATACAAGTATATTCACTAATATATACTTATAGCTCTGTCACATAACATTGAGCACTGTCTATGTCTCTGAGATGAGATATTATGATTACTTGCATTATTTACATTATTCAGACTATTACCCTCATCTTTTTATTGCCATGACAATGAAGATGAGAATAACTATCGAAATATTGCAAATGGAGCACTGTAGTTATAACATATGAGGTAGAAATATATTTATATGTACATGAAAGTATATTTTTTATCATACCCATATATAAGTGTTGGTTGTAAAAAATCCCTTTAAAAGAATGCTTTCCGTCATTTTCAGAGCCATATTTAAGTTCTGTGGTACAAAAATTTGTTATATATATATATATATATATATATATATATATATATATATATATATATATATTCTGCATTAATATTACTTCACACTGCATTCTTTTTCAAGGACTCTCAATTGTAGTATCCTTATTCTTAATTTAACTCAAACTTATTTTCTGTTGCCAACACAACTATGAAATTCAAACACACAATTCTTTAGGGATCAGTCACCTTCAGTGGCAGGATAAACTTTTTGTGCAGCAAATGAAGTCACATTGTGATAAAGGTTAAAAGGGAAAATAGGGCCTTGCTGAACTGCAACATTCTTTGTAGCTTATATATATATATATATATATATATATATATATATATATATATATATATATATATGTCCACTTTTTATATATTTATATATAAATATACTTTAAAATTCAGGAGGTCAGTTGAATCTGCTACCTTGGTTTCAACCCTACAGTATCCTACAGTTTCAATATTACAGAAGATACCATAGGGTTGAAACCAAGGTAAGCAGATTCAACTGATCTCCTGATTTTTAAAGTTAAAAGCTCTACATGTTATTTTTACTTTTATTTTATTTTTTCACACATGTATTGAGCACTTTTTAACACTACTGTTTCCTGGTTTGATTCAACTCTGACCATTAACCTTTTATGTATGATATATATATATATATATATATATATATATATATATATATATATATATAAAAGTGGACATGGAAGTCAGCACTTAGAGGCGACAGTCTGTTTCATGCTAGAGTAATCATCAGGCAACGATTGCTCTAGCATGAAACAGACTGTCGCCTCTAAGTGCTGACTTCCATGTTCACTTTTATATTTACACACACTATCTCTGATATTGAGCACTTTATCCCATAAATATAGCACACTTTAAGACTATATTTCTTCATATATATATATATATATATATGATAAAATTATAGTTTTGCGGTATGCTATATATTTATGGGTCAAAGTGCCCAATATCAAGGATATATCATATGTAAATATATCAAGTGGACACTGCGGTCAACATCCAGAGACAAGCTTAAATGCAATTTTCAAGCCTAAAGCATGAAACAGACTGTTGGCACTGGGTGTTGACCTCAATGTCCACTTTATTTATATATATAAAAATATATATATGTGTGTGTGTGTGTGTGTGTGTGTGTGCACACAAATAATATATATGGAGAGAGAGACAAGTACACAAATATGCAAAGAGTATATGTTTTAATGAAAAATATAGATATCATATAAAATATTCAGTTGGCTTTACTTATTTTGTCTCAGTTATGTCCATCTTTGGAAATCATAGCACAATATTCTGAAACATACGATGGTTTTGCTATTGACTAAAAGATTCTGTAGCAAATCTTTTCAAATAAGGATAAAAACTGCACAGATCAATTCACAGACGGAGACAATAAGAACATCTTACTTTTTTCATAGTCTAGACAAAATTTGAAAATAATATTTTAAACTCTTGAGACTTCCAGACTTATTAAAATATGGTAGGCTCCGATAACACTAGTGATCTCACAATTTTATAAGACTTACTTTACAACAGATTTTAAAAAATTGAAATGAGTGTAAGACTAGGCTGTACCTTCTCACCAGACTTGTTCAATCTTTACCGTGAGGTGATTCTGAGGGAATTAAGTGCTCCCGTGATTCATTATTGGCAGCCACAATCTTAACAATGTAAGATATGCACCGGGAATGCTGGGTAAATTGTTGTTTTATATTTAAAATCTTGTGAGTTGTTTCTAATTTTGTCAATGCAACATTATAGTAAGGTCAGTTGGGCATTGTCTGAACACCATGACACAATTCACTCCATCAGAAATTTGAAAACAACATGATTGGTATTTGCGCTAGAAGCTCCAATACGAACATTTCAGAGTGCTTGGGTCTCAATATGAGAGCAATACAGAGGATGAGTCTAATGGTGATTACAAAGATGTCTTGAGTGATCACAAGTGATGCAATCCATTCATCTTCCCACAAGGCCTCACAGTAAACATGGATGCCTACATCAAGTGCCATCATGAAGTAGTCCTGTTCTGGGTCAAGAGGGTGACTACTGGAAGACCTTATGTCTGGCAACAGGACTCTGCACCATATCACACAAACAGGAGAACCTACTCATGGCTATCAGACAATTTCTGCAAATATATTACTCCTTACATCTGGCCACCTAACTCCTCAGATTGTAACTCTCTTGCTTATTATGTATGGGGCACAGTTGAGTAAAAGACCAACAAAACTCCTTGTAACACCAAAGATGAACTGATGGCAAGGATTATAGCAGTATTCATAAATTTAAACAAGGAGGCCATCCAGAAGAGTTGCAGGAGATTCCAAAGTCATCTGGAAGCCGTGGTTGAAGACAGTGGTGATTTTTATTGAATAAATTTACTTTTTATGTAATTTTGGAAAATATATCTGTTAAAATGAGATGTCAGTGTTATTTTCATTTTTGCATAATTTAGATGCCAATTTATCCATCGCATATTGTAGATGATACAGTGCTGATAGCAGACACGGAAAGGAAACTACAATAACTCCTATAAAGGGTAATGAAGGAAAGCAAGAAGAAAGGGCTAAGCATCAATTGTAAGAAGGGAAAATGTATGGTGGTCAGCAAAAGGAACAATCCAAGATATAAACTACAAATTGGAGACACCAAAATGGATCAAGTACAAAAGTTTAAATATCTAGGAAGATGCAACACTGAAATCCGAGAGCACATTGGAATAGTGAAAGATGCTTTCACAAAAAGTTGAAAAAGCTAAGCAAAGTATTAAGAAACAGGAAAGTTTTGTTAGAAAAAAGAAAAAAAGAGAACTGAAGTGTTATGTAATAATGGTCCTCCTTTATGGCAGTGAATGCTGGACAATCAATCCCTGACAGATGAAGAAAAAACTTGAGGCAATACAAATGCAGTTCTACAGAAGGATGATGAGGATATCATGGACTGAATATGTGAACAACAACAAAGTTTTAGAGAAAATGGAAACAAAAAGGACACTTATACTGAGAAGCAGAAAGAAGTAGTTGAAATTTCTAGGGCACATAACAAGGAAAGAGGGCTTGGAAAATTTAACACTCACAGGACAGGTTGAAGGCAAGGGGGACAGAGAGTAAGCAACAAATAACCTGCCTAATGAGCTTCTTTTCTTTTTTTTTTAATACTTTTTAAACATTTCACCCCAACCAAAGTAATAATGCCACTAAGGCACAAGAGTGCACAGGGACTGAAAGAAAATGAGAAGACTTTAGAAGGAACTGGAAACCCAATACTAAACAGGGGACAGGGGTTAAATCTCTACTCCTGTTAAAAAAAAGTAAAAATAAAAACAGGAAGGAATGTAATCAGACAAAAATGTTTCTGTAAATGTTTGGCAGGACTGGTATTGAGGGAGACAGCAAAAAGACAAACATTACTAAGAGCTACAAGGGACGGGAAGTTGTGGAGAAATATGATCGCCCATGACCTGAAGGGACACGGTACATAGAAGAATTCACACTAAAGCAACTCCAAGTAGAATTTACTTTTCCATTTGAATCAAAACTAAGTAGCGTTAACGGAATATTAAGACATTTTTTCAACATTTACAACTTCCATTCTTGAGCGTTAGAAATTTTCTTTCAAGGTGTGGGGCACACCCCTCACTCAGAGTGATAAGGTTTCATATATTTGGTGGAAGGGGTAGAAACATTTCAGATATGCATAGCAAAACCAGACACACACAGCAGGAATGGTCAGAAGCAAATAAAGATGCATTGAGAAGGTTCCTTCAACTTAAAAAATGTGAAACTTAATAATTTTAATTCAAAATTAGTTTTCAATTGTTGATTTCACTTTCTGCATATTCCAGTGAAATTTATTTCTTGTATTTAAGTTACAGAACTAATATTTTTTCACTCATACAATTTTGTTATGTCTACATATTTGATAACATGTAAGAGCCAATTTTTAGCCAAAATACTAACATTTCATAAACCTGCCAATAAATGCTAAAATTCTGAACCAAACCTGATGAAGTTCTAGAAAGATTAAAAAAATATCAGCTAACAATTTTCTTCTGTATTTTTTCCTTTTAGAGTCTGTTTCAGTTCTGTGCTCCTAACGCTTGTCTTTTCTTATGTTAATCTTATGCAACTCCACACAGTAAGCCTCTACATTGAGTGGCTCATGGGAACTGTATTGAGTGAACATTAGTAAAAAATTTTAAAAAAAGTAAAAAATGTAAAACCCTGATGAAAAAAAGAAATATTTTTCATTAACAAGTCTTTTTTGTTAATAAATTGTTGCAAAATAAATAAATTAGTGTGTATGAGGATTTTATTTATATATTCATGTGTTTTATATACCATCAAATTTGGTACTTACTCCATTAAATTATTCAAGTATGAAACTGACAGATTTGTTTACTAATATTTCAAGTACCAGGTCCTAAAAAGACGAAGGTGATTCATAACTTCCTTTTCTTTAATATTTATAAAATGTGCATTGCTATGACTGTTCATGTGAAAGATAGTCAAGTGCTTTCTCCAGTTTTGAATTCACAGTTGCTTTTCTCCTAGACTGGTTTCCAACCAATGCTACAGAATCCAATGTGCTTGGCTATTTAACCTATATTTATAATTTAAGAAATAACAATAAACCTAAACAAAAAAAAAGAAATATTTATATATCTAAGTGTAGGACTTTGAAATTTTTTGTTGTTACAAACATATATAAGAGATTGTTTTAAGAAACATATATAAGAGATTGTTTTAAGAAACATATATAAGAGATTGTTTTAAGAAACATATATAAGAGATTGTTTTAAGAAACATATATAAGAGATTGTTTTAAGAAACATATATAAGACATTGTTTTAAGAAACGTGAACCAATGAGTTTTAGTTTATTTCTTCTGGTCAGAGCTACAAATAATCGGTCATGACTGAATACAGATAGTGAGAGGAACAAACTAGCTTTATTAAGATATCCAATTTAGTATATATAAAAAATGGTGTCTTAATGAATATATCATTTGCCTCCCTATCTCCAGATGAGACATTCAAATCCCTGAAAGATTTACTTAATTTTACATATGTCTTTCATTCAGCAAGATCACAGACAAAAATTTAAAAATTCAAAAACATGGAAGCAAAAAAGTAAGAGAAGCTTTTATCTATATAAGAAAATTTTAACTAAGGTTATACATACAAAAAAATGAGAAAATATTATATTCAATATTTTAGAATCTCTTGAATATTTGCGATTAGAAAAAAAGACAACATTATTCTTTATTTATTCTGCAACAATTTATAAAAAAAAACTATCCATAATGAAAATATTCATTTTTTGTCAGGTTTTTATTTATTTATTTTTGACTAATTTTCACCCAATACAATGCCCAAGAGCCACTCAATGTAGAAAGTTACTATATAGAGTTACATAAGATTAGCATTAGGAGTACAGAACTGAAGCAAACTTTAGAAGGAACCAGAAACCAAATCCTAAACAGGAAACAAGGAATAAACCTCTACTCCTGTTCAAAAGACTGGGGAGGAGTGTGAATTGGTGATAGGTGAATGTTAATTTTCTTATTTCCTGCATTTTGTAATGTGCTGACAGTCTGTAAAAAATATCAACAAATTTGTTTCGTGTTAAAAATTGTTTATAACTCAAACATTCTGATTTCCTTTAACATTGGCCATTGTTTATTGTAGTAATTGAAAAATAAAGAATTAACAATGGATCCATGAGTAATAAGGTAACATGAGAAACTCTTGCAACAACATGTTTTGGAGAGTATAGAGCAGTGTTTCTCAACATTTTTTTACTTAAGGGTAATGTTGTAGAATAACTAAAACTTTGGGGCGAACTTTAAATTTTAATAAGGATAAATTAGTCATGAAATTTGAAAATGTGAAACTTTGGTTTAGCATTCCCAAAAAAGATTAGCAGTACAGTTTTCATTTAAAAGGATTTATGAAGAATCTGCAATTTTATTTTAAAGAGGCCGATAATGACTGATTTAAATCCCTTGAGGAAGGCAAAAGGGAAAGGATTATCCACGAGGAATTTAGAATCCAGTTTAAAATATCAAATGACAAAGATGTGTCTTAGACATACAAGTAATGTACTTGGTGTCTCTAGCTTTTTAAAAGTAAAGATTTCTTTTAAATATAAAAATAATTCATGAATTACTCTTCTATTAATTTGGGGTACACTCGAGTACCTTTCAAAGTGCATTAGTGCGCCTAGGTACACAGGTTGAGAAACACTGGTTTAGAGAGTTAGCTAAGTACTCTCAGGTGTGAAATAAAGGGGGGGTATAACAAATGGAGTGGTTAAAAAAAATGAGAGAACCTAATAAACAGGTAGGGGATTCAATAAGTGGGACTGTTCGGAAATGATTAAAAACAAGTTTTTCAAACTTAACATCTAAGAAATAAAACTCAAACTAAATGTCCATCAATGTCTTTAACAAAACTGAAAATATTTCTATGAAGTCTTGTCAACGATGTATAATTCTGCTTGCACCTCCCATTGTTAGTTTGCACAACTGTTACAATATCTTATAAATAATGCACTATTCCGTTTTGATCATGGGGAAAGAGGGGAAAATATAAGTTGCAAGAGGGTTAGGACAAATTTGGGCTGGGAATGTTTGTTTACCATGTGAGAAGAATTGCAATTAATTATGAAGACAAAGAAATATTTTAAAGGTGAGATGAGAGAAGAGACGGAAAAGTTGAATAAAAAAAATATAACTTAATTTTAATTTTAAGGTCATATATTTTTGTAAAACTAAAAAAACAAACAAGTCATCAAAATATTTAGGATGCATATTTAAACTCATTCTTTTATTTGTGTTGCATGTTGTTCCCACAATTTTCTGGCCTAAAACAAAATAAAGAAAAAAAAAAAGGAATGAGTTCAAGTTGTCCAAAAATATCTGAATGATGATAATTGATTTTTACAACTATAGACAAAATCTAGACAACAATTCAGACAGAGGTGCGAAAACACGTTAACGACTTTGTCCACAAAGATTGAGACATTACCTATCGTTTTATTTCTTTAAAACAAACAGATTTTTACTGTGGGTACAAATTAGTAACAATGGAAGACCATCCAAATTACTTACAGATTATTTCACTTCCAATTGATTTTCTTTGCAATAATCAGATACCAAAAGGTGTCAAGCTAGAACAAGTGTTTTCACTAAATAACCGTTTAATACTACAAAGAAGCAATTAGTTGAAGCTATTCTTGTCTAAATGAGGGTGGGACAACAAATTGAAATTCCATTCTTAAATTCTGTACAGTTGAAAAAAAAAAAAGCCAGTAAAAACATTAAATTTCAAATTTGAGTTAAACTTTCTTTTTTCTTATTTTTGTGAAATCAAAATTCAGTACAAAAAATTTTATACAAAAAATTTTATAATCTGATTTTGTTTTAAAAATTGATCTTGCTTTTCAAACACTATTTTCTGTTGAAGAATTTTCAAAATTTATTCAGACATGTGACTTCAATTTTAAATTAAAAAGAAAAAGTTTAGTGTTTTGACAAGCAGCACGAAATATTTTACCCCTTAAGGCCAGAAGCACCCAAATGCACTTGCAAGTTTTGCACACTAACAGTACAAGAGGATCTGAATGCATCTGCAACTGAATAGCAGTATATTTCAATACACACGTTTAACACCAGTCACATGATTGACTTGAAGTGCCAGAAACCTACAATTTTTTGAAAATCTTTGTTTTTTTATTAATCATTTCAGCCCAAGTAAGACAATAAAGCCACTAAGATGTAAGAGGTTACTGAGAATGAAAGAATCTGAGAAAAAACATTATTAAGAAAGAAAGAAGAATTAAGGAGACAGAAGATAATGATCAACATTGCATTTCAATTTTTGAGCATCAAAGTTGATTGGGAAGCAAGAAGCCAGAAGAAAGTTTCACAAGTGAGAAGTGCAAAAGAAGAAACTGTTAATATAGAATTTATGGTTACATCTTGCAGCCATTTCAACTGTAAAATGATGAGACCTATCTGTCAATCGAGTACTGCACTTAAATTCATAAAGTTTAAAAGAGGAAAACTCATCAGATATTCATATATTTCAGTGTGCCTTCATTACATACCTCTAGTAGAAGTAAAGCAGAAGCAATATCCACATGACCTTTGAACTAAATTGACAAATAACAAACACTTACTGTAAATGTATTCTTCATTGTATTTTAAATAAAAATTGATATTTTTTTTCAAAATCCAATTAAGTAATCAGATTACTTTTCATAAAAGCCTATATTTTAGTAATGCTACTTTATTTCTGGAAAAACTTTAATTAAAAACTTTAATTTTTTTCTGTTTACAGACACCAATTATAGTGTAATTAAAGTTAAATTTTGATGATAATAATTGACATTAAAAACAGTAAAAAAAACTTGATTTAAGTATGTAAAAATAATTTTGAATATTTTATAATTTTATGCTATTTTAGTGTAATTGTAACATTTGTTTTATTGTAACAAAAATAATTTTTCTTTTAATTAAAATAAAATAATATAAAATTAGTTATAATTAGATATATAATTTATATATAATATATATGTAATTTATATATATAAAACTTCAAAGAATATATTGAAATTATTACAATACTGTCAGAATTTTTGATGCTTTTGTTATCTATCTAGTTCAGATGAGCAAAATATAAATTATACAAATTTATGATGTATATTTTGGGATGATGTACACTAAATATGTATACATATTTATGCTAAATCTTTATACAGACGTATAGGGTGTGATAGGTAAATTGTCGTGAGTTTATGTTTTTAATTTTGCACATGTGTGTTGTTTTTTATTTTGTCAACGGCATGCTGAATTGGTTGGCATTTGTGTCGGAAGCTCCAATACAAACATTTCAAATCTGAGAACAGTGCAGAGAATTTGGAAAGAGTTGGATGAATCTAATGGTGATTTTGAGTGATCACTGGTGATGGTATACCTCTATTCCTTTTCCCACAGGGCCTCAAACTCAACATGAAGGTTTATATCAAGTGCCTTGAGGAGGTAGTGTTGCCCTGGGTCAAGAGGGTGGCTGCTGGAAGACCCTATGTTTGGCAACAAGACTCTGCACCATGCCGCACAAGCAGGAGAACCCAGTCTTGGCTATCAAACAATTTCTACAATCATCTCACCCCTTACATTTGGCCACCTAACTCCCCAGACTTCAACCCTCTTGATTATTATGTGTGGGGCACAATTGAGGGAAAGACCAACAAAACTCCTTGTAAAATCAAAGATGAATTGAAGGCAAGGATTATGGCAGCATTCATCAACTTAAACAAGGAGACTGTCCTGAAGAACTGCAGGAGATTCTGAAGTCATCTGGAGGCTATGGTTGAAGCCAATGGTGATTTTATTGAATAAATATACTATTTAGTATTTCAAGATATTTTTGTGTAATTTTGGTAAACATATCTGTTAGAATGAGATGCCAGTGTTATTTCCATTTTTGTGTAATTTAGGCGACAATCGCACTCTGTATACTAAATATGAACGATGTGCCTGCTCTTCACTGAGATATGAACAAAAACAGCATGACGTGTTTTGGGCATTATAAAGCAATGGACATTGGCTCATATATCAATTTTTATTTAATTTAAAACATTAATTTTTAATGTCATTACTTTTAAGCCAATATTGTCCAATTATTTGGATTTCTAAAAACAACAGCAATTTTCTTTTCACTTGGCTTAATACAATCACTGTCTTGGCTTCTATTACAACAATTACATAAAGCGTATTCAAAATTTGATTTAATATGTGGTACGGTACAGTATTCTATAACAAATAAAATTTTGAATGAATTAATGTAATTCACATATTTAATTAAAATTAATTTAAACAGTAGAGAATTTTTCATGATTCAATTATCCTATTAATTACAGCTCTATGGCTTAATTAGAAATAGGAGAAATTTTTGCCGTAGTTAACCAATTAACAATGCCACCATAAAATCTGGTATTAATTATAAAAATAAAAATTTGGTAGTAAATATTGTTTTCTAAAAGGATGAGATATTAGTTATAGGTTTCTACTAAAAATTCATTAATAGCCACTGATCCTAAGATGGGATGATGGGCATTAATAGGTTAATCAAAGATTAACTACAGATTTAGTTTGTATTAAACTACAAGAACTCCTAAAAAAGGAAGTGAAGGAAAGCAAGAAGAAAGGACTAAACATCAATTGCAAGACAAAATGCATGGTCATTAGCAAAAGGGGCAACCCAACCTGCAAATTACAAATTGGAGATATCAAAATCAAACAAGGACGATGATGTAAATATCTGGGAAGTGTTTGAACGGGGGATGTAATCTGAAGGCGCATTTGGATAGCAAAAGATGCCTTCCAAAAGCTAAGCAAAGTATTAAGAAACAAAAAAATTTTATTATGACAAAAAAAAAAGCATTTTATGATTAAATTTTGCTCTTGTCTAAATATCCTTCTTTAGCTTTGATTACTGCAGCACAAATGTTTGGCATTGGTTGCAAAAGTTTCTCAAAGAATAAATTTGATAATTGATTCCATTCTTTTTTCATTGACTCTCCGAGCTCTTTTTCATTTTTTGGGGGATGGAAAGGTTTCACTCTTCTGTCAAGTTCATCCCATGCTAATTCTGGTGGTTGTGTCAAACTTTTGAACTGAAGTGTACATAATGCAAATAAGTTTGTTGATTATTTATATTTTCATTTCCAGGCCTTTGGTGATCCAAACATAAAATGAAGAGAAAAATTGAAACCATCCGAACTAAACGCACTCTAATATTTCATCTCAGGCACCTGTTTTGAGAATTTAAAAAACTACAGAAAGGAAACGACAAAAACTGCCACAGAAGGTAGTGAAGAAAAGTAAGAAGAAAGGACTAACCACCAACTGCAAGAAGACAGAATTGTATGGTTGTTAGCAAAAGGGACAGTTCAAAATGCAAATTACAAATTGGGGATATGAAAATCAAACAAGTACAACAATGTAAATAATCTGGGAAGTGTTTTAATGATGTAATGTGTGACATTGAAATCTGAAGGCACATTCATATAGTGAAAGTTGCCTTCCAAAAGCTAAGCAAAGTATTAAGAAACAAGAAAATTTCATTAGAAACAAAAAAGAATATTATGTAATATCAGTCATCCTATATAGCAGTGGATGCTGAACAGCCTCCTCACAGATGAAGAAGATATCTGATGCAACAGAAATGTGGTTCTACAGAAAGATGATGAGAATACCATGGACGGAACATGCGAGCAATGACAAAGTTTTAGAGAAAATGGAAACAAAAAGGACATTTATACTTAACATCAAAAAGAAAGAGTTGAAATTTCTAGGGTACATAATGAGGAAAGAAGGCTTGGAAAATGTTATACTCACAGAACCGATTGAAGGCAAGTAGGACAGACGAAAACAACGCATAACCTACTAAGTAGACTTGAGTAAATGGATGATGGAACAAGGTTTAGGAGAGATAACAAAAAGACAAAATTTATTAAGAGCTACAAAGGACAAGGGAAATTGTGGAGAGCCATGATTGTCAATGTCCTGAAGAGACACGGCATATAGAAAAAGAAGAAGAATGAGTTTGTGTAAATGGTTGGCAGAACAGGGATTAGGAGAGATAACAAAAAGACAAACATTACTAACAGCTAAAAAGGACAGGAACTTGTGGAGAACCATGATCACAAATGTCCTGAAGGGACACAGCACATAGAAGAAGAGGAAGAAGAAGAAAGAGCTTGAGTAAACGGTTGGTAAAACAGATATTAGGAAAGATAGCAAAAAACAAAGTTTACTAATAACTACAAAGGACGGGAAATTGTGGAGAGCCATGATCACCAACATCCTGAAGGGACATGGCACATAGAAGAAGAAAATAATAATAATAATAATAAGAAGAAGAAGAATAGGAAGAAGAATAAGCTTGTGTAAATGGATGGTGGAACAAAGTTTAGGAGAGATAACAAAAAGACAAAATTTATTGAGAGTTACAAAGGAGAGGAAATTGTGGAGAGCCATGATCGCCCATGCTGTAAAAGTACACAGCACATAGAAGAAGAAGAAGAATTAGCTTGAGTAAATGGATGGCAGAACAGGGTTTCGGAAAGAAAATATATTAAGTGATACAAAGGACAGGAAATTGTGGAGAGCTATGATCGCCCATGTTGTAAAAGTACACAGCACATAGAAGAAGAAGAATTAGCTTGAGTAAATGGATGGCAGAACAGGGTTTCGGAAAGAAAATAAATTAAGTGATACAAAGGACAGGAAATTGTGGAGAGCCATGATCACCAACATCCTGAAGGGACATGGCACATAGAAGAAGAAAATAATAAGAAGAAGAAGAAGAATAGGAAGAAGAATAAGCTTGTGTAAATGGATGGTGGAACAAAGTTTAGGACAGATAACAAAAAGACAAAATTTATTGAGAGTTACAAAGGACAGGAAATTGTGGAGAGCCATGATCGCCCATGTTGTAAAAGTTCACAGCACATAGAAGAAGAAGAATTAGCTTGAGTAAATGGATGGCAGAACAGGGTTTCGGAAAGAAAATATATTAAGTGATACAAAGGAGAGGAAATTGTGGAGAGCCATGATCACCAACATCTTGATAGAAGAAAGATGGAATTTGAATTTTCTTTTTACATACAAAATCAATTTTCCATATCAATACTAATGTATCAGTATTGATTAGACAGTTGTCTTGAAACTGTAAAATATGGCAAATGTAAGGAAACTGTTCGTTTGTGGGCAGAGAAGTAAATTCCTATGCAGTTCCTTGTTGAAAAAGAAGCAACATGTTTAGACAGGATGCCAAGCTGACAATTTTGCCTGGGGTTGTGTGACAGATCTGGGAATGAAAGTCTCTGTGGCATATGTTGCATCCTTAATTTCTATGAATCATACAGCAGTGAGTCAGCACCATTTTGGGACGGTTGTTGTCCAACCAGCCTGAAGTGCCCACTGTAAAAAAAAAAGGATTTAAAAACAAAAAAAAACAGGAATGGTGTCATAGAGTTGGGTTTGACACAATCTATTGAAAATTGGCAGCAAATCTTTCAAATGAACAAGTTTGGAGTCAGGGTTGAGTCAAAGTCACACACACAAACACCACCACAATAATAATAATAATAATAGTAATAATAATAATAATAAATAAATAAATACTAATAAAATAAATAACTAGTATATTTGTACTCTAACAAATATTTAATAATATTTGCAGAGTTTTTTTTTTATGTGATAAATATAGTCATAATTTAGTCTAAAAATTTGTTTAATATTTGTTGACAGTCAAAAATATAAGATAATTGAATTAAAATAAACTGAATTAATTAAAAATAAACGAATTAATAAACAAATTAATTAAAATTAAACAAATAACCGTCTGTTTCTGAGATTAAGTATTATAACTATTTACACTATTTATATCGTTCAGACTGTTGTCCTTATATTTATTGCTATTTTCATATTTCGGCTGTTGTATGATCAGCCTTCTTCAGGTGATACACATTGGAATTTCAAACCGAACTAAAATAAATAATCGCTAAGCTTGAATATTGGGAATAAGATGCTATTTAGAAATTAGCAATAATAATGAAATTATTAAAAACAAAATTTGTGTACACATATACGTATAGGTTAGTAGCTATCTCTCTCTCTCTCTCTCTCTCTATATATATATATATATATATATATATATACATTCTTCTATTTGTCATGTCCATTCAAGATGTGGGCAAAAATGTCTCTCCACAACTTCTTGTCTTTTTAGCTCTGAGCAATAATTGTCTTTTTGCTATCTCTCTTTCATTTAAACAAGTTTGTTCAGAAGTTTATTAACAAATACCTTTAAAAAAAGGAAAAATATGAATCCATCTTTTCTACTCCCCAGCTATGGATTAAATAGCAGGGTTGACTGGGTTCTCTTGCCTTGGGTAGCAGTCAATTAAACAGAAGAACTCTGAATTAAAAACCCAACCACTGAAGATTATTAGACATGGGGTGAAGATACTATGTCTGTAAAACAAACAAATTCAATGTATCATCTGACTGCAGAACAATTATCCAGAATGCTGCTGATACCAACAGGCACTAGGACCAAGGAAGGAAGGATGAATGGAATATTTTCAAAAATATAAAACCTGTCTATATTTCTGAGATGAGGTATTATGTACAGTATTTACATTAGTCGGACTATTGTCCTCATCTTTGTCGCCATATTTGTCACAACGTTTCGGCCGTTGTACGCTCCGGCCTTCTTCAAGGACACATGGTACAGTGGATAAAGGCGTTGGTTAGATCCAGTGACAGACCCAAAGAGTGTGAGTTCAATACTCGGTTCAGGCAGTGGAGAACTTTCAGAGGGAAAATTACCAGGAGATAACTGATAACTGACATCCATCAAACATGGCTTGTGGAACTAGAACAGTCTACCCCAGTGATCGAAATAAAGGGTTCGGTTCAAAATTCCAACCACCTGAAGAAGGCCGGAGTGTACAACGGCCGAAACGTTGTGACAAATATGGCGACAAAGATGAGGACAATAGTCCGACTAATGTAAATACTGAATATAAAACCTATGTATGCAAGAGGGAACAAATATTGTCATGCTATGTACCATATTTTCTGTAATATTATCCACACTGATAATCTGGCAAGGAATATTTTGAAATAACCATATTCAGCTGATGAGTCATCCAGTCATATATACATATATATGTTTCTGTTCTTTTACTTACACACACACACACAATATATATATGTGTGTGTGTGTGTGTGTGTGTGTGTGTGTGTGTGTGTGTGTGTGTGTGTATGTATATAATTTTGACTTGTAATCATAATTTAATCATTTATAATAATGTACATCATCATGAGGTCAACAGAGGACTCATGTGTCAGGCAGGTGGCTAGGTGCTCATCTTTCACAGATAATCCTACATAAGATGCAGGGTGATGTCTGGATGTTTTTTTAAATTATGCTTCATATACCGGGGGGAGGGAGAGAGAGAAAATATAGGGTGCGATGGATAAATTATCGCCTAAATTACACAAAAATGGAAATAACACTGATATCTCATTTTAACAGATATGTTTACCAAAATTACACAAAAATATCTTGAAATACTAAATAGTATAGTTATTCAATAAAATCCCCTTTGGCTTCAACCATGGCCTCCAGACTATTTCAGAATCTCCTGCAACTCTCCTGGACACTCTCTATGTTTAAGTTGTTGAATGCTGCCATAATCCTTGCCATCGGTTCATCTTTGGTGTTACAAGGAGTTTTGTTGGTCTCTCACTCAACTGTGCCCCACACATAATAATCAAGGGGGTTGCAGTGTGGGGTGTTAGGTGGCCAGATATAAGAGGTGGTGTGGTCACAGAAATTGTCTGATAGCCATGACTGGGTTCTCCTGCTTGTGTGGCATAGTGCAGAGTCTTGTTGCCAAACATAGGGTCTTCTAGCAACCACCCTCTTAATCCAGGGCAGCACTACCTCAATCAAGGCACCATGTAGGCCTCTGTGTTCAGTCTGTGGGAAGGATCACTCCTAACACCATCATGTTGACTGGATATATCATCCAACTCTTTCTGAATCCTCTGCCCTCAGATCGACACCCAAACACTCGGAAATGTTTGTAGTGGAGCTTCTGGCACGAATGCCAAACAGTACAGCATGGTGCTCTTTATCTTACAGATAGTGCCCACCTGACCCTACTATACTGAGCAGTTGACAAAATCAAAAACAATGTGCATGCCCGAAATTAAAAATATAAAATGATGATAATTTACCCATCACACCCGGTACACACACAAACACATTGTGTATTCTACACACTATTCTGTATTAACAAGATTATACAACTGTTTACTGAAAAATTCCCAGCCCAACCAAGAAATCCTTCCAAAAAAATAAAATCACTGATGTAGCAACTTGGTGTGATTTTGGGAAGTGGGACAGGCTGAGAAATTTTCAGCACCCCCTCATACAAAATTTAACATTATCATCAACAATTATTACCTAATTTTTAATTAGTCAATGCAAAATTGTATTTTGTAAATTTCAAAATGTTTAAAATATTTCTTTAATAAACTGTCTTTCAAATAAGGCTTTAAGTCATTAGATTTTTTTTTTTTTAAGATCATAATATTTTGCAAAACACTTGATAATATTCAACTGATGACCCGTCTATACTGTTATTGTAAAAAAAAAAATCTTTTAACATTATTTTGATTTCCAATCATTTGTACCGATGTCTATTTCATTTTGGGATCATTAAAGAAATTATCTGTCAGACAGGAGTGTTTTAGTTTTATTTTATATTTTAACATTATTTTGATATGCAATTTTCATATTTTATTCTGGGATCATCCGAAGACAAACGTGTTAGATAAAGATTTTTTCGAAAACTGATGAGCCTACACGTAGATTAAAGATGTAATGAGAAAATTAAATCAATAGAGAAATGTTATTGCAGAAAATGTATACAAAAGAAAAAATTAAATCGATAAAATAAAACTACAAAATTTTTTTCCAGATTTTTACTTCTCACAATGGTTTAAATCTGTCAGCCATCTTTACAAATAGTTGGTGTAAGTAAAGAAAGTTAAGCTACACATATCCTAATTTAGTTATACTCACCCGTCTGGTGTGATGCCTTTTATTTATGACAATAATTTATCCCAGCATGTGGTACATTTGGAAAGTACTTAAAAAACATACAAGTTGACCCAAGCCTTGTGAATGAAATTGGGTAGACAAAACTATTTAGAAGCCATCAATGATCATGCTAGCATGTAAATCTCAAGTCATTTTAACCAGTGATAGGCAGAGGTTTTGCCAATGTTTAGTGATGCCTGGGAGACAACTCCTTGATTGTATGTCCCTAAGACTCAAGTAAAGGCGGTTTATAGGGTCTAGTACCGAGAAATGTGAGAAAGGAAGACATTTTAAATATGTGAAAAGAGACAAAACATGAAATAAACACTTTATTCAAATTGTTGTATCCTTAAAGAGGTTACAAATAAAGATGGTATTTGGGTGAAGGGACAGCAACACGTGCATAAATGAAAGAAGAGGGGTTAATTGTAAAAGAGAATACACTAGTGAAAAACAGGGGATCAGATAGCAGGCTAGTAATTCCTGAAGCAAGCTCCCAGGTATATCCTGTGCTCACCATTTATATATATATATATATAGTCATAGGAATAGTGATATAGTGCTATAGTCAGTCCACAATAGGCAATAGGGAATGTGGGACATTCCATTACAACATAAATTAAATTTTTATTTCACTCTTTGATTGGATGCAATCCCAAAATGGATGCCCGGGACTGTCTGCTCCCCACTTCTACATGCTACAGATTACAACCAAGGGTACTGCTCTTGTTTAAAAGCCTGATCACACCAGATTGTGTGTTCTATCTCCAAAACTGTAACTAAGGTCTGGTTACCATTGTTGCAGTATGAATAACAGGGAGGGAGGGGTCTGTGTGGTGGGTAGGTGTCTGTAATAGGGTTTGGTAAGTTGAACCCCCAACCTGCCCTGGCAGTTGGGAAAGCTCAGAAATGATTAGTAGCCAGCCATTGTTAGTTTGCCCATACCATAATCTTAAAATAAATAAATAAAATAGATGGTAATATTCAAGTAATTTTGCAATTGCATTGTTTATATTTTCTGTATGCGTAATGTAGAATTTTTATCTATACAATTAACTCCCTTGAAAGAATTCTACTTTTTCTATAAATATTTTCATGCTAATTGTCCTGATGAGCTTTCCTCTTTGGTACCAAGACTTTATGAATTTAAGCCATAATATAGCTTCCCTCTGCCTTTTCTATAAATATTTTCATGCTAATTCTTCTGATGAGCTTTCCTCTTTGGTACCTAGACTTTATGAATTTAGGCCATAATATAGCTTCTCTCTGCCTTTTCTATAAATATTTTCATGCTAATTGTTCTGATGAGCTGTCCTCTTTGGTACCTAGACTTTATGAATTTAAGCCATAATATAGCTTCCCTCAGCCTTTTCTATAAATATTTTCATGCTAATTGTTCTGATGAGCTTTCCTCTTTGGTACCTAGACTTTATGAATTTAAGCCATAATATAGCTTCCCTCTGCCTTTTTCTATAAATATTTTCATGCTAATTGTTCTGATGAGTTTTCCTCTTTGGTACCTAGACTTTACAGGTTTAACCATAAGTTCTATTTTAAAAGCTTCTTCTTTTGCGCTTCACACTTGTAGAATTCTCTTCCAGTGTTGAGTGATTAGCCATGGTCATATGCAAAAGAAAGAACTGTCCAAGAAACAGAATTAACAAAGTTTGCAATAAAAAGGTACAGGGCAAAAGTGAAATAATATTAAGCAAGCAAACAATATATGCAAGGCAAATTAACAGGTAAGAAGACAAAAACTTCACAGACTAAGAATTGATGTCGACCCACAAAAGCAAGGTCAGACAAGCGAACAGAGCAGCCTGTCTTCTTGACAAGGCAGATCTGGATTGATTCATGTCAAACTGCAAGCAGTCCTATTTTATTGGCTAAGAAAAATATCCTAGTATCCATTTGTGGACTTCTGCCTATAAAAGGGCGGGGGAAATGTTTTGCCGTCATTCCCAACCTTGATTGAAATCAAAATCCGGCTTCTTGTTTCCCTGTCAACTTTGATCTTCAAAAATTTAAATGCAGTGTTAATTGTTATCTTTTGTCTTCTTAATTCCTGTGTTTTTTTGGGTTTTTTTTTTATTTCTCTCTCTCCTTAATAACGTTTTACTTTTTCTCATATTCTTTCACACCCAGTAACCCCTTGTGTCTTAGTGGCTTTATTACCTTATTTGGGGTGAAATGATTGAGACTGAACTACTTTGTCATCTTAATTCTTGTTCTTTTAATGTTCTCTCCCCCAATAATGTTTTTCTTTTTCTCATATTCTTTCATACTCTGTAACCCCTTACATCTTAGTGGCTTTATTGCCTTGCTTGGGGGTGAAATGATTAAAAAGATAGAAATAAGCATCAAAAGGTCAACTACAAGCCATTTCTGTAAAATGTTCAACTTAAAAGCCTCACAACAATGTGAACATTATCTCCTTTAAAGATACTCAAACAAAGAGAGCCTGAAAAATTTAACGGGAATTACATACAGCATCCACAGATGGTAAATCCTGAAAAGGTGCTAGACTTTAGCCAAACCCAGTGGATTCCCAGCATGCAATATTTTTTCCTCACTTTCACATCTGCTTCCTGAACGGCTACTTAGTGATTATAATCTCATATCATAAACAAATTGTAAAATGCTTAGCATGCTCTGTGAGAAGAATGTCTATCTCAACCAAATTACAAATTATGGTAGACAGAATTGGATATAAATAATAATTACTTTAATCCTGTAGCAGACTGGATCTAAAAATATTGGGTGCCAGGAAACAAAGGGGCCCACTCACAACTTCAATGCTATCATTTAATTTTCATAATGAATAAATAAATTTTTCAAAAATACATATCCAAAAAAGGATATAAATAATTTTTTTGTGGAAAAAACGTGTATTTCTTCATAATTCCAGTGTACCAGTATGGTACATATTACTGGCAATAGATACCTAATGGAAATATAGAATATTATAATTTTTTTTTTTTAATTTTAAGTAATTGGTTTATATATTTAAATAGTTTACTGCAGAATTTACACAAACAAATATTTTAAAAACACAATAGAGCATTGCATGCAGTTCACTATATTAAAAGCAATTGTTTGTGTTCACATGATGATTGCTTGAATCTATCAATAATTGCTTCTGCATCCAATTCATCTAACAATTCCTTTTCAATGGATAATAACAAGTAGGATTCCAAATTCTCCTCAGAGAGCAAATTTCTTAACCTTGTCTTTACGATCTTTAGCTTTGAAAATGTCCTCTCATATTGGACTTTAGTAACTGATAGGGTGCAGATGACTTTATAAAGTTCTATTTCTTTTTTATTACTAAAACACTTGTTCACTATATTAAAAGCAATCGTTTGTGTTCACATGATCATTGCTTGAATCTATCAATAATTGCTTCTGCATCCAATTCATCTAACAATTCCTTTTCAATGGATAATAACAAGTAGGATTCCAAATTCTCCTCAGAGAGCAAATTTCTTAACCTTGTCTTTATGATCTTTAGCTTTGAAAATGTCCTCTCACATTGGACTTTAGTAACTGATAGTGCGCAGATGACTTTATAAAGTTCTATTTCTTTTTTATTACTAAAACACTTGTCTTTGTTTCTTTATTGTATTTTTATTTTTAGTCCTGCTGGGTGTCTAACTCCCATCCTCATCAGAAAAGCCTGGTGGAAGAACCGGTTTAGTCACCAATGACCCAAACATGCAACAGGTGGCACTAGGTTACATTGGTACCAGCACCACTCGTAGTAAATTTATGACATATTTATCCACTTTATTACCTTTGTCCTATAACTGTTGGTATATTTGCATATTTTCCTTTATTAGTATTTTTTTTGCATCCCCCCCCCATTTCTGACAACGGGTTTTCCAAAAAATGTTATCAAAATGTTTTATCCTTTTATTTTTTCCTTTGCTTTTTTTTTCTTTCATTTTATTTTTATTAACTTTTTTCCTTTGTTCCCCCAGTCTATTCCTATCTCTCATCAAATGTCTTGGACAAACAATCTTCAGCACTGACTGCAGGTGGGGGGTGGGTGTGAGATGTCTTCCTCACTCACCGTCCTGTGACCCTCTTCCTCTATGTTAAAAATTTGACTCCCCCACCACCCACACAGATAAGAATAAAACTGCCTAAAACATTCACATCAATCCAAAGTTTGAATCTAAGTTTATTTATATTTTTTTATTCACCCTGTCCACAAGGACAACTGTTTGTGAGTAATCTCCATTTAGCTGTTTATTTCTCACACTGCTGAAGGAAAATGGTGAAAATTCTGGACTTAAAACCTTAATTTCCATGTCATTTCTGTCATGTTGTTAATAATTAATATTTAATGAATGTTTTTTGTACTGATTACATTGGTACCCTTTCGTTTGTGCTTGTTTTATTAACCAAACCTATCTATTTTACACACACACACACACAGATACAGGGGTTGGACAAAATAATTGAAACACTTGTTAAATTCAAAGAAAATTTATTCAATATGGAGTTGGTCCTCCTTTAGCCTCACATACAGCTTTAATACGTCTAGGAATGGAATCATACAGCTTCTTGACTTCATCCAGAGGAATTTTCAGTCATTCTTCCATTAAAACCTGCTCCAGCTCTTTAAGACACGATGGTGGAGGATAGCGGCTCCTAACTTGTCACTCCAAAATGCACCACAAATGTTCAATTATATTGATATCTGAAGATTGGGAAGGCCACTCCATGTGTCCTAGCTCACTTTCATGCTCTTCATACCAATTCTTAACCTCTCGAGCGGTATGTATTGGAGCATTATCGTCTTGGAAGATGCAGTCATCATCAGGGAATAAAGTCTTGGCCATTGGATGAACATGATCTCCCAAAATGTTCAGTTCATCTTTGCTGTTGATTCTACCATGCAGGGCAGCTATTGGACCAAGGCATTTCCATGATATGTCTGCCCAAACTATCACTGATCCATCTCCATGCTTCACTGTTGGAAGAAGGCAGTCAGGGCAGTAAGTTTCTTTGGGCTGCCTCCACACATAAACTCGCCCTGAATTTGGAAAAAGAGAAAAACTGGACTCGTCTGAGAATATGACTTGCTTCCATTGGTCTGCAGACCAGGCATTGTGATCTCTGCATCAACCTCTTCTGAATGTTGCGAGTGGAAAAAAGAGGTTTCCTTACGGCAGCTCTTTCATGTTATGCAACCTTATGGAGCTCACAACTAACAGTTTTAGTAGAAACTGGACTATTCAGATGATTATTCAACTCAGCAGTCATTTGTCTGATGATTTTTTGCCACATTGCGTTTCAATGCACGTCGGTCCCTGTCAGTACGTTTGCAAGTCTGGCCCAAATTGCTACGGTTGCTAGAGGTTTTGCCCAGTTTCTTGAATTGCGTCATAGTTCTTGATATGGTAGCTCTTGAAAAACCAAACAGTTCAGCAACCTTAGTGATCGAGGCTCCTGCCATGCAAGCTCCAACAATTTGCCCTTTTTCAAACACTGAGAAGTCAAGCATTTAGCTTAAATTTTACTAAATTCTAAAAATAAATAAGACAAAAAGAGTAAATTAGATAAATAAATGTATTTACAATAGATATAACCTGCAATTACAAAGTTTTAGTTAGAGTTCTTAATATAATAGGTCTTTGAAATATAGGAGTGGAATTTGCACCTGTTCCAATTATTTTGTCCAACCCCTGTATATATATGTACACACATATATACATACACACACCCAGGTACACACAATAATGAAAAATAAGAAATTAATAATGAAGATTATAAGATATATATTAAGAAATAATGTTGAATGACAAATAAAATCCATTAATTCCTTAAAAACTACTTTGTTTACATTTTGGATAAAAATATAATGTCAGCAGATATGGACATTGAGGAATTTCAACAAGAGGGATGTGCATTTCTTGAATACGGCAATTGAATCTAGCTTGGTTGTGAAAGCTTTCTATGTATGAGTTTTCTGAAGCCCACCAGATGGTGGGTTCTCCCATGAGGAAGGCACATTTTCTTTTTTAAGACTCTTGAATGCACAGGCCAGTAGGCATAAATTTACACTGATTAAGTATCTACTAAATGTAACATTTAAATAAAAAACTGCATACATCAGATAAAATAAAGAGCTAATTTCAAAATTCCCCAAAGGCTACCAGGACTGACAAGCACCTGATGAAGGCCAGAAGCTGCAACAGCCGAAACATGATAACAACAAAAAAAGATGAGGATAACAGTCCATATATAGATAAAAAGTAAAAACAAATGGGAATGTTAATTATTCACATTCATTTTTAATTTTAAATTCTGAGAATTTTGAATCACTTACATGGCTAAAAAAGTATTCTAATGCAATTATTACGTATTTTTAATTTTAAAATATCTTTGCAAATACAAATCATAAGATGATCATTTTTTTTTGCAAAAATGTGGGTTGGGTGATACCAAATCTGTATATATATTTATTTTGTCATTAATTACACGTACACACACAGCCACACAGACAACTGCCCTTTATATATAGATGTAAATAGTTTTTTGTGATCAATGTTGTTACAAGTTTAGAAAGAATGTTAAAAGCCATCACATGATGAACAGAAAACAATCTTAACAAACCATTAGAGTGCCTCATTATCAGAGGCTGTGAATCACTCATTATGAATAATATAAATATATCCACTGGTATTGCCCTACCAGAAACATGGGTCAGTAGAATATTTATTTACATTACATTAGTAAAACTTCATGACCAGTCCCAAAGGATTTTGAAAGTGGATTTCTCAACAGGGGTTTGCCACTCCTACCTCATCCCCACAACAGATACAATTTATAAAACCAGTGAGGTCGGATATTTTCACTCATGATACACAATATGTCTAAGAGAATCAGTGTATGTGGGAGGCATTTTTTA
Source organism: Acanthosepion esculentum (assembly GCA_964036315.1). NCBI lineage: Eukaryota > Metazoa > Mollusca > Cephalopoda > Sepiida > Sepiidae > Acanthosepion > Acanthosepion esculentum. The sequence continues at coordinate 98,897,731 of OZ038495.1, read as the reverse complement.
ATATCTTTATATGAGATACTTTTGTAAGTATATATATATATATATATATATATAGTACAGGTAATAAATCCATTGGTATATAATCCAAGTGGATCCTAATAATATAAAATATTAAAACTGATCCACAAAAAAAGCTCAATGTATTTATTATTAAGGAGCAAGTAATTAATAAACAATAAAATCCCAAATCACCTCAAATAGGGAAACTCATATGAGGTGCTTCCGGATTTTATTGTGTATTAATTATATATATATATATATATATATATATATATATATATATATATTACATGAATCATTCATGTAATGTAAATTGAACTGCACTTCATACTTGATTTTAAAATAACTGATCCGACGTGCAACTTTCGGATAATAACTGTGACATTCCTCTATTTATTGAACAATTTAGTTCATGCCACATTGACTGAAAAACCTACCAGTACAAAAGAATTCTCCTATTACCATATTAGTATAAAAACACACAATCTTAAAATTTAAAAATTCAACCTCAGTGTTGCGACCGCACGCTCCAAAATTTCTTACACTTAACAATAACACATTTCTTAAAACATCTTTCGGATTACACCTATTCTTTCATTGTCCTGTTATTACCTGGATGTAAAAAACAAATATATTTTCATACCTGATGATGTCTGTATGCACAGATGAAAGCTTGTAAAAAAATATAAAAAGACCTTATGCAACTGGAATTTATAAACAGGGATCATAACATTCATCTACAGGTTCGGGGTTAATGTAATTTATTAAATTTGTTTGCGAAGATGGATTCTCGACATTTATATCATTAACTTCAATATCTGTTTTTTGTATGAATGATTCATGTAATGTAAATTGAACTGCACCACATACTTGATATATATATATATATATATATATATATATTATATATACAGTGTAACCCGGATATAAGAGAGATTTTCTCTGGTCCCAAATGAGAGCCTGTGTTAATGTATATATAATAGACCAAACCCGGATATAAGAGAAACCCGGATATAAGATACTTCTTCTCCAGTCCTGACAACTCTCTTATATCCGAGTTACACTGTATTATGAAATGGACTAAGTCCAACAATTATTTTAATATATTTATTGTTTATACATTATTTTTACAGATACAAATATTTAAGTAAATACACTGTTTATAATAAGCAGTTTTAACAACATTTAATGTGTCCTCCAAACAGGAATTGAACCTGTATCCTATACGGAACCATCGTATGATCTATAAAAATAAACAATATATTGAAATAATTGTTGAACTTAGTCCATTTCATAATATATGATGTCATTTGTTTACGTTAAGATATGCTTCAAGCAGATATGAGCATTCTAGAGTAATCATGGGAAACTTGTAGTTTAAAAACAGTAAATCTACCTTGCTAACAAGATTCTTCCTTTGTAGCCAAATGGTATAGCATATCAGGCTATATGACGGTTCCATGTAGGATACAGGTTCGATCCCTGTCAGAGGACACATTTTCTGTGATATTTCTTAGACATTCAGGCCGGTAAATGTTGTTAATACTGTTTATTATAAACAGAGCATTTACTTAAATATTTGTATCTATAAAAATAACATACAAACAATATATATACATACATATATATATATATATTCACATACACATACTTGTATACACAAATAAAGATTGCCACATGCATGAAACTCAGTGTTGCACCAAATGGTAACAAATATATATTTATTATTAGCATGTGTGTATGTGTGTGTGTGTATATATATATATATATATATATATATATATATATACACACACATACTCTCCAGAAGATTAACTCTAAATAATTCTAGCGCCATTAAACAACATATTAAATCACATACCGTTTCCCTTATGCAATCTGATATACGTAAAATACTTGTAGAAAATACTAAAATTATAGATAAACATACAGACATTAGACGCCTTAAAATCTTAGAGGCATTACATATTAAAAGAAAAAGACCTCTTATTAATCGTATAGATTATAATATATCTGGTAATATATTGCAATGTTTATAATATATTTAAATTTTGTAGCGTATTCTTCGATCTTTTGGCTTGTGTATTGGAAATCTTTTTCACGCTGTCACATGATAAAAATCTACGCCATGCACGTGATATAACATCATCGCGTCTTTTGAATTTAAAAGGAATTTAACGTTTTTAGTTTGTAAAAAAATAGCAACATGATTACGCTACAAGATAATTGGCAAATGTTTGTTTAAAAAAAAAAAAAAAAAATTTTGACTAAAAATATTGACCCTGAAGATGAACAATGATGTTCGAAAGCGCTAGGTCATCGTATGGACAATACATATTTCGAAACCATTTTCAAATAAAAAGTCTCATTAGAGAATATGAGAAAATTCAAAAGAAAATATGCAAGACTATGTTGTCTTTAACATTCAATACTACATGTTTAAAAGAAAAGTTGCTGCCAAATTACACACACACACACATATATATATATATATATATATAGTGTGTGTGTGTATGTGTGTGTGTGTATATATATAAAAAATTCAGGCGACCTCCTAAATAAATTAAAAAACGTAGACATTAAAAACAAATATATGGCTAGTTTGGATATAAAATCTCTCTATACAAACGTCCCCATAGAAAAATGCTTAAATCTACTAGAAAAACACCTAACAAATGCAAAAATTAAATTACCCCTATCTACATACAAAATCATAAAAATATGCCAACTTATTACCAAGCATTGTTTCTTTACTTTTAATAACCAAAATTACAGACAGAAATTTGGTTTACCAATGGGATCTCCTCTCAGCGGCGTTCTTGCTTGTTTATTTTTAGGATTTCTGGAAAGTGACTCATTCAAAAATATTCTTCCTACAAACTCTTCATATTTCAGATACATAGACGACTCATTATTAATATTTCCCCAAAACACCAATTTAACCGATCTTCTCTCCAAACTTAACAACGTTGAACCTACTATAAACTTCACTTTCGAAACTGAAACCAATTACACTCTTCCTTTCCTGGACGTTTTGTTACATAGAAATAATAACGAACTTAATTTTGACGTTTACAGAAAAGCCACAAACAAAAATGATCTGATCAGTTTCTACTCAGGTCACTCTTCAAAAATTAAATCTGGAATCATTATAGGTTTCTATCTAAGAGCATTAAGAATCTGTAGTCCCCAATATTTACTTAAAGAAGAAACATACATAGAAAATACATTCAAAAACCTACAATACCCATATCATTTCATCCATAACGCAAGAAGAAAGGCACACAAAATATACAATCGAAACAAAACTAATAACACCATCCGCAATAGTAAATTACATGAAAACAGATACATAATACTACCAACCAACTCTGTTACGTCTAATATCCAGGATAACCTATCCCATCTAAATAATCTTAAAATAGTCACAAACACCTCGAAAACAATTATAGATATAATAAGATCTCCAAACAACAATAGCAATAACATTTCTGAAGCAGGCATTTATACAATAAATTGCCAAAACTGTTCCTCCCAATATATTGGAGAAACAAGCAGAAACATAAAAAAACGTAACAATGAACACAAAAGAGACCTTAGAATAAACAACTTAAATAATGCCTTAGTAATACATAGGAATAAATTCAACCATAATTTTGATTTTAAAAACTCTATATTTATAAAAAAAAAAGAAAATAACTCACTCAGAAGGAAAATCCTAGAGAGTGCCGCAATCGACCAATACCCAAATATTAATCTACGCCCAGGTTTTTTCCCTATTTCACCTTTTCTAACAAAATTACTGCTCTCACAAACAAATGTACACAAAAACATATTAAAATCAAAAGAAAATGGTTGAATCCATCAACAAAGATTAATGAAATATTCTCCACACGTGACATTAAATGACGTCATTTTCAGTTAAAAATACGAAAATAGCGTTTCCTACATTCCCGTTGCTAAGAACACTCTGTTTTTTGTTTTTATTAATTTTCTTTGTTTGATTAAAATCATTTCGTTACTTGCTTTGAAAAAGTCCGCATTAGGACGAAACGCGTCAGCAATTACTGTTTTCTTATTGTCATTTATTTACAAATACATATATATATATACATACACACACCTTTGATTTTTATAGCCATAATTAATAAGTCATAAAGAAATAAATTAGAAAATGAATGTGTGTGTGCGTTTCATTTATATAGTCATACACACATGTATATCTGTATGTTTATACATATATACATGTAATCAAACCTATTTTACAAATGTCCCACATCTAAACACGCATACAAGTTCATTATTGTATTTGAGAGACAGATGTTGGTCCCGTTGTCATTGTATCATGTCTTCATACAACAAAAAAAGAGGCAAAAAATCAGAAATATTTCATTTTAATTTACAGACCCAAACAGTCTCCTTCTCCTCCCATCTATACTATCTGACTCCCCAGAGGAGTTTAGGGCCACAGACTAACCATGCTAGGTAATATTTACTGTGGTTTCTGTAGCAAGTACATGACGAATTTGCCAGCTCCACACCCAACCAGTTTTAAATTCAGAGTTGTCTTTCTTCTAGACTGGTTGCCAATCAAGGCTAGGGAGCCCAGTCTGCCTGGTTATTATACTTATAGCAAGTGACCACGATTTTCTACACAGAAACAATTCTGAAATTTCTGTTTAATTTATAGTAATTATCTTATGTCTCACAGGTGACATTTCAATTCTGTTTTGAAAATGCATACATTAAGCAACAAAATGCCTACCATGAAAATAAATAAAAAAATCTTAATATACAACCAGTTTTCACATCTTCCATTTTTATATATTTGTTTTGGATATTTCATATCAATCATTTATCAGCAATTATAAAGCTCTGATACAATCATAGTTTCTCTTCTGATTATCCGATATTTTCCAATGTACCATATTATCGTATTTGATATTATTATGTATCTCCACATGTCACACCTAAGATTATCATATTATATAACTCATTAAAAAAATATATGCATAATTTTGATTCTGTCATTTATAAAAATGGATACAATGTGAAATTATTCATTTATGTAGCAGTAATGAATCAAGTTTTATCCGTTGTTGCCTGGACACATATTTAAAAGACTCAAAGAAGAGTCTGATAATCTAATAACTGCGTTGATTAAAATCAACTTGGGATTTTAAGATGGCAGAAAAATTTATGACTAAACCTGAAAGAACAATGAAACCAAATGTATGCCTTTTTTTCTTAACAAAAAGCATTATCTTTGTTCTAAAATTATCAAAAGAAGCAAGGAAACAAACCAAATAAAACATGGCAGAACTTCGATTTATTACTGGGAAAATGTCAAAGAACAACAGAGAAGCATTCATCAGTCAAAAGTCATTCATGACATGAATTAGGACACGTCTTATTTGTTCAGTTTAAAATAACTGAAAATTCTATTTCATCAGAAGAGTCTACAAGATTAGACTGTAAATTTGCTCATCTCTATGGAGTGGACTTTTCTGGTAATGTAGAACAGTATCAAACACACACACACCTATCTCTCTCATTTATATATATATATATTATATATATATAAGTTTTAGCCATAATTTTATCAATTAATTTATTCCTCGTTAATTACTCCTTAACCAGTTCACCCTGATGATCCCATGTGGTGAAACCTAGGTAGATAGTACCTGATTAATTAGGATTTATTTATTTTACCTTTGCTCTACTTAACATATTGAGCACTCTTTGTTTTAATTTTTTACTCACTGGGTTTTTTTTTCTTTGTACCAGAAATTTAAGGTACTGGACGATTTCTTTCACCCTGTTCAGAGGTTTCTGGTTCTTTGTTTATTTTTTTTCACAAAATTTTTTTCCTCAGATGTTAATTTGTTTGAAAATTGTGCTTTCCAGGTTTTTTACCCACAGAGTTTAAATAGATTTACATTAGATATATCTCAAATAAGATAAAGAACAAAAAACAGTTATCAATCTATCATTATCTGTCTATATTTGTGAGATGAGGTATTATGTACACTATTTACATTATTTGGACTATTGTCCTCATCTTTGTTGCCACATGGCACAGTGGATAAAGGCGTTGGTTAGATCCAGTGACAGGACCAAAACAGTGTGAGTTCAATACCAGTTTAAGGCAGTGGAGAACTTGGAGAGGGGGAATTAACAGGAGATAACTGATGACTGACATCCATTAGACATGGCACATGGAACTAGAATCGTCTACCCCAGTGAGCGAAATAAAGGGTTCAGTTCAACATTCCAACCACCTGAAGAAGGCTGAAGCATACAACAGCCAAAATGTTGTAATAAATATGGCGAAAAAGATGGGGACAATAGGCCGAATAATGTAAATAATCAATCTATCATGTTTCCCTTTTATTAAAGCTTCACTACCTTACATACTTTCAATGCTAGAAACCGACCCTACAAAAATCAACACAAGTAGACACCACTGAAAACACTTCTAACAGCAACACAAAATTTATAATCCTACACTCAAATATTCTTTCTTCAAAACTTGTAAATAAATTACTTGTCCTTAATATTAGGATCTTTACCAACACATCCAAGATAATCAGAAATATAATTAAAAAGAAATGTAAGTCCAGCCCCAGTGCAGATGTTGGTATTTATCAAATAAATTACTTACAATGTAAAAACATTTATATTAGAGAGACATCATGAGATCTAAATGCCTGTATCTATGAACACAAAATAGATTTATGTTAAGACAACCATTCAAAGTCACTTGTAATACACAGGAACAAAACTGGCCATAACTTTGATTTTATAAATGCCACATTAATTAAAAAAAGAACATAATTCTTTACATAGAAGGTACTTCAAGGGGTTATTAATAATGATATTACCAACTATAAACACACATCAAAAACATTATAGTACATCACCAAACTTCATTGAATCCATTCTTAAAGAATCCAATCCATATGTTTGTTTAAAAAAAATAGTATGTATGTAAAAATGTTCCAAAATCAACATGTGACGTAATGTCTAATAGATACACACACACAAATATACATTATCATCTAAATTCCACATAGACTAACTAGAATTTTTATATACTTACATACATAAAGCAATATTTTTTTTTTTTTTCAGTTAGGCTTGGAATCCATTGATTTCTTGAAACTTCGAATGGAAGCATCATCTTTCCTTGGATTCAGAACGCTACAAATTATACTAACGTTTGTTTAGCAAATCGAATGCATGTGAAACATGATTAACCAAGAATAATCACACAACACAAAAGTAAAAATACCAGAATTTCTTCTTTTTCTCCATATCTCATTCTCTGATGAAGTTTTAATAAGAGTGAAACAGATTAGATTAATAAACATTTCCTATTTGTTCTTTATATATATAAATATATATATATATATATATGAAGAAATATAGTCTTAAGGTGTGCTATATTTATGGGATAAATTTCTCAATATCAGAGATAGAGCGTGTGTAAATATAAAAGTGAACAGAGAAGTCAACACTTAGAGGCAACAGTCTGTTTCATCTAGCATGAAACAGACTGTCGCCTGTAAGTGTTGACTTCTATGTTCACTTTTATATATATATATATAATAATAATACCAAATCTGTAAGTGGAGAGGATAATCCAAGTGGTTCTTTTTAATATAAAGTATTCAAAACAGAGATCCATAAAGAGAGCTCAATGTATAGAATACAGAGCAATAACGAGATTTATTTGTGGAAATAAATCATGATTTATAACTGCGTTTTTGAGATGTGTTAAGATTTTCCTTTATATATATATATATATATATATATATATATATATGTATGTAAAAAATTAACAATAATGGTTGAAATGTTCTTATTTTTGTTGTTATTCTCATAGCATTTCAGCCATTGGGTCCTGTGGCTTTCTTGAGATGTCTGTTGATCTGGATAACTTTCAGGGAATTTCAAATGGAACCCTCCATTTAATCTTTGGAGAGAAATCCAGTGACCATGCCTATGGATATCTTGTCCTGTTCCTTTTTAAAATTGTTCAGTTGTTTGCCCTGTTTCTACTGAATCCATAATACCTCATCCAGGGATTGAACTCACAATTATTATGCTACCAAATTCACAAACCAATGCATTAATCCACTAGGCTATTTATCCCATGAGACCTAGATTTGGAGCCTTAAACTGAACGTTTTTACTGCCTGCTTGATGCTACTGCTGTCATACTTGATCTACTTTGCTGCTGCTTCTCTCTTCTTACTTCTATTGCTGCTGCTGATGGTCTCTCTCTCTCTCTCTCTCTCTCCTTACTTCTATTGCTGCTGCTGATGGTCTCTCTCTCTCTTCTTACTTCTATTGCTGCTGATGATGGTCTCTCTCTCTCTTCTTACTTCTATTGCTGCTGATGATGGTCTCTCTCTCTCTCTCTCTTCTTACTTCTATTGCTGCTGATGATGGTCTCTCTCTCTCTTCTGGGATACAATGCTTTAACTGTACTTGTAACTTTCTTTTGAAATTACTGAAATTTATGTCCTAGACAAATAGTTTCCAGATTTGCACACAATTTTATTTCTGATCTCAAGGCAATTTATTATTTTTGTCTGCCTGTTCCATTTTACAAATATAAGAAGAGTTATAGATGCTGAGAAGAAATACATGTATCCTTGAATTTCGCTCATTTACAAATGAATAAAAAAAAGAATGTATAATTTTAAATCCTCAATGAAAATATAAGACAATGAAGAGTTACCTCCCTTATATTAGAAACAGGATAATGATTTTTTTTTTTAAACAAGAAAAATACCTATCAAATTTTTTTGAAGAATGACAATAAACTCTTAGATGATTTTCTAAATTTTAAAATACATATATTGAAGAGGTAAGTCATAATGATAGGGATTCTGTTAAGATTGTTGATACGAAGGAATTTTATTTTTCAATATTAGTGATTTAAAAAATAAATTATTTTATATGCCCGAAGAAAAAAATATCATTATATGCTTTATACCAGACACATATTTACTGGAATTTGGTAATTAATAAAATAAAAAAAAATAAAATAAATTCTTGTGCAGATGATAAAAATAAATTTAGTGGCCATTGATTTGTTTTAAATTCTACAAAATATGAAATAGAGCTTATTTATTTATTTAATAAAACTTAACATCTAAAAAAAGACAGTTGAAGATTCTAAAGCACATAATTAGGAAAGAGTGCTTGGAAAATTTGATACTCACAAGACAGATTGAAGGCAAGAAGGACAGAGAAAAACAACACATAACCTAACTAGTAAATTTGTGTAAATGGATGGCAGAACAGGATTTTGCAGAGAACAAAAGACAAAATTACAAAAGGACAGGAAATTGTGGAGAGTTATGATCGCTTGTCCTAAAGGAACACAGCACATAGAAGAAGAATTTTTTTTAATTTACTAATTAATCTATAGCTGGGGGAAGAAGAGGTGGACTCATAGATTTCCCAAGGGTAGTTGCACATACATGAAAATAATAAACCTGACTAGAAATGGAACCTGGCTCTCCGATTTCCAATTCAGAAACATTATCCATTACACCACTCACACTTACAGCACCTGGTATTATCAAGCAGTCACCCATCTAGGTACTGACTGAACTTGATGTTGCTTAACAAGAACTGAGGTTTCAATGTGATATGGCTGTAAGCTTGTCACTGTGCAATGCACAATGAAATTGAACAGCAGTCCTCAGGTGCACACGCACAAAAAACAAAAAAAAATGGCCGAACTCCATTGAACGAAGAGAAGTAATACATTTAAAATATGCTGAAAATTGTCAGTATTCATTTTACGCCTGGCCAAAGATAAAAGCTGACCTTCAAGCACTTTATTATAGAAGTAATAGAACTAAAACATTCCCCTGAGGGTAACAGATCAAACAAGTGTTACCCAGGATGTGTGCTGTCTTTTATTGTTTTCTGATCTGCCGCAACAACAGGAATTAGCAATTCCTCCATGGAGGGCAGCCAATAGCTGATTATTTTATGGGCAACATCTATAATCCTTTGGAAGGCTCTCTTGCCCACCACTGAGAAGCTGGCATACCAAACAGTGATGCAGTTGGCCACTGCACACTCTCAGTCAAGCAGCAGTAGAAGGTCATCAGCAGCTCACTTTGGAAATTATTTAAAGGTTGAATCTCTTGGTAAGTCTCAAAACCTTTCAGCAACTCCTTGTACTTATTTTTATGAATCATTTCACCCCAAGTAAGACAACAAAGCCATTAAGACAAGGAGTTATGAAGTGTGAAAGAATATGAGAAAAAGAAAAGCATTATTCAGGAGAGAGAATAGAAGAACAGGATTTAAGAAGACAAAATGATAATGAATGATGTTGCATTTAAATTTTTGAAGATCAAAGTTAGCTAGAAAACATGAAGCCAAAAAAGAGTTCCACAAGCGAGAAATGCGAGAAAAGAAACTTTTACTTCCAGCCATTTCAACAGTAAAATGATGAGACCTAGCTGCCAATCAAGTACTGCACTTAAATTTCATAAAGTCTAGGTACCATAGAGGAAAGTTCATCAGAATAATTACCATAAAAGTATTTATAGAAAAGGCACAGGAAAGCTACATTACAGTGGTGGGAAAGTAACTGAAGCCAAGATGCCAGGTCAGAGCAAATAACATTGCGGATTATTTGGATTTTATCAAGAATCTCTAAATAAATAATAGAAGCACAAGACCAGATGTGGCAGCAATATTCAATGCATGGCTAGACTTACAAATATGTAAAATAGATTCTGGCAGGAAAAATTGTCTTGCACAACACAGTGAACTAACTTTCTTAGCAGCTGACCTAGCAATGGATTCCACTTCAAGAGAATATTGTCTTTGATGAATATCTTGGAAATTTAGGATTATACTCTTTTTTTTTTTAAACTATACATTAGGAATTTTTTTTTCATACATTATTAAAATATAAAAGTCACTTTTATTATTATTTTATTTGGAAGAACAAGATATAATTTATATTTATCAAAATAACATGAAAAGAATTTATGTAATATATTTCATCATTTAAAAGGATTTCAACAGACTAAATATAATTTTCTTCTTGATGTAATTATATATGTGTAGGAGGTTGGGGGGGGGGGGGTAATATAAATTAAAATGTTGTTTATTTGTAACTCTGCACCAAGAGGAAATGCTGGAGATGTAAGGAACTAAATTTTAAATTTTAGAATTGGCTGAGTTGTTACATCCAGAAATTTTAAAATTTAAATTTATTGTCTCTGTGCCTTTTATTCAGCATTTCCATTCCGAACATAATTATAACCAACATTTTTATTTATCCCCCCCCCCCATTATCCTATTTGCAACATATATTCTTTGATTGTTCCCAGATGAAATGTCTCGGAAGTTTTCCTGGCTTCATTAAAAGTTTTCAGGTTTTTTCAACATCAGACTCTGTCCACTAAGTTACCTCCATTTGTGTTGATCTAATATAAACTTTCATCTCAGTGGCCATCTGCTACATGATTTTTGGACATGTTTCTTTCAGCTGTTTTTCAATTTTAGCAAGGGTTTATTTCTTATGGTTTCTTGAGAGGTTGAGTTATTCACCTTCTTTAGTGTGCTAAATCATTATTTGCCATCTTCTTTCTTTCTCCCCTTTTCTTTCCCTATTTTTATTGTCCTCATTTTTTGGCACCCACTTGAATCTGAGCATTATCCTCTCTCCTTATTCCCTTTCTCCCCTCTGGTGGAGATGGGGATGGCTGTGAAGTCCCAGCCCACTCCTGAAGAGTCATAAGCAGGAGTCACAGGTAATTTTATATATCCTAAATATATAAATACATTAATAAGTGTCCTGGGTATGATGATAAACTATATCCAACAGCAAGGTCACTGATCGAGAGATTGGAGGTTGAGAAGCATGGAACAATCTCTTAATTGTTGTTGTTCTCAGGTCCACCCTGACCCGGGTGGTATTGTGGTGGACTGGCGATGTGATGGTGTGAATGGAAGAGAAGTAGAGAAGATGAGTTATCTCTGGGTTAAGACTTCGATGGCCGGTCCAGCCACATAAAAATATATGTATGCAAACAAATATATATTATTAACAAACAGATTAAAACAGAGTGATACACGAATTTACAAATACATCATTTAAAACATGAATAAAGCGTTAGTGTCTGTATGGAAAGTTATTGTGTTGTGTATCGAATTGAAATGTCCGTATGGTTTGGTGAATTTTGTTTTAGCGTATTCCCTGAACATGGGAAACGCTGGTTGTGTGTGAGAGTTCACATACTGGAGATGTTAAGAAAAAAGGTTTTTGTACCTCGCACCACGTGCGACGGTTGCCGGCCTCAAGCGAGGCAAGTTGGCCGCACGTGGGCGCAGCTGTGGAAAGAGAGGCAGAGGCGAAAGGTCAGCCCGTATTTATACTCCCGGGAGAGAGAGACCCCTGGTGAAGCGTTAAGAAAATAAAGGGGAGCTAACTGCGACGGTATCACCAGTTAGGGACCCAGCTATGAGCAAATAGTGAACTCCCAAACAAAACAGTATGAAAGTAGAAAGATACATATAGTAAAATTACCAAAAAATACATTTTTTTTCTGTAGTTAAAGACAATTGCATTCAAAATATTTAGATTTTGGCATTAAATAACCCATAGAGATGTTGATATGCCACTAAACAAAATCAACCAACCATCAATAAGAACATTATTTTAGTCTGATGAGGTCCTTGTAAAGGATGAAATGAATGACATTTATTTTATTTCTAATGTCTCTTTTAGCCTAAGAAACAGAACATCAGAAAATGGAAATACCAAAATTTCAAATTTGCCTATCAACAAAATAATTCCTTAAAAAATAAAACCAGAAGAAAACTCATAAGGTAAGCTTTGTTAAGGTGGGGAAAAAATTACAGCAAATAGTTGTAACTTCTGTTTGCTGGTAGGCGAAAATGTGAAAGAAAATAAGTAAGAATAAGATGATAGAAAATAAGTAGATAATATGTTTTTAATAAAATAAATAATATATTTTAAAATGAAAATTTAATTCATAGTAAGGAAGTAAAAGAAATTAAAATTTCAGTGACAAGAGGCATTTATTAAAATATTACTTATTTAATTAGTATGAATAAAATTAAATACTTCTAACTTATTTAAATATTTTTATTTAGTCTAAATTAATAATTCTATCTATAACATTGAGTTTCAAAATTATTATTTCACTGACTTTTAAGTTTGAAAATTAATTAAATTACTTATTTTATTTAAAATATTACTGCCGATGAAAATATTACTTATTTTCTCTGAATTTCATATTGACCACAATTATTTATTTTTCTTATTATAACTTTTTTCGGTGACTATTTCCTACCACCGAATGTATACACAAAAAAAATCAAAAAATTATTAAAACGTTCTTAAAATTCTAAGTCAATAACCTAAACAAACAAGAGTTGCTTCCCTTTCATCAGACATATTGTTTTCGATCTGTAAAAACGAAATTAAGAAAAATTTAAATTAATCCATGGCCGAGGAGATGGTCAAAGTACTATTCTGGTGTCTGTTATCATACTTTGGGGGGCAATGAAAGTTATTTGACGATGCCCATCTCTTCTACAAATAATATGCAGTAGTTGTAAATTGGATTACGTGGTGCCAGCAGCAGAGAATTATTCCTGAAATGAGCTAGACAACTGAGATTTTTAAAAAAGAAAATTAAAATAAAAAAAAATTGTTTCAAATTTGAGAGAGTAATGAATTTGTTTTGCAAAGTTGTTTCAATTTTACTCGCCTCGAGAGCAAAATATGGCGTCATTAAATTAAAATATTAATTAAGATAAAATGCCAATTAAAAAGAAATTAAACAAATATTGGGACTCAAACTCGCTGATTTACAGGCATCCCTCGATTAATGCGTTTTACATTAGTGTGAAAAAAATTTTATATACTAAAATTTGATTAGTTCATATATAATACTCGATTAGTGCGGTAAAACAGTTTATAGTAATTGAAAGTTGATTTTTTTATAGTTACTGATGTACACATTAGCCACACTAATCAAGAGATTTGATTTCTATATTTATAATGATACTGGAAAAATGGTTGATTCCTTGTACCACTCCAGTAAGAATCTGACTCCTGACCAAAAATGGAGTGTTGCTGTCATATCTGGGCTGGAATTGCCCAGTCTTCACTTGCCTGTCGATGAAGTTGCTGCTCAGTCAGTGAATGCAGGATGTTTTCTTATAATAAGCTAACAAATATCGTTAACATTAAAATATGGTTTGTCTCCTTGAAACAAGTAAAGCAATGTAATAGGTTTATACATTTTAGCAGTTATTTATTTAATATATACATTTTTTTTCATGTTAACTGTTTCTTGTTTTAAAAAAAACCATATCCATTTAGGATGTAGGCGATCATGGCTCTCCATAGATTCCTCTTCTTCATTAGTTGTGGAATCTGTGAATTGTCATGCTTTCTTTATAAAGAGTGAATTTTGCTGCCTTCTCCGTGATTCGGAATTCAGAGTTTTCCCTTCTCTAAGACTGGTAGTTAGAGATCCCAGTCTACCTTACTATTTGATCCATAGCTGGGAGAAGAAATCGATTTCTATGTGTAACAAAGAATTGGGTCAAACCAACAAGAGATGTAGAGTTGGTTGTGTGGTGCAGTAAGCACCAGGAGTTACGTCTTCTTTCACAAAGGGCTGTTGAGAGAGGGGGAGGACATTCTACTTACAGTAGGTGGCGCTGACAAAATTTGCATACAAACAATACTGGGCAGATATTAGCCAATAGTCAGTGTGGGTCTGGGACTGGGAGAGCTATATAACACCAGTTTTTTCTCAGTCATGAGGAGCACTCTCAACATGCAGAAAAACCAAACAAGATGAACACAATTATTTTCCCGACAGGCTAAACTAGAATTTGAACTTGGATCACCAATTCTACTTGCTCTGATTATATCAGCTATGCCACCTGCACATTCACGCATGACATTAGACTATCATAATTTATAATATTTGTCAGGTTTTTCAAATATTCAAAAATTGTCAGCATTGGTTACTTCCCTTTAAATATTGTTTATATCTGTTTACTCACTAATTGTGATTTAAATTTTACAGGAGAAAATGGCTTTATTTGAATAGCTAAGCAAGTTAATTGTAAAAGTGATCAATAAATCAGTTGCTTATTTATGAAGATCACAAAAGACAACATTAGAAATAAATTACAAGATCTTTTAAAACTTAATGCACAAATTAGTTATCTTTATTAAGCAAAAACCGCTAAGTGGAGCAAGATATAAGACATATGCTGTGGAACAGAAATGATACAACTACATTTAACTGCAGATAGCCAAGTTTATATATATAGCATTAATTTTCAATGGTCAGGTGCACATGCACACACAAACTTTCAGCTTTATATATTACTGTTTTCTTGAAAAGCAACTCAAGCAAATGAGAAATAAAAATTTACTTTGGAATTGTTTTTTTTTTTATTTAAAAGAAAAAAAGAAAACATTTAAAATAAAAATCAGAAAATAATATTACAATATCTTCTTGTCCACCACACACACATTTTTTATGGTTTTAGTCATTTCCGGCTGACTAAAAGTATAAAGAGTTTTACATACTCACTTGTTTAACCACAAGGTCAAAAAATGACACCCATATGTAAGTAATTCTACAATTTCATTGGTTGTATTTTCTGCATGAATAATTTTGGACTTTTTTTATCTTGACAATGAACTCCACTGAAAGAATTCTGCTTTATAAAATAAAAAAATTCCCAAGAAAGCATACACAAGAAATAAAAAATGTATTAGCAACCTGATCTACCTACTTATTAATAAGTTACTCCATTGTTATAGAAATAGAAGGCATGAATGCTTACCGAGATTGAGTTAAGCTTTGTGTTACTAAAATACTGTAATACATCATCACTAAGAAGGAAAGATCCTATAGAAACTATCTCACTTGTCAGCTGTTGTAGCATGTGGGGGGGGACACTTCCTTAATTTGGTTGATTCAGCAGCAGCAGCAGCAGCAGCAGTAATGAAAGTAATCAGTAGAAAACAACTGGAAATTCCAGAACTCATAAAAGTCCTGACAGAGCCCCTATTTGGCTTGCTTTTCCACGTTTCCTTTTCAGCAGCTTCTATCTTCAAGGCCAGTTCTCTTTACCACTTGTCCATTTTAGTGGCTGCAACTTTCAAGGCCTAGTTCAAAGGGCTACTCAACCCTTGCTGAATTAGGCCTGTCCTGGCAGCTCGACTTCAGATTTTCTTGTTCCTCATGCAAACAGGTGAAGAAATCTCCCTTCAAGACACCTACTCAAAGGAAAAACTACACACAGTCCTAGCTGTTTCAAACTCAGATTTCTTGTTCCTCCCATGGGAACAAGCAGAGAAATCTCTCTCTACAAAACATCTGCTCAAGAACTTTTTTAAGTTGGAAACCCAACTTTTTTGCCCTTGCTAAATTCTACTATTTTGAAAACAACCACCAAAAAAGGCTGTTAAACAGTTATTGCAAATTGTCCATTCCATTCTTACAGCCAAGCACACAGCACAAACACACACAAGCAACCGGGAAATCCCTACAATCTAGCTGTATAAGACAGGATAAAAAAAATATAAATATATATTAAGTCAATGAGTGTATTATATTAAAGAACAGATGGTCTGAAAGCACAAGAGAAATTATGATAACCAATTTGGATTTACCAAAGAGAAGGTGTAAAGTGTTTAAGTGAAAAGCCAAGAGTTCTCAACTTAATAAGTAATTAAAAAATAATTAAAAAAAATAATTAAAAAACGAGTAATTAAAAAAGTAATTAAAAAAATTATTAAAATGTAATTAAAAATAAGTAATTAAAAATAAGTAATTAAAAATAATAAAAAAGGTAATTTAAAAAATTATTTAAAAAGTAATAAAAAAATAAGTAATTAAAAATTTAAGTAATTGTTATACTCCATGCTAATCAGAATATATACTTGACAAACACGGTGGATAAAATAAGTAAAGGTTTACTGTAAAAAAAAACAGTACAATAACAATAAAGGTAACAGTTATGCACAAAGTCGTCGCAAATCAATCCAGTAGTGAGTGCTACTATTGGAAGGTTGGTAGTTCTTGTGTAAGTCTGAGTCGTACTCAACAGATCCCAGTTAGATTATTGTAGTCCGTTGCCTTATGGATACTCATGGGGGTGACAGGTTATTCCATTACATCAGTAATTAAAAAAATTAGTAAAAAATGTAATTAAAATAAGTAATTAAAACAATTAAAAAATTAAGTAATTAAAAAAACAAATCACATTCTGAAGTTGCAAAAATCTACAAATGTATCTTTGTGTCATCACTACTTTTATTCCAGTATCTTGTTATCATTATTCAATTTAATTATAAGTTAATGTTATTCATCTTTTCCTATGACTAATTTGAATAAATTAATCTTTATCATAAATATGTATGTAGAGGAAAATGCACAGTTCATCCAGGCTTTGGTACTATTATTGTTCCAGGCACATCTCCTTTAAGTCTTGGACAATATCCCCAACATTGGTAACTAATGTATATTTTAAGAGAGAAATTAAAAAAAAATCAGATTTATTCATTTCTGTTCATTACATATGTAACTTTCTGCAGATAAAAAACTGAAGCATATATATTTTAAGTATGTATTGAGAAGAAATTATTTTGAGAAACACTCCAGATTGTCTCCAAGTTCAGCATAAAATCTATATAAATAAAATGCCATGTATGTGTGTCCGTCATCATAGACAAGCTGAAGCAACAGGTAGTAACTACTGTAGTTACACGTGATTAAAAATTAAATAACTCATTTAAAGTTAAATTTAAATATCAAACAGAGTGAAAGGTTTAAAAAAAACAATTATTTATTAAAGGCTTTACTTTAATTTCGCTTTTAATTGCAATTGATATCATCTAATTAAAATTTAAGTGGGGGGAGTATGGTATGCTGCTCATGATTTTTTTTTCTTTTTGCTAGCATTCATATTGCGACGTATTCAAAATATTACATAGTTCGGATTCCCTAATGTCTTTTAAGAGTGACTTTATGCAAAGGGATCATAAAGAATGGGGATTTTAAAAGAGAAGAAAAATTGAGCGTAAAATAAATGTAAGCTATGAAGATCGGTTGTGTATATGAAGAAAGATTGTGTCAAATAAAAATAAAATAATTTTATTATTTCTAAATTCTTATAGCTGTTATGTACATAGGATGTTGAAGGTAGCCCTCCATAGGAGCTAATCTAAAGTCTGACTGAAAGGCAGTTTCTAGGCTAGTTTAAAATAAAGTTAAATGTTGTTCGTCCTGGCCTTGGTTTCAGTTACTTTCACACCACAATAATATAGTTTCCCAGTGCCTTTTCTACTACTAGATTGGCAGTTAGGTCTCATCATTTTACAGTTAAAATGGCTAGATGTATCCATAGGTTCTTTGTTTCTTTTCTCTCACTTCTCACTTGTGGAAATCTCTTCCAACTTCTTGTTTAGCAACTTTGATCTTCAAAAATTTTAGTTTAATGTCAATCGTTATTTTCTGTCTTTTTAATTCCTGTTCTTTTGTTTTCTCTACTTAATGATGTTTTTTTTCTTTTTCTCATATTCTTTCTGTTGTATCCTTAAAGAAGTTTACAAACAGACAAAGGTGGTACTCGAGTGAAAGGAACAGCAACATGCATGTAGATGAAAGAAAGTGAGCTTTATTGTAAAAGAGAATACACTACTGAAAGACAGGGAATCGGGTGGCAGGCTAGTAATTCCCAAAGCAAAGATATCTACCAACTGCCCTACATGGTCAGATGTGGTACAAGACCGAATTTAATGTGGGGTATCCAAGCCCATAGGCTCAGCCAAAAATTCCCCATATAAAACAGGGTCAGGTAGCTGTTTCCCCAAGAAGAGACTCTGCCCTTCGACATAACCTTGTCTGGGGATCCTCTCTGCCCGGAGACAGAGAGTTTGGCCAGCACAGCTGGAGACAAATCTCCAACTAATTTCCAAAGCAAGCCCCCAAGTATATCCTGTGCTCACCATATATAGCTACTGATATAATCAGTCCACATATGTGATAGGGAGTGTGGAACATTCGATTACAGCACTTTCACAATCAGTAACCCCTTGCATCTTAGTGGCTTTATTGCCTTGCTTGTGGTGAAATGATTACTTTTTTTCCTAATAAAATATTTTCTATAATTATATCACAAAAAACTTTCTTATACACATCTATATCAACTGATTTGTTTTTTTACAGCTTATCAACCCTTTCTAGGTTATTTAAAGCCAAAACATTTTTAGATTGTAAGAATAATTCTTTTTTTGGTAGGGAATATTTCGTCGTCAATTTTTTTGAATAAAAATGATTTTTCCACATACAATTCCTACTATTTAACCCATAGATGGGGAGGAGAAAAGATGGAGCCATACCTTTCCAACAAGTATTTCTATAGACTTCAATTTTCATTTCAATATACTCAATTTACATTTTTTAGGTAGAAATATATTTTTATACAAATGCACAAATACATATATTTGGATATTAAAAATATATATTTTACATATAAATATATATAAATATATAAAGTGTGCAGGAGAAATACCTCCAACCTATACCTCCAAGAAATACCACCCACATAATAGTATGATATTAGTGGCATTGGTGTCTTCATCTTACTAATGTCTTACTATTACATAAAAGGTATTTCTGTTGCACCTCATATAATAATAAATATATAAGCCATTTTGAAAAATTTCCTCTTTGACATGTTTCACTAAATGGACCAATGTAATCAGAAAAGAATTTCACAAAAACAAGACAAAACATGATTTCAGTGGTAGAATGCTTGATTTTTATTTACATATTTTGTGATAGAAATTAGATTTTAATTAATTTTAACTCAATTTTCATTTATTATTTTTTAATGTTTGTTTATCTTTTTTCTAATTTTATTCAAAGTTTAAGTATCCCACTGTTTCAGTCTTAAATTAGTTAGAACAGGCAATAAAAAAAATTATTTGGGAATATTTAAAATCTAATTTTAATAACTATACCTTCTATAAAGTAAAAAATCAGCCTTTAGGCTTTAACCATATAATCTTTAACCATATAATCTGAATCATGTTTCGTCTTCATAATGTAGATATTGTTTTTGTGAAATAAAATTATTTTTTTTCTGCCAGTTCTTCAGCAAAATATGTCAAAATAGGAAATTCTTATATTGTCTTGTATATTTACTATTCTGTCAGATTCCCATACAACTTTTCTTCACAAATATATTTACAAATACTTTTCAAATATAAGGTGTAAGGTTAATTAATATAAATCAATTTATCTCAAAATTATTAAAATGAATATGTAACATATTTTGTTAAATTCATAAAGGGTTTATTTTCCATGAAAATGGAAATACTGACAGAAAAACAGAATGGCCTACTTCAAACAGAAATCGAAATTTTGAAATGGAAATTTTTTTCTAAGAATAAAATTTAACAACTGCCATTTTAATTTGATACAATTTTTGCCTTTTCTAACTCACTTGTCTGACAGACATCAAAAGGTAATGTTTTAATGCATCCCCTTTTCCTACTGTCTCCCTACAGTTTACAAAGTATTTAGGAACAAAGTTTTAGGAAGTTTGGCTTGATGTAATAAAAGAGGGGGGGGGGTAAAAAATTTGTCTTTTTGTTTCGTCCTTTCTTTTTCCTATCACACATTGTAATGGAGGTGAGAAACAGTTTGTCATTTCAGAAAGCCAAATTTAATGACTTAGGCTCTTTTTTCAAAACTGTTAAATAATTAAACTTAAAAATTTAATAATTTCCATAATGTGACCAAACGATAATGTAGCTTTTTATTGTCCCTAAATGACTTTGTGGTGCTACTTTTCTGAAGGCTTTGCCACTTTCACTTAATTCTTATTTAGGATTGTAGAATTCTTTGCATGGCTTGTCCCAGAAACTCATCAAGTTAGATTAAGGGCTGAGGTGTGAGGTACGAAACCCCATCAAATTGGAGCAACTTATCCAATGGGTGGAGATTCCAGCGAATAAAATTTTTCATTCTCCTTTTATTTTCTTGTTTTAATAACATTTATATAGTGTTACACTTTCTCATTAAGGATTAGAATGAAGCAAAAACAAGAATCTATACTGAAAACGAGGCAGGAGGGGGCGTTCAGAATCCTATACAGAAAACAGAAAAAACAGAATTCCCTAAAACGTGAAACAGAATTAAGGAAAATTTGAAATGGAAAATTGGTCTCTCTAAATTCACATTTGATCTATATTTATAAGCTCAGTTATTCCCTCTTCAAAACAGAAGACATTCAAGATAAGATAAAAACATCAAAGTAAACTTCTTTAGATTCTTTCTCAATATTAAAATAAAGATTCTTAATTATTTCACATTAAACTTTAAAATGTACATCTATATTGACTGATTTGTTTTTTACAGCTTATCAACCTTTTGTGGGTTATTTAAAGTCAAAACATTTTTGAATTGTAAGAATAATTCTTTTTTTGCAAGTAAATATTTCATTAACAATTTTCTGAGAATAACAATGATTTTTCCAGATACAATTCCTACTATTTAACCTATAGCTGGGGAGGAGATGATGAGATAGATTCATACCTTTCCCATGGGCATTTGTGCATAAATGAATGTAATGGAGTTGACTGAAATTCAAACTCAGATCTCTGATTTCTAATTCTGAGCTGCTGTCCACTACACCACCCCCACATCACATGTACATACATCTATTAAAAAAAAAAAAAATAGTTTCAGAAGTTCAACCTTGAAATCGGCATTAAATCTTAACAGAGTTTCTCATTCAGAAATTTACAGACATTTTCTAACCAATTTTACAAAAAAAATAAAAATAAATTCTACAGGCTCACCTTAGAGGCTTCGGTAAGTAAAATCCGTGATTGTATGATGGTTATGTCCAAGCCAAGCTCGGATATTCCCATAATGAATAATTAATGATTCCATGAAAAATATTCAAAAGATGACCGCTGTAAAAATTTTTATTATTCCAAGTCTGTACAGTTGTGAGCTTATAAGCATCACACTGTACATGCCAGACATTGTGGGAACATTTGAGTTGAGACAAACTGTGACTTCACTCACGAAGGTCAAGTGCCAAGGAATAAAGAAAAATACAACAAAAACAAAGAAAGAAAGAAAAAAGCCAAGAAAATGACTGACACAAGTGTTTAAGGAAAGAGGAGTTAAAGTCTTTTTTTCCTGAACTAGATTTAAAAAAAAAAAAAAAAAAAAGGCAACAAAAAGTTTGTTTTGTTTTGTTTCAGTCTGGGAGGAAAGAAAAAAGAAAGAAAAAAAACGTAACTAATGATACAGTCATTCATTAAGTTTGACTTTTAGTTGTAAGCAAGCGAACAGATCTCTCAGAATTTGTTATTAAAACAAGTCTAAAGTTATTTCCTTCTTTTTAAGAGCCATTCTTTCTTAAGATGAAACTGCAAGTGGAGGCCACTTGCTAAGAGATTTACCAATTAGACACAAATCTTGATGCAACTTATGACTAAACAATGTCAGCAGTAGCTTGAAAACAATCTGATAATGGTTGAATGGAACCGGCAAGATATTTTGGTCTTAAATGGTGACGATTTACCAATAAAATCTGATAAAGATCTGAATGGAAATATCAAGTTCTTCAAATGAAGAACCATTCTCAAGACAAGAGGAACACAAGGACAAAAACACTACGCAAAACATGAAAAAGGCAAAATGATAAAAAAAATTGTAAGTTTATTAACACTTTCACTGCTGCATTGTTATAGCCTTGTTGCCTGGCTGTACTGGCTCATTTCGGAGAAAATAGTGATTTACTGGAAATAAATGATGCTGGTGAGGGTAATGGTGATTTCTTATAGATAAACAACACCCCTAACAAGCAACATAATTAAAATACATGACAAAATAATGTTACAGAATGTGAAGGCCAGGACCAGAATGGTCCGCAATTGGTCAGAGTGCCTTGTGGACATGGTATTCTGACAGTGATGGATTGCTTTTGTCTGGGTTTGGGATATGTCCAAAATGGCACAAATTCAACAGAGGGCTGCAAGAATTCTGAAGTGTCGATATGCCTCCCACAACTAGGTTAACAACTAGTTAAGACCACTCATGGAGGGTCATTGAGCCAATGTGTGACAGACGTTCCTATGATATCATTCCTCCTGCTGCCTCTTAGAGTCCAAGATACTGTCAATCTCTCCTAATAAAACAAATAAGAGAAAGAAATCGCCCTTTTTGTTGATACCATTTTATGTAGTAGAGAGGAAACCCAGACGACACAAAAAGCAACAATAGGTTGCATTGTATACTACGACATAAGATAAGATGATGTATAAATGTTTATACACCAGAAATAATGTTAGGAATGTCAATAACAAAGAGGACATTTTTTTTGTGTGCCGTGTTTCATTCTTTAGAATGTCATCAGGATAAAGTGATGTTTCTGTTAAAGTAATTACACATGTGCATGAAGGAGAGGAGGAATATAAAAGCGCTAAAGTTGGTTATAATTATGCACAGATAGGAGATACTGAAAATGTTGGGATGCCAAAATTTTAAACTTGCAAAATTTTAAAATTAAACTTAAGTTTAAGATGTCAGATTAAAAAGTAAATCCATTAATTCTTTAGCTATAGAACAGTGAATGCTGGTAGTAACAAAAATAAAAATAAAATATTCAATTAAAGAAAAAAAAAAGATCCTTGATAATGGCTAATAGAATTTCAAAAAGTGCTCAGATATATAGAACATTTGAACAGTTTACATTATTTACATTATCTGAACTGCTATCCTCATCTTCATTGCCATATTCACAATGTTTCGGCCATTATACACTCCAGCCTTCTTCAGGCGATTGGAATTTCGAACCGAGCCCTTCATTTTGTCCACTGGGGTAGATTGTTCTAGTTCCATGTGCCATGCCTCTTCTGGATGTCTCAGATTTTTCCCATTAACTCAACTCTCCATGTTTTTCGGTTCACAACTGCTGTAGCCTGGTATTGGAATCACAACTCTTTGGGAATATGGCAATGAAAATAAGGATAACAGTCCAGATAATGTAAATAATCATAATACCTCATCTTGGAGATATAGACAGATATTTGAACAGTTTTTATACACTTTATGTCCAAAAAAGAAAATGCAAGAAAAATTGAATAAAAACTTAATCGCTGTAACTTAAATAAAAACTTAATCGCTGGCTAAATATACAATTCTGTGTGTGTGTGTATATATATATATATATATATATATATATATATATATATACACACACACACACACACACACACACACACACACACACACAGGTGTGTGTGTGTGGGTATACGAATAAAGACAAAAGGAAAACTTATGCATTTGGTCCCAATGGACTGTATCAAGGCAATTTTAAAGTCCCTCAGAGGATGAAACATGTTGGCTAAAATAAATTTTCCTTTTGTTTGTCTTTATTTATATTGTTCTTTTACAGATATACTCTAGCTTTAATTTTTAATATATATATATATATATATATATATATATATATATATATATATATATAGGATAATGAGAAGCCGCAAAAAATTTTTGTTAGATATAGTTAAAAAATTTTTTAAACAACATCTAAAATATTACTACAGTTAGATTTAGGTTAGAAATATTCGAACACAGTTGCATTTCCATATCACATGACGTCTGCGTCTCGCGACGGACGCTACTTAATGTAAACAAACTTCTGAAAATGCCCATTTCTGATGAAAGGTCGGGGCCGATCTGAAATATCAAATATATATATATATATATATATATATATATATAAAAATATAAATAAATACTTTCACAAAAAAACATTCAATTTCTTTTTTAATTTGCAACTTTTCAGTTGTTTTTTCTATATTATATATATATATATAATATTTATTAACAATTATAACAAAAACATGTTATAAACTGCTACATAAATGCAATCATGTTTCAACACTGTATGTGCTTCTTCAGATGTTGGTCACTTTTTTAAAACAATGTTTGCACATTGGAATTAACTTAATATAAGCGGTTTCCTTAGAAGGAAACTTTTCAGTTGAAATTTATAAAATCTTCCTCTTAAAACAATAAGTTTCTCAAGTTCACTGTTATCACTTTTTCTGATGCTGATGCGTGTTTCCTTCCTCACCTTTTGCTTGAAGTCATGTGGAACATCATCATCTTGATTATGTCATTATTTTCTCAAGTTACATGTGCCATCCACTTTAATTATTGCCATTGTTGAAAGTCTTCATGTGATGTTGTTTCTGCTACTTGTGATACAGTCGTTTGTTTTTGATACTGTAGTATCAGCCTACAAGTTTCAAAGAAGAATGGTTCTTACTGTAACCTACAGATTTCATTCACTCAAAACCATTTTAACCATCAATCTGAGAAAACGATTGTATACAGCTGACAGTTTAGATATTTCTAAATGAGTTATGAAAGTCGTGATCAGATAAAGCTATTTAAGAACATGATTGGAGTTTTTTATTTTAATGTTTTGATTGTTTGATTAGTTTTTACAGTTTATCAACCTTTTGAAGGTTATTTAAAGCCAGAAAATATTCTGAGATTGGAAGAATTTGTTAGAGATAATTATTTACTGATACAAGTTCTACTCTTTAACCTATAGCTAGGGAGGAGAAGAGGTGGATTCATACCTTTCCAAAGTGTATCTGCACGTTATTGAATATCATGAATACAAATGGGAATTGGAACTCGGCTCTCTCAACTTCCAATTCCAAGCTGTTATTGCACCACCCACACATCCAAGCTTACATCACCTGGTATTCCTAGGCTTGACATTGCTTCACTTCAGTGATCATGGTGTTTCAACATGACATTTAGTTAAAAGAAAGAGCCACAAGACAGGTATGTATGATTTCTTTTCACACTTTATTCCAGAAAGAAACTCCGTCCTGGGTATGACGATAAACTACATCCACGTCCTGGGTAAGACGATAAACTACGTCCAGCAGCAAGGCCTCTGATCAGGAGGTTTTCAGGAGCGTGGAACCACCTCTTAATTGCTGGTGTTCCCAGGTCCACCCTGACCCAGGGTGGTAGCACCTGTTAGGGTCCCAGCTATGGGCAAATAGTTAACACCCAAACTTGTCTAAAAACAGGTTTTAATACCAGAAATACTTTGTAATAAAAAAAATTATTACCAGCAATAATTTTTGAAGGAAAATTATTATCAGCAATACTTTAAAAAACAAAAAATACCAGCAATACAAACAGTTATAAATTGTTTGAAAAAATATGACCAGTTATAGATTTCTTCAAGGAAAAATATTCCCAGGAATAGATTTTTGAATAAAAACATTACCAGCAATAAAAATTTTGTAGGCATTAAATAACCTATTGAAGTTGGTATACCGTAAAACAAACCAAACCAAACCAGAAAGAAAGTGCAAACAAAAAAGAAAGGTTGTCTTCAAAGGTCATATTTTTTCCAGTACTAAGGAACCACCAAAATGTGACCCCCACCCCCCGACCACCACCACCCACAACCAGCTACTGCCCAATATCAGAAGGCTAACCAGGAAGACTAAATAGAGAGACCAACACTTCCACAACATGTCTCTCATTCCACCAATTTCTATCCCTTTCAATTTCTGAGGAGTGGCCATAAATAGAGACCTGACCCACAAACCCTACTAACCACTCCTTCTTGACAAACATCATCTCACCCATAACTGCCAGGTATCTTTCATATTAAGTAGTTCAAACAAGGACTAAAGTCTGCCACCCTTAGGAAATAAGAACAAGAAGTCAGGTTGATGAAACTGGTCAGAGCAAACAATAAAAATTGTGGGACCCTCTTCCACTCCCAAAGTGTTGATTGGGGGGTGGATGTATAAGGAGAAAAGTAGGAAAATTATAAAAGAGAGAAACATGAAATATAAAACCCAATAAACAAGAGAAAAGACTCTTTCTTTTAAAGCAAACAGGTTGGATTACAAATGTTTTGTGTGTCTGGGAACAAAATAAAATAAAAAAGAAGGCAGAAGTACTTATATACACAATTCAAAGATCTACAATGGAGTTAAAGTCCATTTCTTCACACGCACCCCCCCCCACACACAAACATCTGTCTATATTTCTGAGATGAGGTATTATGTACATTATTTACATTATTCGGACTATTGTCCTCATCTTTGTCGCCATATTTATTACAAAGTTTCGGCCGTTGTAAGCTCCAGCTTTCTTCAGGTGGTTGGAATGTCGAACTGGCACATGGAACAAGAACAGTCTACCCCAGTGAGTGAAATAAAGGGTTCAGTTTGACATTCCAACCACCCGAAGAAGGCCGGAATGTACAATGGCCAAAACATTGTAATAAATATGGCGACAAAGATAAGGACAATAGTCTGAATAATGTAAATAATTTTTAAAAAAAACTACTTCTTTCCACTTATTTTTTGATCATTTTCAAGGGTTAAAACCACTAAAGAATTAGCCAAAAGCATTTTTGGGACAATAATCACTACAGACAGTTTCTACATCCTCATAGTCCTCAAAGACAAACTGTAAGGACATTTAGTGTAAAACTAAATAAAAAAACTTGCAAAATTTTTCCCATGCATTAAATAAAGGGATTGGTTTTGAAATTCCAAAGTATATCACCTGAAGAAGATTGAAGCATACAATGGCCGAAATGTTGGGAATATGGTAATAAAGATGAGGACAACAGTCCAAAAGATGTGTTACGGGTCAGTTTATATGGTTCCCAACTGGTTTCATTCTTAGTAAGATCAGTGTTTGGAATTGGGAATAGCACGCTGTCTCCTGAAAATGCCCACAACAAACATGGCAAACTCGGGATGTGAATCCATGTAAAAAAAAAAATGCAAAGAAAGGACAATAACCAATATATATATGTACAAATAAATGATAATGTACTGACAATAAAGGGTTACAAGTGACAAAGATGTGTGTGTGTGTGTGTCAAATGAATGTGAAAACCTTTTTGGCCCAAAGTATGTGTAGTGAGTGAATTTGTGTGTGTGTGTGTGTGTGTGTGTGTGTGTGTATTGTTCATGCATTTCCCAAAAAGAACACATTCTCAGTGAGAGTTTACATGT
This sequence comes from Acanthosepion esculentum, assembly GCA_964036315.1. Classification (NCBI taxonomy): domain Eukaryota; kingdom Metazoa; phylum Mollusca; class Cephalopoda; order Sepiida; family Sepiidae; genus Acanthosepion; species Acanthosepion esculentum. Next base: position 98,869,569 of record OZ038495.1, on the reverse strand, counting down.
TGATGAAAAAGCAGATTAGAAGAGAATGATAAAAAATTATTGCAGAGTATTTATAGTCCTGAGAGCATCTCCTAGGCTTAGTTTTAAAAATTAGGACAAGGTAACCCAAGACATGTAAATGAACAGTTACAATACCTCAAAAAAGTTAGATACAACATAATACAAAATATTTTTTTTTTAGAAAACATTCGCTTGATAAATTCATTCTCTATGGTTTGAAAAATTCTTTTAATTTTCCCTTCTTGGTGTGTTCATAGATTGTACAATCTTTTAAATTCATGTTTCTCTCCAGCTGACAGAGTTTCATGAAAAAAAAAAACTTAGAATAAATAAGGGGGACAAACAGACATACCATTGGTTGCAATCAATGTTAACCCAACACCGTGGAAATGTCTTTTGACAGCAGCATTCTTTCTCTTCAAAATATTTATAAATGTTAACACTACTCTTTTTCAGGCTACATTCTTTAAATATTCATATTTCAGTGGATAAGCACACCAAACAATATGTGTGTGTGTGTGTGTGTGTGTGTATTTAGACAGCAAATTGTTTTAGGTATGTCTGATTAAATAAATTACAATGTTTATTTTTATCATAATCCTTTCATATTCACGAATATTTGCAATATATGGAAAAATATCTGTGTATATGAAAGGATTATGATAAAAATAAGCAGACATAATGTTTGTAATTTATTCAATCAGATATGTTTTGAACAACAAAAAATATTAAAATTTAAAATTTTCAGACACACTGGGTTGTATATTAATAATTTTTTGCTTTATTATTTCAATTAGGTTCCTTGACATGGCCATCATCAAGAGAAAACAAATTCCTGCTTGTTGAAGAGTGACTGTTTCTGAAGAAAGTGAACTTTATCTGTAGTTTTCATTTGTTTTGTTTTTTTATCATTAATTTTGTTCAGTCCCTGTGTTGGTCAAACAGACTCTTTGAAGTTGTTTTTAAGATAGAAGATGGTAGATTCCTGACTAAGAATTCCCTCATTGGTCATTTTGACAGTTTTATTGGTTGCTGGGAATGGGATGTGTGTGTTATGTGTATGTTATCTTTTAGTTCTTTGAGAGTGTGTGTGATGTGAGGATGTGTATATATTTGTGTGAGTGCGTGTATAAGTGTGAGACTGCCACACCTCTGCAAGCAGGTCTGGCTTGTGTGGGTGAGAAATGTGGGTTGGGCTTGATTTATGGCAATATATATTAATTCTATCTATGTTGTTACATTTGTGCTTAGGCCCAGCTGGAGAGTGTGTGTGTGTGTATGTACGCACACACACACACATATATATATATATGTATATATATTGAAGTGTATATGATATAATTCATGTGCACATATATTAGTATTAAAAAAAAATCAATTGCAATATTTTTGTGTGATCTCATTCCAACTAGTCATTATATATGACATCATGCTGACCATTTCAAATGTCCAGTTTCCCAAAGAATAGCAGGATTTAAACAATGGAATTCTAACTAACACATAGACACCACATCGGTTCTTTATAATGACTACAATAGTCAAAAGTAATTGAACACAAATAACAAAATATGAAATTCAGACAGTTTAACTACAACTTTGAACACAATACTCAACACCTTATATGAAAATTGGAAAAATATAATAAAAAATTAGACAGACAGACCTTGGCAGTTCCTTTTAATCTAACTTGTGTGCGCATAGATATATATATATAGATATATATATATATATATATATATATATATAGATAGATAGATAGATAGATAGATAGATAGATAGATAGATATGCTCTCTGGCAAGATACAAACCTCTCTACTTTTGGGGCCAATTTAAAAAACTACCACACCCTACTAAACACTGCTCATCACAGCTGACCAGTTTGCAGAGAGCAGTGAAGATGAGAAGACAATTTGCAGCTCGCTATGCAATCAAGTTTTGTGCTCCTCAAATCTGTCCCTAACCCTCCCTACAGTCCAGACCTTGCTCCCTGTAACTTTTGGTTGTCCCCCAGTCTGAAGCAGAACCTGAGGAGCATTCATTTTGAAAACATTGAGAAAATGAAGGAGGCTGTGACACCTTGGATGACTTCCATGGGGCCTTCACAAAGTGGCTGGAGCACTACAACAAGTGCTTTGAAGGACATTAGAGGTTTGTACTTCTTTGAAATTACTAAATGTCTCTCCTGAAAAAGTTTCAAAATCTCCTGGAATGCTCCTTAGTAGATTTTAAAATTGTATTGCTGAAAAGGTACAGAAGCTAATAGTTTATCAAGAGTTACTTTTAAATATTTAATATTAGAAATAAAAATATATAACAAGAATTACTTTTATATCAAATATAAACATAAAATATGTGTCAAGAATTGAAATTGAACACTAAAATGTCTCTGATGGTCAGAATATAATTTCAATATAACCTTTAGATTTAATTGGAGTAATTACATCAGTCTGATATGAGACAGTCTAAAAAGATGTTCTGCTTTTTTCATTGGAGGATATTTAAGACAACTTTGACTTCATTCAAAAAGATCAATTTTGATTGGATTGTGACAGCTGTCATACCAGCTGACATCTTTTTTTGTCAAAATTAACCTATTTTTCTTTATTGATTATTGTACATAGAAGAATTATCTTAAAATATATTTAAATTATTGTCTGAAATTGAAATTATGATTAATATGATAGTCACTATGATTAGACATTTATAAACTCGAGCTTAGAAGCAAGAGCCAAGTTTATCATCAGACAAAAAGAGGCTCACTATAATCATGTGACTCTTCCTTGCAATTGCCATCAAATAAATATCCAGTCAAAATGAATCCTAAAAGAATATATTATGTCTTGAGTGATATTTCAGAATAATCTTTAATGCTGAATTATTTTGTGGATGAAAGCAGTTTCCTCATTCATTCAAATTTATGTAAAATTTTTACACAAGTTTTGGTCATACGAGTACTTGTGCACTGAAGTAAACCCAATCGTAAACAGGAAACAAGGGATAAACCCCGACTCCTGTTAAAAAAACTGGGGAGGAATGTGAACTGGATGATAGGCAAACCTATCTACTCCTATTAAGTAAATAAATAAATAGTAAATAAAATTTCAGAGTTCAGACAGAGACATTAGGAGTAAAGAGTTGAAGTACATAATAGGCATTCATTGTCTGTTATATTTAACAATATGTGTTTGAATAATGATCTACTGCCCCTATATATATATATACATATATATATATATATAATAGACTCTCTCGTTGTATTCAATATATAACGGTCAAGCAGTTCAGTTTCTAGGAACCGACAGCCCGACACCAGCACATGAGATTTGATTATAGTGGTGAAGGTTTTGTGCAGAATCAACCACACTTTTTGAAGGGCCGAATACAGAGACCTGGTGCAGTACGTGCCACAAGGTCTCCAAATGAAAGGTTTTGCATTCAGAGTTGTTCTTCTCCTAGATCAGTTGCCATGCAAGGCTATAGAACCCAGTCTGTCCTGCTATTACCCATAGGTGGAGGGAGAAGAAGAGAATTCATACCTTTCCCAAGGGTATTAGTGTGTGTATATTATATATATATATATATATATATATATATATATATATATATATATATATATATAATTTAAAGACATTTATAATATGTTTAACGTTCTTTTTATAGATACAAGTATTTAAGCAAATGCTCTGTTTTATAATAAACAGTATTAAATAACATTTACTGGCCTGAATGTCCGATAAATTAAATTAAATTATGTTTATTTATGTATGAACTATATATATATATATATATATATATATATATATATATATATATATATATATAGTTCATACATAAATAAACAACTACACAGTGAACTCTTTAAAATATAAGAGATTGATTGGATACTGTGTTTATATTATGGACAGGACTACTTTTCTAAAGTGATAAAAAAATAAATCAATATTTTTCAATTCTGACAAATGTCATGACTTAAGAAAGGTCTAATGAATATTAACCTACAAAAATTATACTCCCAAAAATTATACCCACAAAATATTTCCTTATTTTTTTTTTTTTATGAGCGGAACAGTCAATTTAAGTACTTCCTAAATATCTATGTTAAGTGCTCAAAATAAAAAGCTGGCTCTGAAAATTCTTTCTGTCAATTTCAACTCATAAAAATTAAGAAACGCTATCCGTCTCTTACGCAACTCCTTAGCAAACCGAAGATGGAAAAAAAAAAAGAAAGACGAATAGAAGCTAAATAAAAGCTTTCCGCCATTTATGTGCAATCGCATCAGAATATGTTCTGTCAGCAACACTTTAGTTATGGAGAGGAAAAGAGGGCACGGGTTAGAAGAAAGAAATCTAGAATTAAAAGGAAATATTACACTCGAGTGAAGACGTCTTATGTTTGAAGAGGAAATTAAATATGGCGTGTGATAGATTTTATTAAGCCAATATGCCATGGCAAATAAAATCACAATAAAAACATTTTCAAAGCAAGTAACATGGTGCAACATAATCTTACGTTCCCTATTTCACCTTTTTTGTGTCCAAATATAAAAAGCTTAAATATATTAACACAGAAAAGCAGTATCAATGATCCTTGTACCAATTGCACCTAAGAAATCTAAAAAATGGTCCAAGAGAGATATATAGTCATGGGCGAATATGATAGATAAACTATATATATATCAGACTAATGGTGGGTAATTGAATGACAAGATGGTCGAAGAGAGGCATATAATCATGGGAGAATATGATAAACTATGACAAGATGGTTCAAGATAGATATATAGTCATAGGAGAATATGATAGATAAACTCTATATATCAGACTATGGAGAAAAATCTTATGTAACATGCTTCATCCTTCTTAAGGACTTCTTCAGACTACATAATGTTTTTTTTCATGGAATCATATATAAGCCAGGGGTGAGAATGGGAATATAATTAAAAAGTTGTTTGTGATTATACATCAAGAGAAACACTGGCAATGAATGGACATTTAATTCTAAATTCTAAATTTCTGGTCAATTCCATTCAGCTTTTCTGCTGCTTTTGTTCACTGCTCTTTTTAAATATCACATATTTGTATGTCCTGTAAGATACTGCATATCACCTTCCTCGGCAAAACTGCAGATATTAAAATGTATGATATTTAAAAACAATAGCGATAAAAACAAAAGTGGTAAGAAGCTGAAGTTGGTTTGACTTTACAGCAGACACATCAGATGCTAGAAATTCAATGAATCTGCAATATTATTGGTCCTGATCTGGTGGTTCAGCTTCAGTCACTTTCCTACTGCCATAAGGTTGTCTCTCTGTCTTTTCTATAAATACTTTCATGGTAATTGTTTGGATGCTAACAGTTTCTTTTCTCACACTTCTCGCTTGTGGAATTCCCTTCTGGCTCCATGCTTTTCTGCCAACTTTAATCTACAAATATTTAAATGCAATGTCAATTGCCTCCTGATTACTCTTTTCTCTTTCTGCTCATTATTAATGTTTCTGTTCCTAATTCTTCCACACCATCTAACCGCTTGTGGTTTAGTGGCTTTACTGCCTTTCATAGTTGCGGGGGTGATACTGATTAAAAAAAAAAAAGGCTGGATTTACTTGGAGATATTTATAGTTTTTCAGATTAACTTATGTTACAAATACATTTATAAAATATCTCTCATGAGCTCAACGTATGAAAACCTTGTGTGCTTAAAAAGTTTGCATCAATATAATCTCAGTCTACACTATTTACATTGCTCGGACTGTTGTCCTCATCTTTGCTGTCCCATTCACAAATTTTTGGTCATTGTATGCTCCAGCCTTATTCAGGTGATATACATTAAATTTTCAAACCGAACACTTTCTTTAGTCCATTGGGGTAGATTGCTAAAGTTCCATGTGCCATACTTTTTCTGGATGTCTCAGTTTCAGTTATTTAGTAATTCAACTCTCCAAGTTTTTGCTCTCCTCTGCTGTGGCCAGGTATTGAACTCAAAACTTTTTGGGTCAAGTCAGTGGATTACTTCAACTAACACTTTTATCCACTGGGCCATGTGATCTTGGGGACATTGTGAATATGACAACAAAGATGAGGACAACAGTCCGAATAATGTAAATAGTGTAAATAATTACAATACCTCATCTCAGAAATATAGACAGATAATCTAAGTCGTTTAAATCTGAAAGTGCCAAGTATCAAAACATGACAATGGAAGTTATTTTTTAAGACTTCCCAGGTTCAGCAAAAAAGAAAAATTCATTTAAATTGTTTTTTCTCAAATATTATGAAGGGCAACCCCAAGCGAGGCAATAAAACCACTATGACACAAGGGCAATTAAGATCTGGTTTAATTTATGAGCTTGACAATTGTCAAGCTCATAAATGCATTAAAAATAAAATAGTCACATACAGAGCCATAAATGACATGACAGACAGCATTAATTGATGGTAGATTCACTGGATAGATACTTTATATATCATTTCACCCCAAGAAAGGCAATAAAGCCACTATGACACAAGGGGTTACTGAGTGTTACAGAATATGAGAAAAAGACATTGTTAAGGAAAGAGAACAATAAAAGGACAAGAATTAAGAAGACAGAAGATAACCTGTGACATTGCATTTAAATTTTTGAAGATCCTGTTTGAAAGGAACGGAAGAAGACAGAAGAAAGTTCCACAAGTGACAGAAGAAACTGTTAGAATAGAACTTATGATTACATCTAGCAGCCATTTAAACTGTAAAATGATGAGACCTAGCTGACAATCAAGTACTGCACTAAAATTCATTAAGTCTAAGTGTCATAGAGGAAAGCAATATTTATTCTGTAGGATATACAGAAATGTGGCACAAGGCCGAAGGGGGGATTGGGGAAAAGAGACGGTCTTCATCTGTCTTAAATATAACTTAGCTAGCCGCAAACACTGACCCAATCGTACGAACATTATTCCTTACACCAAAACACCACAATCATACGAACCGTTCTTACTACAACCACCATAATACCTCACTGTCTCTATGAAAATACTGACTAGTCCCCATATTTACAATTCAATATCTGTGGGGGGAGGGGAATAAAATAACAATTTAAAAATTAACCCCAATGAGTATATACAAATGAATACAAAATATTTACAAGAAACTAAAGAAAATATTGTCATAGAGGAAAGCACGTCAGAGCAATTACCATGAAAGTATTTATAGAAAAGGCACGGGGAGTGGAGAAAATTGAAAAAACTGCAAACATTAGTGGCTTCAGCATAAGAAACTTTCTTCCCTACACCCTTTTCCCGCACATGGGTTTGTCTCTCATTCCAACATGAGGCTGCTGACTCTAAAGAGCAGAACACAAAATTAAATAACTTCTGCAATTTGTCTTATTATCTCTACTTTTCATATATATGTATTGATGTGGATAAATCAAATAACTAAATATTCGCAACCGTATATACATGCGGTAGCATATATACACAGGTAAGCACATAAATATTTATGCAATTTAAAGTGTAAACAAAACAGTGCTCAATGTGGTTAGGCAGAGCTAAAAAGTATATATTAATAAATATACATATATAAATATATGTGTTTGAAGTGTAACTTAAAGTTTCATTGTTCTATGAACTCATCAGGCCCGAATTATTACTTTTGATTAAAAAAAAATAATAATAATACTCGGTCTAAAATGCAGATTCAAAGCTCAAATTTAATATAAACTGAATATAATATTTCAGTATAAATACAGAATGTGGAGTGCAGGTAGGGGGCTATTGTAAAAAAAAAAAGAAGCAAACTTAAAGTTTAAAAGAGGAAAACCAGGTAACTCGTTAAGTAATAATAGATGTTAAAATGGTTAAAGGGGGGTAACCAATATGTAACACAAAATATGGGAAGTGCGTGTGATATTTGGATAATATATTTATTCAGAATTAAGATATTTTAAGAGAAATTTCTTTGTGTGATTATAAGCTAACATGAGTTAATTATGTTTATTAAGTAGATTTTGGTCATTAATATTTTTGAGGATGAATCTTATATATATAAAAGATTCATCCTAAAATATATATATATATATATATATATATATATAATATTGCATTTTCATCAAAAAATGGTCACCCAGGGTATTTCTATAAGAAAATGGTTTTAAGGTAAACAATCTTTGTAATTATAATGCTCAATATCAAGAGGATAGAGCATGAATAATAAATAAGTGGCAGTGTCTCATTCCTTATAATAATGTTCATCCAATAAAAAGCCCAAGAGCCACTCAAGGCAGAGGGTTACTGTGTGTTGTTTTATGAGTGTAAAAAATGCAGTTAATGAGGTTACGTAGGAATGATAATGGTTAACTCTAGATGTGAAGAGGTCAGGATTCTAGTGAGTGGGAAAACATCCTGCCTGGAGTCTATTCTACAAAGTAACAGTTTTGGGAAGGAAGCTGATCAAGTGGAACTTACTTCTTGTTAATGGAATATGAAGAGAATGAGGATGCTTCATCCTTGTGTATGCAGCATGGTGTGTCCCAACTGCAAAGGTTAGGGCTGGTGGGATCAGGGAACGAAGCTCATTAGAACACATGCCATGGAAATAGCAACAATGTCGCAAGAGGCTCATGATGTTCCTTCTAGAGGAAAAGAGTTGTAGCATGAAAGATAATTCATCAACAAAAGGTCAAGAAGACACTATTGAACTTTATAATGTGCGGCAAGTGATGACTGGGCAGCTCCAGCCTAGATATGGCTGCAGTGCTCCATTTTTCTCTAATCTGACTCTTGTAAAGATGAAGCATAGCAGAAAGACTCTATCAAGGCTGTAAAGTGAGGATTGTGTAGCTCCAGTCCAGATATAGCAGCAATAATCCATTTTTAGTCTGATCTGGCTCTTGTAAAGATAGAGTATTCCTCTGCTAAGCAGATGGAAATATGATCCAAAACAAAAGTCTGTCATCTCCTTCGTATTCCATTAGTAACAAGGAAGTTCCACTCAGCTTATTTTGTGGCGAATGCTTCCCTGATCACAACAATCTTACCTGCTTCAAGTCTTATATCCTTTTTACTTCCTCTTTTTAATGCCCTTACAACAACCTCACTCAGTAACCTTGAGTGGCTCTTGAGTCTTGTATTGGGTGAACGATAGTATAAAAAACTTACCTACGTGCATTGCAAAGGTGGGATTCTTTTTGTCAGTATTTATTATCTTATTTCTTACAGTATCTGATAACCTCAAGCAGTTCCCTATCAAGGTACTGACTAGGCTTAACATGGCTTAACTTCAATAATCAAACCAGTGCTTTCCATCTAATTTTACAGTAAAGTGTTAATTTCTAATTCTTCCCAGTTTTTTGCTAAAATTTAAAAAAAAAGGTAATGTTTAATCTTTGTACCTGCAAAAAAATAATGTGTCAAAAGGACAGTTATTCCCTTGACACCGTTATAACTTTATACACTTTTGGCTCTCTCAGTAATGTTTATTGTTTTAAAAAGCAATGATGAGAATTTTAATAAAACCTGAACATGTAAAAGTGAATTTATGGATAGTTTTTATTTTGAGATTTAACAACAAAGAAATTAGTAGATATTCATTTATCTCACAAGATGAGAGAGAGTGATCTGTTTGGTCAAAATTCAGTCCTTTGGGGGTCAGACTGGAGTAACCTCTCCAGCGTGAAGACTTGCATGATTGTATATGGAGGCCATGCACTGCCCAGACTACATGCCACCTTCCCTCTTAACCGTACTGACAAGATCCAAAAGAAAGTCAAAAGTATATACAATTATAGCAGTGTCAAGGAAATAACGGTCCTTTTGACACCTTTGTTTGTTTTATTTTTTGCAGGTATGAAGGTTAAACATTGCATAAAAAAAAAGGTTGACAACAGTGTCTGAAAATTTTGAAATTTTGAATCCTTTCCAACCCAGTCATATATCAACAACTTTGATAGAAGAAAAAAGATATTTATCCACGACAGTTCCAATGTGTATCATTTGATATGTAAATATAAACTGGGTGAGGTGAATGGAGAAAGAAACAAGGATGAAATCATTCAATCCAATGACCGGAGGCAATCAATAAAATAACAAAGACATATCCAACTCTGGCATAATAAACTATTATGCGCAGTACTGACCCATGCATATTTTAAAGTGGAAACAGTGCAGCTCACTTGCTAAGACAAGCAAAGTCATTCTGATGATTAATAGTACAAGGGAAATCTGCTTGCTGCCTATTTATAGTCTCAGATTTTGATTTGGACATTTCTACAAAAACACAAAACTCAAAGAAATAAGCATTTATTTTCAACATTTTTTCATACTATCAAATAAGCATTCCAGATCGCAAATATAAAAACAATAAATTTTTTTTTATAAATTTTCTAAATTTTAATAAGAGGGTTCAGTTTGCTATGTAAATTCATTGTAAATTGATCCCTCTACACAAACTTCCAAACATATGTTCATACTCCCTGAGAAAGTATTTTATTAACCTTACAAAGTTTGAAATAATTTCAAGTTAAAATAAAAAAATGTTATTTAAAATATGTTTGATGTAATGGAATAACCTGTCACCCCCATTAGTGACTACACTATAGGTAGTAACTACCTATAAGTATCTGTAAGTCAACGGACTACAGAGTCTAGCAGGGATCTGTTCAGTACGACTCAGACTTACACAAGAACTACCGACCTTCAAATAGTAGCACTCACTACTGGATTGACTTGCGACGACCTTGTGCATAACTGTTACCTTTATTCTTATTGTACTGGTTTTTTTTACAATAAACCTTTACTTATTTTATCCACCGTGCTTTCAAGTATATATTCCCATTACTAACGAATATAACAATGTTCTTAATTTTCTCGTGTGTTGTTTTTAAGTAATGCTTACATACAAAAGTTCAATTAATTTCAAACATTAGTGATATATGAATTTAAAGCATATTTAAAATTACCTTATCCTTTTATTATTATTATTATTATTTCATTTGAATTCTGTTGTATACCCATTTCCTTCCAGATCCTATCAAGGGAACTAAGATCAGAAATGGCTTCATTCCACTGATCACATTTTGTAAAAAAACGAAATAAAAAAAATAACCTAAGTTCACACACATTTTGCATAAATTAAACCCTTTGTAATGTGTGAGCTGTACTTGCGAGTACAATGTTTTGTTTTTCTTTAAAGAATGGGCTACCAGGAACCCTTTCAATGAGTCTATCGGAACCTTCTTCAACCAATCCAAGGGCTCCAACTACAATAGGGATTGTTGACGCCCTCATGTGCCACATTTTTGAGATTTCCATATTATTATTATTATTATTATTATTATTATTTCCTTTGATTTCTGGTGTGTACACATTTCTTTCCGGGTCCTGTCCAGAGACCTAAGGTCAGAAATGGCATCATGACATTTTCCACTCTCCAATTAAAAAAACCAATCAAAAACAATAACACACATATCTTACATAGATTGTTGACGCCCTAATGTGCCATATTCTTGAGATTTCCATATTGTCATTATTATTATTATAACTGTTTTATTTCCTTTGACTGCTGGTGTATACTCATTTCTTTCAGGGTCCCAACCAGAAACCTACGGTCAGAAATGGCATCGTGACATTTTCCACTCTCCAATTAAAAAAAGATAAACAACAACAATAAGGTGTGGGCTGTACTCATGAGAACAATTTTTTGTATTTCTTTAAGGCATGGGCTTCCAAAAATCTCTTCAATGAGTCTACTGGAATCTCTTCCAACCAATCCGAGGGCTCAAACAACAACAGGGATTGTTGACGTTCTCATGTGCCACATTTTTGAGATTTCAATTTCAAGGTCCTTGTATCTTAATAGCTTTCGAATATCTTCAAAGATACATTGCAGTCTGCAGAGACTGCTATATCAATAAGGAGGCAATTTTTTTGTTTGCAGTCTCTAATAACAATGTCTGGGTGGTTATTATTATTATTATTATTATTATTATTATTATTTCCTTTAGTTAAATTTATTTTTTTCTGGTTTGTATAAAGGGGGATCAATTTCCAAAGTATTTACATAGCAAACTGAACCCCACTCATAAAACTTAGAAAATTTAAAAACAATTTATATTTTTATATTTATGATCTGAAGTGCTTATTTAACAGTAAAATGAAAAAAAAAACAAAATAATAATTAGTTCTGAGAGTAAAAATAATAATAATGATTATTAATTCTTAGAGTAAAAAATAAAAATTGAGTTTTGTCTTCTAATACAGAAAATTGGAAGACAAAACTCAATTTATATTTTTTATAAACAATTTAGGATTTCGACCAGTACTCAGGTATTTTGGTTTTTGTGAAAGAATTTGCTTACATATTTTTATGTTTGGGTCTAATAAATAGAAAAGAAAGGTATAGTATGGAATCAGGCCATGGAAATGGGGGCGAAAAATTGAATTTTGCTTATCTTTCAAATGGTGGGGTTCTACTTGCCTTTAAAAACAGGATTAAAAGATCCTGTTTTTTTTGTTTTTTTAACTAGGCTTGAACATCAACCATTCATTGATGCACTTTTTGAAAGGGAAATACACATGAACCATAAAGAGTAAAAAAAAAAAAAAAGAAATTTCTCAAAAGATTACAATATTTCAGATTGATATTTTAAAATGAAGCTCATTTATTTTGGATTTGTTTATGTAATGAAAATCTTTAAAATCTGACTTAATTTATCCCATGTGACCAGAAAAAAATATAAGTTTTGAATCATATGATAATTATTATCTTTTGGCAATTATTAAAATTTATCTTCTTTACATATAAATTCTTTAGAATTAAATTAAAAATTGAAAAAACAAAAAAAAACAGGCAAGCAACAGAAAACAATTCTGAAATAAATCAAGGTTCTACTGTACATCTTCAGTTAAAAGTAAAAAAAAAAAAAAATGATGTTAATTTTTATATATTTACCATTTTCGGTTCAAGATGAGCGGCAAAAACACAGACTTACCTGAAAATAAAAACAGAGAAACATTATGATATTTATCTTTTAAAGCAATTTTAAAACATTAACTAGATATTAAAATAGAAGTTTGTAAAAATAATTTTTTAAAGTGGAAATTCTCTCATTTCACAACTGAAAAAGTCCTCACATTTTTTTAAAAACCAATTATTTTATTTTGATTTTACAAGCAACAAAATTATCTTATCAAGACATTATTTTGATTTCATTACTTGCTTGATTTTACATGCTGACCCATGTTGGGTTTATTTTTTTTAAGCATTTCACCCCAAGAAAGGAGGGAAGCCACTAGCACGCAAGGGGTTACAGAGGATTTGGAGCAAGAGCAGATAAGAGTGATAGAGGAAAGGATGAGGAGAAGGATAATGGATAGATCAAGACAACTGGATATATCGATTGACATTACATTTGAATAGTTGGAGATTATAGCTATCAGGGAAACAGGAATAGGGAAGGGAGTTCCACAGGCGAGAGGTGCGAGATATGAAGCTATTGGAGTAGAAGAGAGGGCTACATTTAACAGTTT